>CM059338.1:8249488-8269488 GCA_030340685.1 Protosalanx chinensis | reverse complement strand
CTGAAGATATTTCACAGGGGAGTGAAGAGACAGAGGAAGGAAGATCTGGGAGGGAAATTTAAAGTCTGTTCATGTCTGGTGGATATGATGAGAAACACACACAAAGTAATTACTCCCTTACTACTGTAGGAGAACCAGATGCTGGTATACTGTAGGAGAACCAGGTGCTGGTATACTGTAGGAGAACCAGGTGCTGGTATACTGTAGAACCAGGTGCTGGTATACTGTAGAACCAGGTGCTGGTATACTGTGAGAGAACCAGGTGCTGGTATACTGTAGGAGAACCAGGTGCTGGTATACTGTAGAACCAGGTGCTGGTATACTGTAGAACCAGGTGCTGGTATACTGTAGGAGAACCAGGTGCTGGTATACTGTAGGAGAACCAGGTGCTGGTATACTGTGAGAGAACCAGGTGCTGGTATACTGTAGGAGAACCAGGTGCTGGTATACTGTAGGAGAACCAGGTGCTGGTATACTGTAGAACCAGGTGCTGGTATACTGTAGGAGAACCAGGTGCTGGTATACTGTAGGAGAACCAGGTGCTGGTATACTGTAGGAGAACCAGGTGCTGGTATACTGTAGGAGAACCAGGTGCTGGTATACTGTAGAACCAGGTGCTGGTATACTGTAGAACCAGGTGCTGGTATACTGTAGGAGAACCAGGTGCTGGTATACTGTAGAACCAGGTGCTGGTATACTGTAGAACCAGGTGCTGGTATACTGTAGAACCAGGTGCTGGTATACTGTAGGAGAACCAGGTGCTGGTATACTGTGAGAGAACCAGGTGCTGGTATACTGTAGGAGAACCAGGTGCTGGTATACTGTAGGAGAACCAGGTGCTGGTATACTGTAGAACCAGGTGCTGGTATACTGTAGGAGAACCAGGTGCTGGTATACTGTGAGAGAACCAGGTGCTGGTATACTGTGAGAGAACCAGGTGCTGGTATACTGTAGAACCAGGTGCTGGTATACTGTAGGAGAACCAGGTGCTGGTATACTGTGAGAGAACCAGGTGCTGGTATACTGTGAGAGAACCAGGTGCTGGTATACTGTAGAACCAGGTGCTGGTATACTGTAGGAGAACCAGGTGCTGGTATACTGTGAGAGAACCAGGTGCTGGTATACTGTGAGAGAACCAGGTGCTGGTATACTGTAGGAGAACCAGGTGCTGATATACTGTAGGAGAACCAGATGCTGGTATACTGTGAGAGAACCAGGTGCTGGTATACTGTAGAACCAGGTGCTGGTATACTGTGAGAGAACCAGGTGCTGGTATACTGTAGGAGAACCAGGTGCTGATATACTGTAGGAGAACCAGGTGCTGGTATACTGTGAGAGAACCAGGTGCTGGTATACTGTGAGAGAACCAGGTGCTGGTATACTGTAGGAGAACCAGGTGCTGGTATACTGTAGGAGAACCAGGTGCTGGTATACTGTAGGAGAACCAGGTGCTGGTATACTGTAGGAGAACCAGGTGCTGGTATACTGTAGGAGAACCAGGTGCTGGTATACTGTAGAACCAGGTGCTGGTATACTGTAGGAGAACCAGGTGCTGGTATACTGTAGAACCAGGTGCTGGTATACTGTAGGAGAACCAGGTGCTGGTATACTGTAGAACCAGGTGCTGGTATACTGTAGAACCAGGTGCTGGTATACTGTAGGAGAACCAGGTGCTGGTATACTGTAGAACCAGGTGCTGGTATACTGTAGAACCAGAGGCTGGTATACTGTAGAACCAGGTGCTGGTATACTGTAGAACCAGAGGCTGGTATACTGTAGAACCAGGTGCTGGTATACTGTAGAACCAGGTGCTGGTATACTGTAGAACCAGGTGCTGGTATACTGTAGAACCAGAGCTGGTATACTGTAGAACCAGGTGCTGGTATACTGTAGAACCAGGTGCTGGTATACTGTAGAACCAGGTGCTGGTATACTGTAGAACCAGGTGCTGGTATACTGTAGAACCAGAGGCTGGTATACTGTAGAACCAGAGGCTGGTATACTGTAGAACCAGGTGCTGGTATACTGTAGAACCAGGTGCTGGTATACTGTAGGAGAACCAGGTGCTGGTATACTGTAGGAGAACCAGGTGCTGGTATACTGTAGAACCAGGTGCTGGTATACTGTAGGAGAACCAGGTGCTGGTATACTGTAGAACCAGGTGCTGGTATACTGTAGAACCAGGTGCTGGTATACTGTAGAACCAGGTGCTGGTATACTGTAGGAGAACCAGGTGCTGGTATACTGTAGGAGAACCAGGTGCTGGTATACTGTAGGAGAACCAGGTGCTGGTATACTGTAGAACCAGGTGCTGGTATACTGTAGGAGAACCAGGTGCTGGTATACTGTAGGAGAACCAGGTGCTGGTATACTGTAGGAGAACCAGGTGCTGGTATACTGTAGGAGAACCAGGTGCTGGTATACTGTAGAACCAGAGGCTGTTAAAGCAGCTCACAGGATCATGTGTCCGTAAGACAGACGTCCATGATGGAGTCAAGTTCTGCTGCCACTGCTGAACTTCAGAATGCATGAACCTTTTCAGATAGAGATGTAAGGGTGGCTGCCCTCTATTCCTGGGGCAACAGCAACGCATGACCTTTACTCACAAATGGAGAAGAGGGTGAGGGTGAGGGGCTTAATGAAGGAGGGGGTGAGGGGCTTAATGAAGGAGGGGGTGAGGGGCTTAATGAAGGAGGGGGTGAGGGGCTTAATGAAGGAGGGGGTGAGGGGCTTAATGAAGGAGGGGGTGAGGGGCTTAATGAAGGAGGGGGTGAGGGGCTTAATGAGAGAAGAAATTTCTAGATTTCCAGGGTGGAGATTTCTCCAGTCATGCCTCTTCCAGGACACCTGGATGCAGGTGAGGGGAGCCTGGCAGGCAGGCAGACTGGCAGGCAGGCAGGTGTGTTGATATTCAGCCTGGGAGGTGGAAAGTTCTCTGGTCACATAGAGGAGGAGGCCCAGATCTCTCCCTGGGTTAGAGTCTGAATCGTCTGCAGCCACATTCACACATTCAGCATCCAAGCTGCATTTACATGAGTGACTGCACATGAATTCTGGGAAGGAAAACCTGCAGGATTGTCTGTTAAACGGTCATTAGGAGTTTGAACAGCCTCATCCATCTCTCCCTCCTTCACATCCATCTCTCCCTCCTTCACATCCATCTCTCCCTCCTTCACATCCATCTCTCCCTCCTTCACATCCATCTCTCCCTCCTTCACATCCATCTCTCCCTCCTTCACATCCATCTCTCCCTCCTTCACACACATTAATTCCCTGCTTGATTCCATGCTAGTCACATGTTTAATGTATCACAGCCACACTGGCTGGTGAGGAGGTGTGGGGAGGTGTGAGGAGGTGTGAGGAGGTGTGAGTAGGGGAGAGGTGTGAGGAGGTGTGAGGAGGTGTGTGGAGGTGTGAGGAGGTGTGAGGAGGTGTGTGGAGGTGTGAGGAGGTGTGAGGAGGTGTGTGGAGGTGTGAGGAGGTGTGAGGAGGTGTGAGGAGGTGTGTGGAGGTGTGTGGAGGTGTGTGGAGGTGTGAGGAGGTGCGAGGAGGTGTGAGGAGTAGTGAGGAGGTGTGAGGAGGTGTGAGGAGGTGTGAGGAGTAGTGAGGAGGTGTGAGGAGGTGTGAGGAGGTGTGAGGAGGTGTGAGGAGGTGTCAGGAGGGGAGAGGAGAAGTGTGGAGGTGTGAGGAGTAGTGAGGAGGTGTGAGGAGGTGTGAGGAGGTGTGTGGAGGTGTGAGGAGGTGTGAGGAGGTGTGAGGAGGTGTGAGGAGGTGTGAGGAGGTGTGGCTCCTACACAGAGCCTCCTCTGATCAGTGAGACCAGATCAGTGAGAGGAAGCTGCAAGGCTAGACAGACAGTCTGATCCACTGACTGACTGACTGACTGACACACACACAGACACACACACACACACGCACAGACCCACACACAGACACACAGACCCCCCCCCACACAGACACAGACCCACACACAGACACAGACACACAGACACAGACACACAGACACACTCACATCCTGTCTACAAGTGTTGTAGTAATTGAGACTGCAGGGACTCTGCTAGAAGCAGCTCTCTGCCTCCAGAGGACCAGCAGAGCAGAGAGGAGCAGAGAGGGACTTCAGAGGAAGAGGAGAGGAGAGGAGGAGAGGAGGGGAGAGGAGGGGAGAGGAGGGGAGAGGAGAGGAGGGGAGAGGAGAGGAGAGGAGGGGAGAGGAGGGGAGAGGAGAGGAGGGGAGAGAAGGGGAGAGAAGAGGAGAGGAAGGGAGAGGAGGGGAGAGAAGGGGAGAGAAGAGGAGAGGAAGGGAGAGGAGGGGAGAGAAGAGGCGAGGAAGGCAGAGGAGCTTGGTGAGAGGGAGGGAATTTACATACAAAGTAATTACTGCCACCTCCATCTCAGAGGGCCTGGAAAAACTGGACTCTGATTTAAATGCTGGAGCTCTGCCCAGGAGCATTATGGGTGGTCTGGACAGGGGGAGGGAGGGTAGAGGGAGGGGAGAGGGAGGAGAGAGGGGAGGGCAGAGGGGAGAGGGAGGGTAGAGGGAGGGTAGAGGGAGGGTAGAGGGAGGGGAGAGGGAGGAGAGAGGCGAGGGCAGAGGGGAGAGGGGGGTAGAGGGAGGGTAGAGGGAGGGGAGAGGGAGGGGAGAGGGAGGGGAGAAAGAGGGGAGAGGGAGGTAGCGGGAGGTAGAGGGAGAGAGGGGAGGAGGGAGGTAGCGGGAGGTAGAGGGAGGTAGAGGGAGAGAGGGGAGAGGGAGGTAGAGGGAGGTAGAGGGAGAGAGGGGAGAGGGAGGTAGAGGGAGGTAGAGGGAGAGAGGGGAGAGGGAGGTAGAGGGAGGTAGAGGCTTTTAGGGCTTTTTTAAGGCTCTTGCTCATTTACAATCTTAATTAGAAAGTTGAGCAGGACTTTAAAGTGTTCAGATTTCCTTTCCTAGAGGGTTTGAAAAGGTTGATGTATTTTTAAGGACTTGTGGATGGATCTGGCATGAACTACCAACATGTTATTCCCAGAGCTTCCACTAGAGGCACTGTGGAGCTAGACTGCTGAGGTGACAGCCAGCCTCTAACCCCTCCTCCTCCTCCTTCATAGCCCCGCCCCCCCTTTATAGCCCCGCCCCCCACTTCATGGCACTGTGATGCTGCAGGTGTGAGTCACACACAGGTGCAGCCTGTCACCTGCACCAGCCCCCCCTCCTCTCAGTAACGAGCACAGAGCCAGCCCTCCTGTTTGGCCTAAATTAATTAATCAGTCCTCATTATGAACACTGTTGCTCAGTAACTGTGAGTGCTGCCACACAGACAGGCTGATGAATAACAACACAGGAGTGAAAGCATTCTGATTAACCACACAAGTGTGAGCCCACCCCTCTAATGAGCCTCTACCACACACACACACACACACACACACTCACACACACACAGGGGATCCTCACAGACAGGAGAGGTCAGATGTCAGGATCAGAGGTCATGCTGAGGTGAAGGGTGTTGTTGAGGTCAGAGGTGATGCTGAGGTGAAGGGTGTTGTTGAGGTCAGAGGTGATGCTGAGGTCAGAGGTGATGCTGAGGTCAGAGGTGATGCTGAGGTCAGAGGTGATGCTGAGGTCAGAGGTGATGTCCTGATCTCTGTCTCTGACTCAGTGCTGATCTCATCCTTCCATCTCACCCTCTCCTCTGATGTGTCAGGAGGGGGGGAGGGAGAGAGGGGGGGGGAGACAGGGAGGGGGAGGGAGAGAGGGAGGGGGGAGGGGGGGCATGTTCATCTGCAGACCTGCTCTAAGACACCAGAGGGAGGGATGGAGGGGGAGGGGGGGGGAAGGATGGAGGTTTACTGCTAATCTGCTCTGAGAGCCTTCGACATACTGCTGAATAATCACTGAACCTGGAGTAAGAGATCTCATCTCTACTGTCACCCTAACGTTCTCCCCTAACAGAGGCTCTGACACGTGTGTGTTTGGTGTGTGTGTGTGTGTTCAGAAGAAGAGGGGGACCTCAGCTCACTCACACTTGGACATCCAGCAGGATCCTCTTGTCTTGCTCCACATGGATGCCCCAGATGCAGTCCTGTCCTCTGTCATACGCTTCAGGCCAGTTAGGAGGACAACAGCACCCCTGCTGAGTCACTCACCTCCCCACTGCACACGGCCTGGACACACACACACACACACAGAGACAGACAGAGAGAGACACACACACACACAGAGACAGAGACACACAGACACATGTTCAGAGACACTGTCCTCTGCTCTTTCAAAGTGGAAGCTGGTAATAAAGGTTTCTGTTGACTATTTAAAAGCAGCTTGTAAAGCTGGGAAGTACAGCTGACCCTGAGGAGGAGAAAGGACGTCTTTCCACTTCTGAAAAGAATTTCTTTCAGTTCAGCTGGATGTGAGATGGTGATGAAGGAGCAGAGAACACACAGGAGAGAAAGAATATGGAGGATGGAAGGGTTCAAGGGCAGAGAGAGACAGAGAGAGAGAGACAGAGAGAGAGAGACAGAGAGAGAAACACAGAGAGAGAGAGACACAGAGAGAGAGAGAGAGAGAGAGACAGAGACAGAGAGACACAGAGAGAGAGACACAGAGAGAGAGACAGAGAGAGAGAGACAGAGAGAGAGAGAGAGAGACAGAGAGAGAGAGAGGCAGAGAGAGAGAGAGGCAGAGAGAGATAGAGAGAGACAGAGAGAGACAAACAGACAGAGAGCGAGAGAGAGACACACACAGAGATAGAGAGAGAGAGAGACACAGAGAGATATCCACCTCTGCATGCTGGCTCCGTCTCGTTCCACTGGGGATTCTGAACATCAACACACTCCATGATAACAGATCCTTGCTCCAGAGTGTAGCCCGGGTCGCAGGCGAACTCCACCACCGCTCCGACCCCGAACCCTGGATCACTGCTGCTGAAGTTCCCATACTTGACAAACGGACTGTAGCACGAGCCTTTAGCGAACGCTGCAAGATACAACACAGGATTATCATTCAGCACACAGAGAGACTAGAGACACATTCGAGAAGAGTTTAGTATTTAGTTCATCCTGAGTGTCAGGGGTCACACAGGGGTCACACAGGGGTCAGACAGGGGTCAGACAGGGGTCAGACAGGGTCACACAGGGTCAGACAGGGGTCAGACAGGGTCACACAGGGTCACACAGGGGTCAGACAGGGTCACACAGGGGTCAGACAGGGTCACATACGCACCCTCATATCTGATGGCTGCACCTGTAGAGGTGACCGTCCCATCAGTAGTGAACTCCACAAACAGGTGTCTCCCTGAGCTGAGCACGCCCTCGTTAGGCAGGTACTCCACCTGGTAGGAGTCGTACAGCGGGGGGGAGTCGATGTTGTTCCCGTTCTTAATCAACAGCCTGAAACAGGAACAGCAACATCTGAGCTTCATTCTCTTTATGTTCGGCTCAGAGGAAGATTTTGCATGACTTTGTTTGCTGTATAAATAAAGTTTGATTGATTAAAATGGAATGATTAGGGGCAACTTGGCTCATTCGCTGTGCAGCGACACACAAACACACACACACCTACGACATCACTACACACACACACACACACCTGTCATCATCCTCAGCCAGAGCCACCTTCTCAAAGTGCACATGCAGTCTGTGAGTGGGCGGAGCCTCCAGCACCCAGTGACATGTCAGGTTGTTGCTGTAGTTGCCGGGGAAACCAGGGGAGACAATACGCCCAAATGTCGCGTTCTTGATCATCCCACCACAGGTAGCTGAAGGTAGAGAGAGCAGAGGGAGGAGGGAGGAGGGGGGAGGAAGGAGGAGAGAGAGGAGGAGGGAGAGAGAGAGGAGGAGGAGGGAGAAGAGGAGGGAGAGAGGAGGGAGAGAGGAGGAGGGAGAGAGGAGGGAGAGAGGAGGAGAGAGAGGAGGAGGGAGAGAGAGAGGAGGAGGAGGGAGAGAGGAGGAGGAAGGAGAGAGGAGGGAGAGAGGAGGAGGAGGGAGAGGAGGAGGGAGAGAGGAGGAGGGAGAGAGGAGGAGGGAGAGAGGAGGGGAGAGAGGAGGAGGGAGAGAGGAGGGAGAGAGGAGGAGGAGAGGAGGAGGGAGAGAGGAGGAGGAGGGAGAGGAGGAGGGAGAGAGGAGGAGGGAGAGGGAGAGAGGAGGAGGGAGAGAGGAGGAGGGAGAGGGAGAGAGGAGGAGGGAGAGGGAGAGAGGAGGAGGGAGAGGGAGAGAGGAGGAGGGAGAGAGGAGGAGGGAGAGAGGAAGAGGGAGAGAGGAGGAGGGAGAGAGGAGGAGGGAGAGAGGAGGAGGGAGAGAGGAGGAGGGAGAGAGGAAGAGGGAGAGAGGAGGAGGGAGAGAGGAGGAGGGAGAGAGGAGGAGGGAGAGGGAGAGAGGAGGAGGGAGAGGGAGAGAGGAGGAGGGAGAGGGAGAGAGGAGGAGGGAGAGAGGAGGAGGGAGAGGGAGAGAGGAGGAGGGAGAGAGGAGGAGGGAGAGAGGAGAAGGGAGAGAGGAGGAGGGAGAGAGGAGAAGGGAGAGAGGAGGAGGGAGAGGGAGAGAGGAGGAGGGAGAGAGGAGGAGGGAGAGAGGAGGAGGGAGAGGAGGAGGGAGAGGAGGAGGGAGAGAGGAGGAGGGAGAGAGGAGGAGGGAGAGGAGGAGGGAGAGGAGGAGGGAGAGAGGAGGAGGGAGAAGAGGAGGGAGAGAGGAGGAGGGAGAGAGGAGGAGGGAGAGAGGAGGAGGAGAGAGGAGGAGGGAGAGAGGAGGAGGGAGAAGGTTTTCCAGCTGCATTCTGCTGGTTGTAATCAGACAGACATGGCCGGTGGCTCCCTGGTCTAACACTCTAACTCAGGTCAGAGGCATGCTGGGAAACTCATCTGGGAACTCAGAACAGGAGGATTTAATTAGGCATCAGACATTTTAATTTAGAGGCTGTATAGAGGCAGGGTAGATGTCTTAGGAGGAGGGGGTAGGAGGAGTAGGGAGGAGGAGGAGGGGGTAGGAGGAGTAGGGAGGAGGAGTAGGGGGGAGGAGGTGGAGGAGGAGCAGGGTGGAGGAGCAGGGAGGAGGAGCAGGGAGGAGGAGGAGGCAGGAGGAGGTGGAGGGAGGAGGAGGTGGAGGAGCAGGGAGGAGGAGGGAGGAGCAGGGAGGAGGAGGGAGGAGCAGGGAGGAGGGAGGAGCAGGGAGGAGGGAGGAGGAGGTGGAGGAGCAGGGAGGAGGAGGTGGAGGAGCAGGGAGCAGGGAGGAGGAGCAGGGAGGAGGAGGTGGAGGAGCAGGGAGGAGGAGCAGGGGGGAGGGAGGAGCAGGGAGGAGGGAGGAGGAGGTGGAGGAGCAGGGAGGAGGAGGTGGAGGAGCAGGGAGCAGGGAGGAGGAGCAGGGGGGAGGGAGGAGCAGGGAGGAGGGAGGAGGAGGTGGAGGAGCAGGGAGGAGGAGGTGGAGGAGGGAGGAGGTGGAGGAGGAGGGAGTCTCACCTAGACAGTGGGGCTCCTGGCCGCTCCAGTAGGGGCTGGTGGCGTTACGGCAGAACAGCACAGCCGGACCCTGAAGCTGGAATCCTGTCTGACACCTGAAGAAGGCCTGACCTCCAGCATGGAGCTGACTCACTGACACCTGACCATCAACTGGCTGCTTAGGGAAGGGACAGCTCAGCTCAAACACTGGGTGAGAGAGGGGGGAGACAGGGGAGAGGGAGAGAGGGGGGAGACAGGGGGGAGACAGGGGAGAGAGAGGGGGAGAAACAAAACAGAATTACTTCAAACAAAACAGTTAAAGAATAAAAGATCTGCGATGATCCGTTAAATCAGTTGTTACACATTAGCGACACAATCAAATAATGATCACAGTGATTTCCATCCACACTGTTCAGTAGAGCGACTAGATCAAACACTGACAGGTTCTAGATCTTAACTTGGCCAGTAAATATTCATCTCCAGCTGTTCCACTTGATCCCAGTTTAAAGTACATCTGCCAATAAGCTGTGGCAGGTTTGCTGTTGCTTATAAAGAAACGCAGATCTGTGACTGTTTGAGCGCTCTGGTCAAACACAGCTAGAACACTCCAGCTGTGTTAAGGATTAAGACTGGAGAGAGACTGCCTGGGTAGAGGTAGTGAGAGAGCAGCGAGCCCAGAGCGGCGAGCCCAGAGCGGCGAGCCCAGAGCGGCGAGCCAGAGCGGCGAGCCCAGAGCGGCGAGCCCAGAGCGGCGAGCCCAGAGCGGCGAGCCCAGAGCGGCGAGCCCAGAGCGGCGAGCCCAGAGCGGCGAGCCCAGAGCAGCAAGATGAATGTGTTACAGCTGCACTCTGTCTGACTAAAGCATCACACCATGTATGGGAGCCATCATTAGGTCTCCTGGATGATGGATGGAGGCAGCCATGTTGGTAATGGAGGCTATAAAACAGACCTTTCTGCCTGTCTGAGGAGCAACACTCCCTGGGCCACGCTCACCAACTACAGCCTCAGGACAGACAACAATATCCGGATATCTTTCACTATCGCCATGACGCTTTCTGTTCGCAAACCAAGTCAACGTTTATCATATGATTCAGTCAGAATCTGCTGTTCCTGTGAGCTGGACATGAAGTACCTGCAGACCGCCCACAGCACAGCATGTTTCCAGACATGAAGATGATTTAGGGAACAGTGGGAGTGGAAATGAACTGTCAGGTTGTGTCAACAGGAAGGTGAACTGCTTCATACACTCCATCTCCCTCCTGCCCCACACCAGCTCAGGGGCTCCCCACCCACGAGCGCAGGGGCGAAGCAGAGGGCTGATCTCCAGAGATGCTGGCAGTTGCCAAAGCACCTAAGGGGGTATTCTGTGATTGAACGTGGGAGCGTTAGACTGTCGATACATAAAACAGTTAAGCATTTCCAAACCCATTCAGACGATATAATCACCACCTTTTAAATCGTTCTCTCCTCATGGCTGAATATGAAAATCGACTTTAAATCGCAGCAGTTTTATAGTCTAATGGCACCGACATGAAGCATGAGGGACTTTAGGAGGCTCCTCCCTGGATGACTGAAGACATTTGGATATTAGTGCTGAGTGCAGAGGAAGATCACCAATCACACTCTGATAAACCCACAGCCTCAGTACCAGCATGGAGGGAGAGGAGGGAGGGAGAGGAGGGGAGAGGAGGGGAGAGGAGGGGAGAGGAGGGGAGAGGAGGGGAGAGGAGAGGTGGGAGAGAGAAGAAGGAGAAGAGAGGAAGGAGAGGAGGGGAGGGAGAGGAGGGAGAGGAGGAAGAGGAGGGAGGGAGAGGAGAGGAGAGGAGGGGAGAGGTGGGAGAGAGAAGAGGGAGAAGAGAGGAAGGAGAGGAGAGGAGGGGAGGGGAGGGAGAGGATGGAGAGGAGGGAGAGGAGGGAGAGGGAGAGGAGGGAGAGGAGGGAGAGGAAGGAGAGGATGGAGAGGATGGAGGGGAGGGAGAGGATGGAGGGGAGGGAGAGGATGGAGAGGGAGAGGAGGGAGAGGAGGGAGAGGATGGAGAGGAGGGAGAGGAAGGAGAGGATGGAGAGGATGGAGGGGAGGGAGAGGATGGAGAGGTTACCAACACCTGGATGTTTTCTTCTTTTAGCATCGGGTGATTAGTCCTCTGCTTTGTTCTTGTTCTGCGTGATTCAGCCCGCAGGAAATTATTGAGTTGCTTTAATGCACTACAGTGGTTAGATGGTAGTTTTGCAGTGAGCATTTGCAGCAACCACAGCTGTGATTTATTACTGCCTCGTAAAGCAGAACAGAAGTCTCTAGACTGGCTTTACATCACTGGTGCAACCTTGATCAGTCTATCATCAACTTTTCAAGGGGAAAACAACACAGGCAAACTGTCATTCAGGCAGAACTGCACCACATCCACCACAGACCTGCACCACATCCACCACAGACCTGCACCACATCCACCACAGACCTGTACCACATCCACCACAGACCTGCACCACATCCACCACAGACCTGTACCACATCCACCACAGACCTATACCACATCCACCACAGACCTGCACCACATCCACCACAGACCTGCACCACATCCACCACAGACCTGTACCACATCCACCACAGACCTGTACCACATCCACCACAGACCTGTACCACATCCACCACAGACCTGTACCACATCCACCACAGACCTGCACCACATCCACCACAGACCTGCACCACATCCACCACAGACCTGCACCACATCCACCACAGACCTGCACCACATCCACCACAGACCTGCACCACATCCACCACAGACCTGCACCACATCCACCACAGACCTGCACCACATCCACCACAGACCTGCACCACATCCACCACAGACCTGTACCACATCCACCACAGACCTGCACCACATCCACCACAGACCTGCACCACATCCACCACAGACCTGCACCACATCCACCACAGACCTGTACCACATCCACCACAGACCTGCACCACATCCACCACAGACCTGCACCTCATCCACCACAGACCTGCACCACATCCACCACAGACCTGCACCACATCCACCACAGACCTGCACCACATCCACCACAGACCTGCACCACATCCACCACAGACCTGCACCACATCCACCACAGACCTGTACCACATCCACACAGACCTGTACCACATCCACCACAGACCTGTACCACATCCACCACAGACCTGCACCACATCCACCACAGACCTGTACCACATCCACCACAGACCTGTACCACATCCACCACAGACCTGTACCACATCCACCACAGACATGTACCACATCCACCACAGACCTGCACCACATCCACCACAGACCTGTACCACATCCACCACAGACCTGCACCACATCCACCACAGACCTGTACCACATCCACCACAGACCTGTACCACATCCACCACAGACCTGTACCACATCCACCACAGACCTGTACCACATCCACCACAGACCTGTACCACATCCACCACAGACCTGCACCACATCCACCACAGACCTGTACCACATCCACCACAGACCTGTACCACATCCACCACAGACCTGCACCACATCCACCACAGACCTGTACCACATCCACCACAGACCTGCACCACATCCATCATAGACCTTGGTCTGTCACCCCTGGTCACTCTGGGAGGTCTGTCACCCCTGGTAACTCTGGGAGGATTGTTACCCCTGGTCACTCTGGGAGGATTGTTACCCCTGGTCACTCTGGGAGGTCTGTTACCCCTGGTCACTCTGGGAGGTCTGTTACCCCTGGTCACCCAGTCACCTCCCAGTTCCTCTCTGGCTCCACTGAGTGCCTAGCAGCACTTCCTCTGTCTCCAGCCAGCTCTGGGTGGTGGTGGTGGGGGGGGGGGGGGGTGTGGAGCCAATCCCCCTATAGTTAATGACATGGTGTTCTCCATCCCCCTGTACATAGTACTGGGGCCATAAAGCCTGATTGTTTTGCTATTACAAGTAATGAGTCCACAGCCAGCAGAGCCAGGCAGATTAGCTGCTGCTATGACCTGGGGGAACAGATGTTCTACTAATGTCCTGTCTTACACAAGCTGGGGGGGGGGAGAGCGGGAGGAGAAGGAGCAACTTGGCCATTTCTCCAAAACTGAGTTCCTGGGGTTAAGCTGAGAGACTTGTTCCTCAGCAGACAGACTTGTTCCTCAGCAGACAGACTTGTTCCTCAGCAGACAGACTTGTTCCTCAGCAGACAGACTTGTTCCTCAGCAGACAGACTTGTTCCTCAGCAGACAGACTTGTTCCTCAGCAGACAGACTTGTTCCTCAGCAGACAGACTTGTTCCTCAGCAGACAGACTTGTTCCAGAGCCCACGGTCAGAGCAGTGTTCTCAGCCACTTTGCTGCTTGCAGCCTCCTCATCCATCAGACTGTCATCTCTACCAGAGATGTGCTTCAGCAGGTATTAATTACCTGAGATGAAATCTATCTTTCTACAGATCTGTCTCTTTCTCCACGCCTGTCCCAGCCCATTATTCACACCTTATTATACAGGACAAGGTGATATTGCACACAGCGTGGAGATGAACACAATTGAAATATCTCAAGCAATCTAACTGATAGCTGTTGCAATCTGTAAGAAAAAGCTAAAGTAAATGTCATGCTTTTAGTGAGTGTCAGCTATTTGATATGAAATGATGAAACATAACCATCCTATATGATCTAAATGACCTTCACAGTGGGGGGTTCGTGACCATTCCAAATCAGAGCATTACTATAGACATCCTGATATCCAGCATGACTGATCCAGCAAAGAGATGCATTAACATTCAGCTATTTAGAATCAGTTTTTAAAAGCACTTTCATTCATCTTATGAATGTCTGTGCGGTTCAATTCTCCAACATCCTTACAGGGTTAAACTAGCAAGCGTTAGTCTGTGTTCCTTATCCCAGGACAGATCAGAGGCAGATCTTAGCCCAGGACAGATCAGAGGCAGATCTTATCCCAGGACAGATCAGAGGCAGAGCTTATCCCAGGACAGATCAGAGGCAGATCTTATCCCAGGACAGATCAGAGGCAGATCTTATCCCAGGCCAGATCAGAGGCAGATCTTATCCAGGACAGATCAGAGGCAGATCTTATCCCAGGACAGATCAGAGGCAGATCTTATCCCAGGCCAGATCAGAGGCAGATCTTATCCCAGGACAGATCAGAGGCAGATCTTATCCCAGGCCAGATCAGAGGCAGATCTTATCCCAGGACAGATCAGAGGCAGATCTTATCCCAGGCCAGATCAGAGGCAGATCTTATCCCAGGCCAGATCAGAGGCAGATCTTATCCCAGGCCAGATCAGAGGCAGATCTTATCCCAGGCCAGATCAGAGGCAGCAGAGCTTCTCTGGTCGATGCCTGAAGGTGTTTCTGTGCCTCAGAGGCAGCAGACTGGTGGATGTGTGCCAAGTCATTTACAGAGCACAGCTTCTCTTTGTCATCATGCTTGTTTACAAGGATGTGTTTCATTCCCACCTGCTGAATGAGAGGAAGTTGTTAATTCACATGTCTAATGCTGTGTGTTGTGTGTGCGATGCTGTGTGCTGTGTGTTAGATGCTGTGTGTTAGATGCTGTGTGTTAGATGCTGTGTGTTAGATGCTGTGTGCTGCGTCTGATGAGCTGAGAGGAGAGCCAGAGATTCTCATGGGAGCTAGACAGTGGGTGACCTAGCCAGCACTCATGTCAGAGTCCATCTTTGATACAGAAGCGTCTCTCTCTCCTTCCCTCATGTTGGATCACTGGCCACCTCTCCTTTGAGGTCTGTTTGTTTTGGTCTCCAGGGCAGGGCTGCCCACCTCTCCTTTGAGGTCTGTTTGTTTTGGGTCTCCAGGGCTGCTGGTCTCTTATTTCTTTGTGAATTATTGATAGACATACATCTTTAATGTTGGCTTTTCCCTTCTGTTAAGCAGAATTGTGGTGCTGCCAGTTCGTGGGACTTCACCTCCTTCAGCAGCTTTAAGAGAGAAGTGTGGAGGAGTGTAGAGAGCAGAGAGGCCAGCTCATCACTAACCACACCAAAATAACATTCTGAGAGGGGGCATATCACACTCTGCTGATCTCAGTCCACAGTGTGTTTGCTGTCTGCTCCACCTTCCTGTCTGCTCCACACACACACACACACACACAAACACACATACACACACACACAAACACACCTACACACACACACACACCCCCACACACACACACACACACACACATCCATCAGAGCCAATGTTCTAGTTTATAGAGATGGCTCCAGGCTTTTCACAAGGTGTGCTGTCAGGTGTCGCCTGCAGCCTCAGCAGGTGTCAGAGGTTCTGACACGGCTGAAACGCTCCAATCAGGAGCAGCTCAACTCCGATAAAAAACACATGTTTGTCATATTGACAGGGTCAAAACTCTATTGGGGCGGAAATGTTATTTGTCATCTGTCAAGTGTCTTTCCAATCAGTTCCAAGTGTTTGCAGCTGAGCCAAGATGGCCTCTTCACCATAACCTTCCATTTGGCTTCACAAGTGGAGGAAACAGTGATGAGAGGCTGTGATCACCAGGACCTCAGAGCAAGCAGGAAGCTGTATTCATGTACCAGCCTGTCATACTTCATTAGGTTTGCAGGGACAAAAGGAATGTGGCAGAATGCTGTGTTGTTCCCCCCTTCTGTCTCTGGGTTGTCACATGGTGCTGACAGCTCTGGAAATGTCTATTAGCACCAGATTTCTCCCTGTAATTACATCGCTGGATGAGAGCGCTCCTCAGTTTTTAGATGTCGTGTTTACAAGGAACAAAAGTAATCAGCATGAAGATGCTGGCAGAGTTTAGGGCTGCTGCTACATTAAAGCACCAGGTACGTTAAAGATGCACACCATGCTAGCACATCATGACCAGGTGTGTTCAGGTGTGTCCAGGTGTGTTCAGGTGTGTCCAGGTGTGTTCAGGTGTGTCCAGGTGTGTCCAGGTGTGTCCAGGTGTGTTCAGGTGTGTCCAGGTGTGTTCAGGTGTGTCCAGGTGTGTTCAGGTGTGTCCAGGTGTGTCCAGGTGTGTCCAGGTGTGTTCAGGTGTGTCCAGGTGTGTTCAGGTGTGTCCAGGTGTGTCCAGGTGTGTCCAGGTGTGTTCAGAGTGTTCAGGTGTGTTCAGGTGTGTCCAGGTGTGTTCAGGTGTGTCCAGGTGTGTTCAGGTGTGTCCAGGTGTGTCCAGGTGTGTCCAGGTGTGTTCAGGTGTGTCCAGGTGTGTTCAGGTGTGTTCAGGAGTGTTCAGGTGTGTTCAGGAGTGTTCAGGGTGTGTTCAGGTGTGTCCAGGTGTGTTCAGGTGTGTCCAGGTGTGTTCAGGTGTGTCCAGGTGTGTTCAGGTGTGTCCAGGTGTGTTCAGGTGTGTCCAGGTGTGTTCAGGTGTGTCCAGGTGTGTCCAGGTGTGACCAGGTGTGTTCAGGTGTGTCCAGGTTGTGTTCAGGTGTGTCCAGGTGTGTTCAGGTGTGTCCAGGTGTGTTCAGGTGTGTCCAGGTGTGTCCAGGTGTCCAGGTGTGACCAGGTGTGTTCAGGTGTGTCCAGGTGTGTTCAGGTGTGTCCAGGTGTGTCCAGGTGTGTTCAGGTGTGTCCAGGTGTGTTCAGGTGTGTCCAGGTGTGTCCAGGTGTGTCCAGGTGTGACCAGGTGTGTTCAGGTGTGTTCAGGTGTGTTCAGGTGTGTTCAGGTGTGTCCAGGTGTGTTCAGGTGTGTTCAGGTGTGTCCAGGTGTGTCCAGGTGTGTGCAGGCTAGTTGTCTCACCTTGGTATCGTAGCAGTAGTCTCCCCCTCTCCACCGGCCTCTGGCTGCTGTAGTGGATGTTGATCTGGTTGCTCCAGCTCCGTAGCACCAGGCCCCGGGTCAGCACAGACTCGTTAGCCAGGATGGAGGGCTGCCGGCCCCCCCATGTCCTCCAGGGTCACCTGCTCCCCCTCGGACACACTGGCGTTGAGCACCTGCCGACACAGAGGAGGGACGAGGGTTTAGCAAGTCCAGCGGGTCATCAGCTACTGAACACCAAGGTGAAGAACATGGCAAGGAACAGGAACACACTGTTTAATGTGGAGCATCTTTAGGGCTCTCAGCTTCTCAATGTCAAAACTGCAGCCTTATCTGTCACCTCCCTCTGCTAGACTGCAGCCTTATCTGTCACCTCCCTCTGCTAGAATGCAGCCTTATCTGTCACCTCCTCCTCTCCCCTCCCCACCTCTCCCCTCCCACCCTCCCTCCTCCCCCTGCATCGGTCCCAGCCTGTCTCTATGTGTGTGTACATGTGTGTGTGGTCACAGTTTCCCGTGTCTGCCCTGTGAAAAGGACTTCTCCAGTTCCTTCTAACAAGCTTCTGCAGGATGGGGTTAATGTACCCTGGACCTCTACTGGACTGCAGCTCTGGTGGACTGCAGCTCTGCTGAACTGCAGCTCTGCTGGACTGCAGCTCTGTTAGACTGCAGCTCTGCTGGACTGCAGCTCTGCTGGACTGCAGCTCTGCTGGACTGCAGCTCTGCTGGACTGCAGCTCTGCTGGACTGCAGCTCTTTGTCTGCACAGTAAAGCACAGCTCACTGCACAGTTATGCTTGTCCATGTTAGTATGCAGCTCATATCTGTGTCTCTTCTCAGTGTCAGTATGTGTGACAGCTGTGTTTAATCTCTTCCACAGGTGTGAACAGCTGCTGGAGAACTGAAGGACTCCAGAGGATAGAACAGCTTCTCCTGGCTGAATAATGGAGCCATGTCCTTTAACACACCTGATGTGTCGACACTGTGGAGGATGTGTAGTAAACTGTGGGTCCAGGACAGCTGTGAAGGAACAGAGATGAACCCTCTTGATAAAGACAAGATAATCTGCAGCTAGAGGAGATAGAGGCAGATCTGCTGCCAGGGAGAGACTGAGGGTCTAACACAGCTGAGCATCCCCAGCAGGCACTCTGATAGGCTGAGAGTGTGACAGCCCAGGGAAGCAGACGATCTGAGAGTGAGACAGGGAGGAGTGAGACAGGGAGGAGTGAGATAGAGAGGAGTGAGACAGGGAGGAGTGAGACAGGGAGGAGTGAGACAGGTAGGAGTGAGACAGGGAGGAGTGAGACATGGAGAAGTGAGACAGGGAGGAGTGAGACAGAGAGGAGTGAGACAGGGAGGAGTGAGACAGAGAGGAGTGAGACAGGTAGGGAGTGAGACAGGGAGGAATGAGACAGGGAGGAGTGAGATAGAGAGGAGTGAGACAGGGAGGAGTGAGATAGAGAGGAGTGAGACAGGGAGGAGTGAGACAGAGAGGAGTGAGACATGGAGAAGTGAGACAGGGAGGAGTGAGACAGAGAGGAGTGAGACAGAGAGGAGTGAGACAGGGAGGAGTGAGACAGATGAGTGAGACAGGGAGAAGTGAGACAGGGAGGAGTGAGACAGATAGGAGTGAGACAGATAGGAGTGAGACCGATAGGAGTGAGACAGAGAGGAGTGAGACAGGGAGGAGTGAGACAGAGAGGAGTGAGACAGAGAGGAGTGAGACAGAGAGGAGTGAGACAGAGAGGAGTGAGACAGGGAGGAGTGAGACATGGAGAAGTGAGACAGGGAGGAGTGAGAAAGAGAGGAGTGAGACAGGGAGGAGTGAGACAGGGAGGAGTGAGACAGAGAGGAGTGAGACAGGGAGGAGTGAGACAGAGAGGAGTGAGACAGGGAGGAGTGAGACAGGGAGGAGTGAGACAGGGAGGGACCAGAACTCATGATGATGGTTTCACTTCACAGCTACACTCATGGATGCCTTGTCTAGATGAAGGGTTATTTATACTTTTATATTGTGAACTTTAGTGTTAAATCTGGTCTCTGGTGCTGCAGTGGATTTAGGATGTGTCTCTCCACGACAGACTTCCTGTTAAGATGTTTTCTAGGACAAAGCTGGACAGAATACAAAAGATTTAAGCCTTGAACTTATTTCCCCTCCTCATCTCTCTTCATTTCGGTCTTCCCCTTTCTTCTTCCCCCCTCACACCAATCTACTATCCCTGTCTCTGCCTTTCTCTCTCCCCCCTCTCTCTCTCTCCCTTTCTCCCCCCCCCCCTCTCTCTCTCTCTGGTATGTGTCTCCATCTCCTTTATTAGGGATATTTGTTAAATCAATGAGATGTCTGACGTTTCTCATACATATTTCAGTCAGCATCTCTCGTATCATAAAGCGCCTCAGCTCATCTGCAGGTAAATGTGCAGCATTCTGGAATATTCTGGAATAAGAGAAGCAGCACAGAGCCTCTGAGGAGCTCCTGGTCAAACATCTGTTTGTTTCTTTATAATCAGAAGTTCTGGACAGACAGTGAGTGTTGGAACACAGAAGGAACATGGGAAGAACACAGAAGGAACATGGGAAGAACACAGAAGGAACATGGGAAGAACACAGAAGGAACATGGGAAGAACACAGAAGGAACATGGGAAGAACACAGAACACAGGAGGCCTGAATGGAAGCAGACGAGGCAGAATTCAATTTAGATCTGCTGAAATCAGATTTCAAGCTGTGTTTCAGCTCCCAGAAGATAAGCTGTTCTGTACAAATGTGTCTTTCTTATCAGGGATCATCCCCTGGTCTGTAGGGCTGAACAAAGTCAACAACTGAGTGTCTTAAGGAGATGATCAAGAGAATGTTC
>CM059338.1:8239933-8248988 GCA_030340685.1 Protosalanx chinensis | reverse complement strand
CATCTGTGTGTGTGTGTATGTGAGTATGAGTGTGTGTGTGAGTGTGTGTGTGTATGTGAGTATGAGTGTGTGTGTGAGTGTGTGTGTGAGAGTGTGTGTGTGAGTGTGTGTGTGAGTGTGTGTGTGAGTGTGTGTGCGCAGCACATCATCATCACTCCTCCTAACTGAAGACATTTCTGAGACCTTTTATTATCCTAAATGCACCAATTAGCAGGCAGCGCCTGGGGTCAGAGATGAGCCCAACTTCCCTGGAGAGGGAGTCTGCCTGTCTGCCTGCCTGCCTACCTGCCTGTCTGTCTGCATGTCTGCCTGTCTGCCTGCCTGCCTGCCTGCCTGTCTGTCTGCCTGTCTGTCTGCCTGCCTGTCTGCCTGTCTACCTGCCTGTCTGTCTGCCTGTCTGCCTGTCTGCCTGTCTACCTGCCTGTCTGCCTGTCTGTCTGTCTACCTGCCTGTCTGTCTGCCTGTCTGTCTGCCTGCCTGTCTGTCTGCCTTTCTGCCTGCCTACCTGCCTGTCTGTCTGCATGTCTGCCTGTCTGCCTGCCTGTCTGTCTGTCTGTCTGCCTGTCTGTCTGCCTGTCTGCCTGTCTACCTGCCTGTCTGCCTGTCTGTCTGTCTACCTGTCTGTCTGTTTGTCTGTCTGCCCCCCCCCCCCACACACACACACACACACACACTCCTTGCCCACACAGGAGAAATCTTTTGGTGTGGTTCTAAATCTTTCAAAACTTGTTTGCGAGGAAAGTTGGAAAGGCTGGAGAAGAAGAATACAGTACATTTTTTTTCTCCACAAAATCAAAGTATTTTTTCCAAGTTGTGTGTGTGTGTGTGTGTGTGTGTGTGTGTGTAGTTGGGCAGTTTGTGTGGCTACATGGCGATTAAACTGCTAAAGTGAGACTCAGGTGTCTGGAAGATTGCCAAGAATTGTGTGTGTAGTTAAGAACTGTCCAACACACACTGTATAGACACACACTGTATAGACACACAATGTTTAGACACACACTGTATAGACACACACTGTATAGACACACACTGTATAGACACACAACGTATTTAGACACACAATGTATAGACACACAATGTATAGACACACACTGTATAGACACACACTGTATATACACACACTGTATAGACACACACTGTATAGACACACACTGTATAGACACACACTGTATATACACACACTGTATATACACACACTGTATAGACACACACTGTATAGATTCACTGTCTCTCTCTCTCCCTCTTTTCAACCAACTTCTCTGCTCTCTCCCTCCATCTCTCCTCTGCACTCTCCCTCCATCTCTCCTCTGCACTCTCCCTCCATCTCTCCTCTGCACTCTCCCTCCATCTCTCCTCTGCACTCTCCCTCCATCTCTCCTCTGCACTCTCCCTCCATCTCTCCTCTGCACTCTCCCTCCATCTCTCCTCTGCACTCTCCCTCCATCTATCCTCTGCACTCTCCCTCCATCTTTCCTCTCTGCTCTCTTTCTCTCAATTTTTCTTCTCTTCTCTCTCTCTCCATCTCTCCCCTCTGACTCACAGATATCTTGACCTTGATCACGTCCTCCATCTGAATGTGAAGGTCTTCTATCTCCATCTCCATGGCCTTGCGAGCTTTTACTGCAGCAGCACAGGTGAACTCTGACTCCTCCAGCTGAGAGGAGGGGGAGGCGGGGGAGGAGGGGGAGGAGGAGAGGAATAGAGGTCAGGAAAGAGGATTATTAGGCCAGGGTCAAAGATAATTCAAAAACTTCTCTGAGTGGTAAGGGTGGATGAGAAGAAAAAGGAGAGGGGAGGGTGGAGGAGAGAAGAGAAGGTGAAGAGAGAGGTTAGATAAGGGGTGGAGAGAGAGAGGGTGGATAGAGGGTGGATAGAGAGGTTGGATAGAGGGTCAAGAGAGAGAGGCTGGATAGAGAGGTTAGATAGAGGGTGGATAGAGAGGTTAGATAGAGGGTGAAGAGACAGAGGGTGGATAGAGAGAGGCTGGATAGAGAGGTTAGATAGAGGGTGGAGAGAGAGAGGGTGGATAGAGAGGTTAGATAGAGGGTGGAGAGAGAGAGGGGGCAGAGAGTCCACCTGGTTCTTCAGCTGGGCGATCTCTCTCTTGCTTGGGGCGTTGTTCTTCAGATGGTCCAACATGATCTGAGCGTCAGCCAGCAGCACCTTGGTCCTCTTCAGATCTTTCTTCAGCTTCTTCTCTGTCTCCACATCCCTCTGGCCCACCTAGAACCCAACAAGGTCAGACAGAACCAGGTGGAACACAACAGTCAGATAGAACCATCAAGAACCCAACACAGTCAGAAAGAACCCCAACACAGTCAGACAGAACCATCTAAAACCCAACACAGTCAGACAGAACCAGGTGGAACCCAACACAGTCAGATAGAACCAGGTGGAACCCAACACAGTCAGATAGAACCACCTAGAACCCAACACAGTCAGATAGAACCACCTAGAACCCCAACACAGTCAGACAGAACCCCAACCCAGTCAGAGTGGACCAGGTGGAACCCAACACAGTCAGAGTGGACCAGGTGGTACCCAACCCAGTCAGAGTGGACCAGGTGGAACCCAACCCAGTCAGAGTGGACCAGGTGGAACCCAACACAGTCAGAGTGGACCAGGTGGAACCCAACACAGTCAGAGTGGACCAGGTGGAACCCAACCCAGTCAGAGTGGACCAGGTGGAACCCAACACAGTCAGAGTGGACCAGGTGGAACCCAACACAGTCAGAGTGGACCAGGTGGAACCCAACCCAGTCAGAGTGGACCAGGTGGAACCAGGTGGGCCGTACCTGGTCCTGAGTACTGAGCAGTCGGGCCTCCAGATCTCTTCTCTCTCTGAGGACTTTCTGTTTGTCGTCATATTCTTCTTCCAGCTGCTGCTCCAACTGCTTGAGCTGCAAACACACACACACACACACACAGTATGATCAGGACAGATGGACACACACACACACACACACACACACAGTATGATCATGAGAGATGGACACACACACACCTATCCATCAAGCCAAGTGGCTCCTCTGGTAGATCACTGACAGGCTGATCTGAGGTCTGCCTGCAGCTCTCATCTAACAAGGCAGAAGCAGGTTACCTTCTTACTGCAGGACTGTCTGAAGTCTTCCACTTCCTCCTCTTTGCTCTCCAGCTCTTTACTGTGGTTCTGTCGAACTCTCTCCATCTCCATCTCCAGCCTCAGCTTGGCCTGTCTCACACACACACACACACACACACAGACATGTGTGACACAGGTAGGTATCTGAGTGTTTCTCACCTGCTCCATTATCTGAGTGTTTCTCACCTGCTCCAGTATCTGAGTGTTTCTCACCTGCTCCATTATCTGAGTGTTTCTCACCTGCTCCAGTATCTGAGTGTTTCTCACCTGCTCCATTATCTGAGTGTTTCTCACCTGCTCCATTATCTGAGTGTTTCTCACCTGCTCCAGTATCTGAGTGTTTCTCACCTGCTCCATTATCTGAGTGTTTCTCACCTGCTCCAGTATCTGAGTGTTTCTCACCTGCTCCAGTATCTGAGTGTTTCTCACCTGCTCCATTATCTGAGTGTTTCTCACCTGCTCCAGTATCTGAGTGTTTCTCACCTGCTCCATTATCTGAGTGTTTCTCACCTGCTCCAGTATCTGAGTGTTTCTCACCTGCTCCAGTATCTGAGTGTTTCTCACCTGCTCCATTATCTGAGTGTTTCTCACCTGCTCCATTATCTGAGTGTTTCTCACCTGCTCCAGTATCTGAGTGTTTCTCACCTGCTCCATTATCTGAGTGTTTCTCACCTGCTCCATTATCTGAGTGTTTCTCACCTGCTCCAGTATCTGAGTGTTTCTCACCTGCTCCATTATCTGAGTGTTTCTCACCTGCTCCAGTATCTGAGTGTTTCTCACCTGCTCCAGTATCTGAGTGTTTCTCACCTGCTCCATTATCTGAGTGTTTCTCACCTGCTCCATTATCTGAGTGTTTCTCACCTGCTCCAGTATCTGAGTGTTTCTCACCTGCTCCAGTATCTGAGTGTTTCTCACCTGCTCCAGTATCTGGATGCTTCCAGCCTGTTCATCCAGCTCCTCTTCCTGGTCCTTGACCTTGGCCTCCAGCTCCCTCAGTTGTTTGCGGAGTTTGGCCAATGACGCCTCCTCCTTGGACTCCTGGGAGGAGAGATCCTGTATCTCTGCCTCCAGCTGCTCCACCTTCAGGCTGGCTGCAGTCAGGTCCACCTCCTTATCCTGGGGGGGGGGGGAGAGAGGGAGGACAGAGAGAGTGAGGACAGAGAGAGAGAGAGGGTTGGAGACATAGTATCAGACAGATAAAGAAAGATACAGAGAGAGAGTGAGGAGGGAGGGAAGGAGGGAGGGAAGGAGGGAGAGAGACAGAGAGACAGAGAGAGAGTGAGGAGGGAGGGAAGGAGGGAGAGAGACAGAGAGAGAGTGAGGAGGGAGGGAAGGAGGGAGAGAGACAGAGAGAGTGAGGAGGGAGGGAAGGAGGGAGAGAGACAGAGAGAGAGTGAGGAGGGAGGGAAGGAGGGAGAGAGACAGAGAGAGTGAGGAGGGAGGGAAGGAGGGAGAGAGACAGAGAGAGAGTGAGGAGGGAGGGAAGGAGGGAGAGAGACAGAGAGAGAGAGTGAGGAGGGAGGGAAGGAGGGAGAGAGACAGAGAGAGAGTGAGGAGGGAGGGAAGGAGGGAGAGAGACAGAGAGAGTGAGGAGGGAGGGAAGGAGGGAGAGAGACAGAGAGAGAGTGAGGAGGGAGGGAAGGAGGGAGGGAAGGAGGGAGAGAGACAGAGAGAGAGACATAGAGGAGACACAGCCAGTCATGTCTATGCAGCAGGACAGAAGAGCTGAGGGGATCGAGGAGAACAGGAACCAACCTGAGAAACCCTCATCCATCATCTGAGACTGTGTGTGTGTGAGTGTGTGATTGTGTGTGTGTGTGTGTGTGAGTGTGTGTGTGTGTGTTCGCTCCCTACCTGCAGCTGTTGGCGGAGACTGAAGATCTCTCCAGTCATCATGTCTTTCTCTCTGGCCAGCTTCTCTCTCAGGCCCTTCTCTCTCAGCATCTCCTCCTGGGTCTGGCTCTGCTCCATGTCAAACCTGGAGCCCACACACACACACACAGGGTCAGAGGTCAGGAGCAGGCTTGTGGAATCAACAGTAGAACTGGCAGCAAGTCTGGTGCCTTTTGAGGCTAATGAATTACTGAAAGTCTGAGTGCCTTAGGATCAGGGTTCGACCCTAACCTGTTTGAAGGTAAATTATGATTAAGAATGTTCCTCCAGGTCCATTACTACTGGAGGTCTGTGTTTTCACAGCATCTGATCTGCACTCAGACTAATGTTGCCAGTTGGCTGTTCTTTACAGAACGTGATTGCATCTCAATCTTGAGAACAGCACTGCTGTTTCTAACTGTCAGGGGCAGCAGCACTAAGCTGTGTTCTAGAGGGTTCCCAACTGGCGTCTTCCTGTATTTCTCCTCTCCTCTGCCAAGAGGACGAGTCACCATCATCTGAGCAGCTGAAAATCCTTCTTCCAACAGAGCATCTTCAATTAGCCTCAGGGGAGGATTTCATTCTGACACAGACATCGTGTGCTGAGAGCCTGTCTCACTCCCCCTCACACTGCTGAGAGCCTGTCTCACTCCCCCTCACACTGCTGAGAGCCTGTCTCCAGTGTGTCCAGGTGTGTGTGCAGGTGTGTGTGCAGGTGTGTATCCAGGTGTGTGTGTATCCAGGTGTGTGTGTATCCAGGTGTGTGTGTATCCAGGTGTGTGTGTATCCAGGTGTGTGTGTATCCAGGTGTGTGTGTATCCAGGTGTGTGTGTCTCCAGGTGTGTGTGTCTCCAGGTGTGTGTGTATCCAGGTGTGTGTGTCTCCAGGTGTGTGTGTATCCAGGTGTGTGTGTATCCAGGTGTGTGTGTATCCAGGTGTGTGTGTCTCCAGGTGTGTGTGTATCCAGGTGTGTGTGTATCCAGGTGTGTGTGTCTCCAGGTGTGTGTGTCTCCAGGTGTGTGTGTATCCAGGTGTGTGTGTATCCAGGTGTGTGTGTCTCCAGGTGTGTGTGTATCCAGGTGTGTGTGTATCCAGGTGTGTGTGTCTCCAGGTGTGTGTGGTCTCCAGGTGTGTGTGTCTCCAGGTGTGTGTGTCTCCAGGTGTGTGTGTATCCAGGTGTGTGTGTCTCCAGGTGTGTGTGTATCCAGGTGTGTGTGTATCCAGGTGTGTGTGTATCCAGGTGTGTGTGTATCCAGGTGTGTGTGTCTCCAGGTGTGTGTCTCCAGGTGTGTATCCAGGTGTGTGTGTCTCCAGGTGTGTGTGTATCCAGGTGTGTGTATCCAGGTGTGTGTCTCCAGGTGTGTGTGTATCCAGGTGTGTGTGTATCCAGGTGTGTGTGTCTCCAGGTGTGTGTCTCCAGGTGTGTATCCAGGTGTGTGTGTCTCCAGGTGTGTGTGTATCCAGGTGTGTGTATCCAGGTGTGTGTCTCCAGGTGTGTGTCTCCAGGTGTGTGTGTATCCAGGTGTGTGTGTATCCAGGTGTGTGTGTATCCAGGTGTGTGTGTCTCCAGGTGTGTGTCTCCAGGTGTGTATCCAGGTGTGTGTGTCTCCAGGTGTGTGTGTCTCCAGGTGTGTATCCAGGTGTGTGTGTCTCCAGGTGTGTGTCTCCAGGTGTGTGTGTATCCAGGTGTGTGTGTCTCCAGGTGTGTGCACCTCCTCTGTTTCTTCTCCAGCTCATGGTTGCGTCTCTGTTGTTCCTCCAGGTGCAGCTTGGTGTCCTGCAGCTCTGCTATCATCTTCTGACTCTTCTTCTTCACCTGCTGCAGACTCCTCTGAAGCTCCTCACTGTCTGCCTGCAGGTCTGCCAGCTAACACACACACACAGACACACACACACACACACACACAGACACACACACACACACACATAGACACATAGACACACAGACACACACACACACACAGACACACACACACACACAGACACATAGACACATAGACACACAGACACACACACACACACAGACACACACACATAGACACACACACACACACACACACAGACACACACACACACACACACAGACACACACACAGACACACACACACACACAGACACATAGACACACAGACACACACACACACACAGACACACACACACACACAGACACATAGACACACAGACACACACACAGACACACACACAAACACAGACACACACACACACACACAGACACACAGACACACACACACACACACAGACACACACACACACACACAGACACATAGACACACAGACACACACACAGACACACACACAAACACAGACACACACACACACAGACAAACATACACAATACAATTATTACAATAAAATTCCCCATCCTCCCCCCCTCCTCACCCTTCTCTCCAGGTGTCTCCTCCCCCCTCCTCCCCACTCCTCACCCTTCTCTCCAGGTGTCTCCTCCCCCCTCCTCCCCCCCTCCTCACCCTTCTCTCCAGGTGTCTCCTCCCCCCTCCTCCCCCCCTCCTCACCCTTCTCTCCAGGTGTCTCCTGTTCTGCTGTTCAGTCTCCAGTTTGTCCTCAGACTCCTGTTGAAGTCTCTTCTTGGTGAACTCAATCTCTCGGATTGCCCTGTCATACTTCAGACGCCACTCCCCACCTGAGGGGAGAGCAGGGGGGAGGAGAGGAGAGGGGGGAGCAGGGAGGAGAGGGGGAGCAGGGGGGAGAGGAGAGGAGGTGAGAGGGGGAGAGAAGAGGAGAGAAGAGGAGGAATCAAATGACATTTGGGAGGACGGAGCCTTTAATCCAGGCCTGTCTGCCTGCATGAAGGCAGCAGCTGAGGCAGCTGAGGCAGCTGAGGCATCTGAGGCATCTGAGGCAGCTGAGGCATCTGAGGCATCTGAGGCATCTGAGGCAGCTGAGGCATCTGAGGCTCTGGAGGATCTGCTGCAGTCTAGACAAGAGGCCAACTGGAAGCTTCCTTCAAACTAACTTCTCTCATCAAAACCTAAACCCAGAACTCTGGGTAGAACCAGGAACTGGGGGTGGTAAAGGTCAGGAGGGGGGAGGACAGGAGGGGGGAGGTCAGGTGGGGGGAGGTCAGGTGGGGGGAGGTCAGGAGGGGGGAGGTCAGGTGGGGGGAGGTCAGGAGGGGGGAGGTCAGGAGGGGGGAGGTCAGGAGGGGGGAGGTCTGGAGGGGGGAGGTCAGGAGGGGGGAGGTCAGGAGGGGGGAGGTCAGGAGGGGGGAGGTCAGGAGGGGGGAGGTCAGGGGGTTAAAGGTCAGCGCTCACCTGAGTCGTCCTCCTCCAGTTCCCCGTTCAGCTCTGCTGTCCTGATCAGACGAGCCTCCATCACCTCCATCTCCATACAGCCCAGCTGCTTCTGAACAGCCTCAAACTTAGTCTACACACACACACACACACCAGACACACACACACCAGACACACACACCAGAAACACACACCAGACACACACACACCAGACACACACCAGACACACACACACCAGACACACACACCAGACACACACCAGACACACACACCAGAAACACACACACACACACACCAGACACACACCAGACACACACACACCAGACACACACACCAGACACACACCAGACACACACACCAGAAACACACACACACACACACACCAGACACACACACACCAGACACACACCAGACACACACACACCAGACACACACACCAGACACACACACACCAGACATAGTTTACATGTGTAGTCAGTTCATCTGTCTGTCTCTTTGTATATCTGTGTCTCTGGTGTGTGTGTGTGTGTGTGTTAGGTGTGTGTGTGTGTTAGGTGTGTGTGTGTGTGTTCTACCTGTGTGTCCCTCATGTCTTTCTCCAGTCGGAGTCTCTCTGATGTTTCTGTCTCCAGCAGCTGAGATGTTGCTTCTGCTGAGCTCCTCTCATCAGCCAGCTCAGCAGACAGCTCCGAGATCTGCCCACACACACACAACAGACACACACAACAAACACACACACCAGACACACACCACACACCAGACACACACCAGACACACACACCAGACACAC
>CM059338.1:8192433-8234933 GCA_030340685.1 Protosalanx chinensis | reverse complement strand
TTACCTAGCGGGCGATAAGTACCCAGCAAGTACCTCCAGCTCTGTTATCACCAAGAGAACAGCCACACTCAAAGGTGTTTGAAAAGGAAGACACATCCATCTTACTTAATTTTTTTACTAAAACTGAACGATCATGCATGTGAATATAATCCCTCATGTTGAACGCAAGGTTGCAGTTACATCAAACTGCAGAATTGAAGACATTCATCAAGTGGGAAAACAGCCACAAGGTAAAGAGGAGGGAAACTTAGACCATGAAATCACTTCATCTTCTCACACAAATCGGATTATTCTAGAAACGTTTCCATTTGTCCGCTGAAAACAGGAGCCGTAGTCATAACGACCATCCTGGACAGATCTGATCTCTGTGCTCCTCTGAAACCCAAGAACTACTTGGTCAGTCTGCAACAACTTAGATTCAGAGAATATCCGCAAGAAGAAAATCATTAAATTTTCAGCATAGCTGCATTTACAAAGGCCAAATGCACAAGGGCATTAGTAAAGAATGTGTCCTTGTGCTAATGGATTCTGTGAGCAAACATCCACCCAGACGCTGCCAGGCCAGAGCTGATGCTCCTCTGACTCAGATGGAATGATGACCTTTGAACTCCAGAGGAGGAACCACCCTGGCCCTTTTCTGGTCTCCCATCTTCAAACCAAATCACATGACTCAGAAGCTGCTTCTGTTACCTTGTGTGTGTGTGTGGCCTTGTACATTACGGTATGTGTGTACCATCCTGTACAGTAAGGTGTGTGTGTGTGTGTGTGTACTACCCTGTACAGTAGGGTGTGTGTGTGTGTGCAGTCCTGTACAGTAGAGTGTGTGAGTGAGTCTGTGTGTGTGTGTGTGTGCAGTCCTGTACAGTAGGGTGGTTGTGTGTGTGTGTGTGTGTGCAGTCCTGTACAGTAGGGTGTGTGTGTGTGTGTGTGTGAGTTTGTGTGTGCAGTCCTGTACAGTAGGGTGTGTGTGTGTGTGTGTGTGTGTGTGCAGTCCTGTACAGTATGGTGGTTGTGTGTGTGTGTGTGTGTGTGCAGTCCTGTACAGTAGGGTGTGTGTGTGTGTGTTTGTGTGCAGTCCTGTACAGTAGGATGTGTGTGTGTGTGTGTGAATGTGTGTGTGTGTGTGCAGTCCTGTACAGTAGGGTGTGTGTGTGTGTGTGTGTGTGCAGTCCTGTACAGTAGGGTGGTTGTGTGTGTGTGTGTGTGTGCAGTCCTGTACAGTAGGATGTGTGTGTGTGTGTGTGAATGTGTGTGTGTGTGCAGTCCTGTACAGTAGGGTGTGTGTGTGTGTGTGTGTGTGTGTGCAGTCCTGTACAGTAGGGTGGTTGTGTGTGTGTGTGAATGTGTGTGTGTGTGCAGTCCTGTACAGTAGGGTGTGTGTGTGTGTGTGTGTGTCTGTGCAGTCCTGTACAGTAGGGTGTGTGTGTGTGTGTGTGAATGTGTGTGTGTGTGCAGTCCTGTACAGTAGGGTGTGTGTGTGTGTGTGTGTTTGTGTGCAGTCCTGTACAGTAGGGTGTGTGTGTGTGTGTGTGTGTGTGTGAGTTTGTGTGTGCAGTCCTGTACAGTAGGGTGTGTGTGTGTGTGTGTGTGTGTGTGTGCAGTCCTGTACAGTATGGTGGTTGTGTGTGTGTGTGTGTGTGTGCAGTCCTGTACAGTATGGTGGTGTGTGTGTGTGTGTGTGCAGTCCTGTACAGTAGGGTGTGTGTGTGTGTGTGTGTGTGCAGTCATGTACAGTAGGGTGTGTGTGTGTGTGTGTGTGCAGTCATGTACAGTAGGGTGTGTGTGTGTGCAGTCCTGTACAGTAGGGTGTGTGTGTGTGTGTGTGTGTGTGTGCAGTCATGTACAGTAGGGTGTGTGTGTGTGTGTGTGTGTGTGTGCAGTCCTGTACAGTAGGGTGTGTGTGTGTGTGTGTGCAGTCATGTACAGTAGGGTGTGTGTGTGTGTGTGCAGTCATGTACAGTAGGGTGTGTGTGTGTGTGTGTGTGTGTGAGTGTGTGTGCAGTCCTGTACAGTAGGGTGTGTGTGTGTGTGTGTGCAGTCCTGTACAGTAGGGTGTGTGTGTGTGTGTGTGTGTGCAGTCATGTACAGTAGGGTGTGTGTGTGTGTGTGCAGTCATGTACAGTAGGGTGCGTGTGTGTGTGTGTGTGTGAGTGTGTGTGCAGTCCTGTACAGTAGGGTGTGTGTGTGTGTGTGTGTGCAGTCCTGTACAGTACCTTCCTCTTCTTGAAGGCTTGTCTGGCCAGGTACCCGGAGCAGGCAGCCTGGAACAAAGTGATGTTCCTCTTGGTCTGCTCATCTCTCTGTTCCTCCAGCTTAGTGAGAGTACCTGCTCTGAAGAACAACTGGACAATACACACACACCATCAAACACACACACCATCAAACACACACACCATCAAACACACACACCATCAAACACACACACCATCAAACACACACACCATCAAACACACACACCATCAAACACACACACCATCAAACACACACACCATCAAACACACACACCATCAAACACACACACCATCAAACACACACACCATCAAACACACACACCATCAAACACACACACCATCAAACACACACACCATCAAACACACACACACACACACACAGCATTTGCATTTCAAACAGCCTGTCACTGCATCAAACAAAACTCCTCATCTGTTCTTCAAAAGACTTTCTGCTTGTTTGGTACTTAAGTTGCATTATCTGATTAAAATGTAGTGAAGCACTGTTAACACAGAGCAGCAGTGAAGGAGGAGGCATGGAAGAATCATGACATGACACATGGCTGACCCAACAGTCAACCATGTCCCTTAAGAGTCAAAGGTCAGACATTTATCAGCCAGTAAGAACCCCGCCCCCCCATCTCCACTAGCAGAGAGGAGGAGGAGGAGGTGAAGAAGGAAAGGAGGAGGAGGAGAGGAAGAGGGAGGAAACCAGAAGAAAGACAGACAGCTGAAGATTCAATTTGGTCTGTGACTCTGACATGACCCCAGTGAGAGAGAGTGTGTGTCTGCAAGTGTGTGTCTGCGAGTGTGTGTGTGTGTGTGTGTGTGCAATACAGTAACATGACATCAAACGGACAAATCAAAGGTCATGGATCACCATGGCAGCTTCTATGTGACACCAAGCTGGGAGCTGCTGCTGTAATTGGCATTCAGCTGGGGTGTCTGTTGCTAGGAAGCGGCTTGAACGCTCTGTGAATGACCATGTCTGCTGTAATCCTCCACTGAGCCAGGTTCAGACTCAGCGCCCCTGTGGCAGTGGCAACAGTAATCACCCTCCCTGCCTCCTCCTAATAAGCTCTGCTGCTGGAGCTGGAAGCTGCTCTGTGCTGCTCTCAGCTCAACACACACTGTTGCTGCCTTGATTTGTCTTTTTGGCCAGAGGCCACCTTCCTCCTGATGGGATTAAACCTGGCTGTGCCAGCTTCTGTTTACTCTGATTAGTGGACAAGTACGAGGGCAGAGGAGCAGACAGGTGCATCACCTAGCATGGCAGTGTGAGCAGCAGGACTGTCACCAGGGGCTGGGGAGAGACACACGCTGGAGACACACACACACTGGAGAGACACACACACTGGAGAGACACACACTGGAGACACACACACTGGAGACACACACTGGAGAGACACACACACTGGAGAAACACACACTGGAGACACACACACTGGAGACACACACACTGGAGACACACGCTGGAGACACACACACACTGGAGAGACACACACACTGGAGAGACACACACACTGGAGACACACACACTGGAGACACACACACTGGAGACACACACACTGGAGACACACACACTGGAGTCACACACTGGAGAGACACACACACTGGAGAAACACACACTGGAGACACACTGGAGTGTGTCTGTACTGTGTCTCTATGCTTTGTCTCTGAGCTGTGTCTCTGTGCTGTGTCTCTGTGCTGTCTCTCTGTGCTGTATCTCTGTGCTGTGTCTCTGTGCTGTGTCTCTGTGCTGTATCTCTGTGCTGTGTCTCTGTGCTGTATCTCTGTGCTGTCTCTCTGTGCTGTATCTCTGTGCTGTGTCTCTGTGCTGTGTCTCTGTGCTGTATCTCTGTGCTGTGTCTCTGTGTCTCTGTGCTGTGTCTCTGTGCTGTGTCTCTGTGCTGTGTCTCTGTGCTGTGTCTCTGTGCTGTATCTCTGTGCTGTATCTCTGAGCTGTGTCTCTGTGCTGTGTCTCTGTGCTGTGTCTCTGTGCTGTGTATCTGTGCTGTATCTCTGTGCTGTATCTCTGTGCTGTGTCTCTGTGCTGTGTCTCTGTGCTGTGTCTCTGTGTCTCTGTGCTGTGTCTCTGTGCTGTGTCTCTGTGCTGTATCTCTGTGCTGTATCTCTGTGCTGTGTCTCTGTGCTGTGTCTCTGTGCTGTATCTCTGTGCTGTGTCTCTGTGCTGTATATCTGTGCTGTATCTCTGTGCTGTGTCTCTGTGCTGTGTCTCTGTGCTGTGTCTCTGTGCTGTGTCTCTGTGCTGTATCTCTGTGCTGTGTCTCTGTGCTGTGTCTCTGTGCTGTGTCTCTGTGCTGTATCTCTGTGCTGTGTCTCTGTGCTGTGTTTCTCTCCTCAGATACTCACCCTGCTCACTCCCATATGATAGCTGCTCTTCTCCAAGTCCAAACACTCCAACAGCTCCTCCACCGCCTGGAAGCGCGCACACACACACACACCACACACACACACACAACACACACAACACACACAACACACACACCACACACACAAAACACACACACACGTTACTTCCTGCAAGTAGAGCTTCAACAATCCCTCCCTGCCTGAGTGTCTTCCTGCTCTTCTCCCTGGTGGCCAAGATCAAGGACCTGGAGAGGAAAGAGGGAGTGCCAGACCCACCAGGCAGCTGGTCCTCCAGAACCCTCCTGATCCAGGCCTGTTCCTCCAGAACCCTCCTGATCCAGGCAGCTGGTCCTCCAGAACCCTCCTGATCCAGGCCTGTTCCTCCGGGCTCCGTGATGATCTCCCCCCCACAGCAGGCGTGCCTCTCTCTGCCTGCCTCTATCTGCCTGCCTCTCTCTGCCTGCCTGCCTCTCTCTGCCTGCCTCTCTCTGCCTGCCTGCCTCTCTCTACCAGCCTGCCTCTCTCTGCCTGCCTCACTCTGCCTGCCTGCCTCTCTCTGCCTGCCTGCCTCTCTCTGCCTGCCTGCCTCTCTCTACCAGCCTGCCTCTCTCTGCCTGCCTCTCTCTACCAGCCTGCCTCTCTCTGCCTGCCTCTTTTACCTGCCTCTCTCTACCAGCCTGCCTCTCTCTGCCTGCCTCTTTTACCTGCCTCTCTCTACCAGCCTGCCTCTCTCTGCCTGCCTCTTTTACCTGCCTCTCTCTACCAGCCTGCCTCTCTCTGCCTGCCTCTTTTACCTGCCTCTCTCTACCTGCCTGCCTCTCTCTGCCTGCCTGCCTCTCTCTCTCTGCCTGCCTCTCTCTGCCTGCCTCTCTTCCTCCGTGTGTGTTCCTCTCTGGGGGTTGAGGGGCGACAGGATCCTTTGAGCCTCCATCCTGACAGGCTCCTCTAGACTCCAGGGGGGGGGCAGCTGGCCCCCCAAACACTGAGAGGCTTTTGTCTGGTTTCCACAGAAACCCTGGAAATATGCTTTCAGACCTCCCCCCCACTTTCCCCCTCTCCTCCCTTTCCCCCCCTCCCCCCCTCCACCCCTCCCAGCCCTCTCCTCCCTTTCCCCCTCTCCACCCCTCTCCCACTCTCTCCCATGCTCTCTCCATGCTGAAGTAGCTTTAGTTGTGCCTCTCACCCTTTTGGCATCCTGCACTATGTAGTGGCGTCCATGTTTCTTGGTCAGGTGAGGCGCCAACACATCAAAGCGCCGGCGGAATTCTGAGAAGACCATGTGATCAGGGTAACCTGGGAAACGGGACAGACAGGAACAAACAATAACAGATCTGGCTTACTGTTGAGATGAGAGGAGGTGAGGACAGAGGAGGTGAGGACAGAGGAGGTGAGGACAGAGGAGGTGAGGACAGAGGAGGTGAGGACAGAGGAGGTGAGGACAGAGGAGGTGAGGACAGAGGAGGTGAGGACAGAGGAGGTGAGGACAGAGGAGGTGAGGACAGAGGAGGTGAGGACAGAGCAGCAGGACGTGCCTCACCTTGCCTGTAGATCCTCAGAGCATCTAGCAGCTTGGAACCACGAAGCTGGGAGCGGAGCAGGGCCACATCCAGCTGCATCAGCCCAGCGTCGACACCCTCCCCCTGGGCAGGAGCCGGGCCCTCACTACCCTCCCGGACCAGAGCCTTCAGGGCATCAGCCTTGGGCAGCAGGCAGTGGACAAAGTGAACTCTGGACCTGCGGACGGTTTCCAGAAGAGCATCCTGTGGAGACAAGACCAGACCAGCATCAGACCAGACCAGCACCAGACCAGCATCAGACCAGCATCAGACCAGCATCAGACCAGCATCAGACCAGCATCAGACCAGCATCAGACCAGCACCAGACCAGCACCAGACCAGCATCAGACCAGCACCAGACCAGCATCAGACCAGCACCTCTTGCAGTAATATACTTAACTAAACTTTCTAAACCTTTTTTTCCAAGGACAGTAAAGCAGAGAGGATTTTAATCTGAAATCTTCTCACCACTTGCAGTTTGATGTGAACACACAGGCTCCTCTTGCGGACTGCAGCCACACCTGTGGTGAAGGTCTTCCTCATGCTGCTGGCTCTCCTGAGGGCGGGCAGAGACGCCCCCTGCAGCCCCGCCACCGACCCCGACAGGAAGCTGGCCCCGCCCACACGCCCCGCAAACACACTGCTCAGGGTCTTCCTGCAGCGCAGACACAGGGGTCAAAGGTCAGAGGTGCTTAGGGGGTCAGCATCATCACAAACTGCTCTCCGCTGGCCCAGCCAATCACAGCTGGTGGTGGGAGGGGCCTTACTTCTGGGATTCCTGCAGCAGATTGGCTGCAGAGCTGGAGGCGGGGTTATGGCGAGCGTGACAGAGCCACCCTCGAGCATCGTACTCCACCCAGTCTGTCCCGTGACTGTGGCCCAACAGGAAGTGATGTGCTCGCTCACTCTTCAGGAGTATCGAGGGACCTGATTGGTGGAACAAGAGGTTGCTGATGTTATGAACAACATCAAACTGGGATACTGGAAGTGTTCAAGCAGACAGGAGTAGGAGAGGTTCAGCACCAGATACACATTCACACACACACACAGTACATCCACACACACACACACACAGTACATCCACACACACACACACACACAGTACATCCACACACACAGTACATCCACACACACAGTACATCCACACACACAGTACATCCACACACACAGTACATCCACACACACACACACACAGTACATCCACACACACAGTACATCCACACACACAGTACATCCACACACACAGTACATCCACACACACAGTACATCCACACACACAGTACATACACACACAGTACATCCACACACACAGTACATCCACACACACAGTACATCCACACACACAGTACATCCACACACACAGTACATCCACACACACAGTACATCCACACACACAGTACATCCACACACACAGTACATCCACACACACACAGTACATCCACACACACAGTACATCCACACACACAGTACATCCACACACACAGTACATCCACACACACACAGTACATCCACACACACACAGTACATCCACACACACACACAGTACACACATACACACCAGAGTGTGTGTTCTGACCTTTGCTCTCTCCCTCTGCAGGGCCGTAGTAGCTGAACAGTCGTCCCAGCAGGGAGTCTTCAGTTCCTCCAGGCTGCAGAGACTCCTCCTCCATCAGCCACAGGAGCCCCCGAGCCTCCTCCACCCTGGCTGCAGACCGCACCTGACACACACACACACACACACACACACACACACACACACACACACACAGCTGCAGTACCACCACACACCACACATCAGCCCCCTGCACCCCCCCCCCAGCTGGGTTGCATCAGAGGATTCAGGATTCAGAACTCTTCTAATGTCTCTGTCTCTCATTCTGCTGTTTCCACAACAAACTCTCCCCAGCAGAGGTTAGGAGGCTCTGAGTGGTTCATATTTACCTTTCAAACACTCTCTTTTAACCCCTTAAACCTTTCAGAATGTAAAACTGTCTGAGTGGTTCATATTTACCTTTCAAACACTCTCTTTTAACCCCTTAAACCTTTCAGCACAGAAAAGCTTTTTGTTTTTCCAGCCAAGCTGGAATTTTGTCGTTTCCTAGATCAGTAGAACAGCAGGAGCTATTAGGCACGGCTGTAAGCTGAAACGACTCTGATTGGACGGTTCAAGACCACTCCAGGGTTCAAGGGTCATCTAGACAGCCGAGCGCTCTTCAGGAGACAATCTGCATTGTGATTGAACTCTAATTGAGAGAAAAATCATATTCCTATCCTCAGGGAGAAGGTTTTAAAGAGAAACTAAATTACTGACCTCAAACACACCAACACAAACACACACACAAACACACACACACACACAGACAAACACACACACACAAACACACACACACAAACACACACACACAAACACACCAACACAAACACACACACACAAACACACACACACACACAGACAAACACACACACACAAACACACACACACAAACACACCCACACAAACACACCCACACAAACACACTATTTCCATTCTAATCTTGGTCTTGTACTGTGCTGTAGGTTGTGCTAGTGTGGTCTGTGCTTGGCTCATGATAACAGCCCTCAAACCAGTCGACCAGTTAACATGACAGCTTTCTTCTCTTCTGTCAACACTGTCCAGGGAACAGTGAAGGACAATAGCTGTCTTCATGCAGAAGAGTCTCCTGCTCGCTCAGTCGCTTGTTATTGTTCCTTTATCTCATCACTGTGTCAAACCCAGTAGCCAGTTTCAACCTCCCACCAGCCTCCAGTCCACCAGCCTTAATGGACTTAATACAGGTTTAGATTATTGAATACAGGTTTAGACTATTTAAAACAGGTTAAGATTATTTAATACAGGTTTAGATGATAGAATCCAGGGTCTTACCAGGGTCTGGCTGGAGGCCTGGTCCACAGCAGCCACAGACAGAGAGACACTGGGCTCCAGGTCATCTAGAGACAGCTCTATGTTCTCCTGCATGACAGACAGACAGGCAGACAGACAGACAGTATTAGGAGCTCTATGTTCTCCTGCATGACAGACAGACAGGCAGACAGGCAGTCTGTACCTCTCTGTATCTGTCCAGCTCCTGGATGAAGGTGCGCTGGTAGAACAGAGCCTGCAGGCGCTCCTGAGTGTAGTTGTGACACAGCTCCTCGAAGGTGGCACCTCGCTCACGCTTCACCAGGCGAGGGTTCTGGAAACCAGGAGTGTCGACCAGCAGCAGGGAGCAGAGAGAGTGCTGGGAGGACTTCAGGGCCCTGAGGGAGACAGGGAGACAGGTCACACACAGAGAGACAGGGAGCAGAGAGACAGGGAGCAGAGAGACAGGGAGCAGAGAGACAGGGAGCAGGGAGACAGGGAGCAGAGAGACAGGGAGCAGAGAGACAGGGAGCAGAGAGACAGGGAGCAGGGAGACAGGGAGCAGAGAGACAGGGAGCAGAGAGACAGGGAGCAGGGAGACAGGGAGCAGAGAGACAGGGAGCAGAGAGACAGGGAGCAGAGAGACAGGGAGCAGAGAGACAGGGAGCAGGGAGACAGGGAGCAGAGAGACAGGGAGCAGAGAGACAGGGAGCAGAGAGACAGGGAGCAGAGAGACAGGGAGCAGAGAGACAGGGAGCAGAGAGACAGGGAGCAGAGAGACAGGGAGCAGAGAGACAGGGAGCAGAGAGACAGGGAGCAGAGAGACAGGGAGCAGGGAGACAGGGAGCAGAGAGACAGGGAGCAGAGAGACAGGGAGCAGAGAGACAGGGAGCAGAGAGACAGGGAGCAGAGAGACAGAGAGCAGAGAGACAGGGAGCAGAGAGACAGGGAGCAGAGAGACAGGGAGCAGAGAGACAGGGAGCAGAGAGACAGGGAGCAGAGAGACAGAGAGCAGAGAGACAGGGAGCAGAGAGAAAGGGAGCAGAGAGAAAGGGAGCAGAGAGACAGGGAGCAGAGAGACAGGGAGCAGAGAGACAGGTCTCACACACACAGAGACAGGTCACAGACAGACAGGGAGCAGACAGACAGGTCCCAGACATGTGTGGTAAGAACCTGTTGATGAGGGAGATGAGGAGTGTGAACAGTTCAGCATAAAGGCCAGATGCCATCGCTTCAAGACACTCTAATGCTGTAGCCTTGGACCCTGGGGAGGAAACACACACACACACGCGCACACACACACACACACATGTCAGCTCCCAAACCAAGGAGAGGAGCTTGTGTGTTGGTGAGGGAGTGTGTATGAGAAACAGAGTGTGCACATGCATGAGTGTTTGTGCCTGCGGGTGAGCATGACAGCAAACAAATGTATAAGAGTGTGTGTGTGGATGACTGTGTGTCAGTGTGTGTGTGTGTGTGTGTGTGTCGGTGTGTGTATGTGCGTATGTCAGTGTGTGTGTCAGTGTGTGTGTGTGTGTGTGTCAGTGTGTGTATGTGCGTATGTCAGTGTGTGTGTCAGTGTGTGTGTGTGTGTCAGTGTGTGTATGTGCGTATGTCAGTGTGTGTGTCAGTGTGTGTGTGTGTGTCAGTGTGTGTATGTGCGTATGTCAGTGTGTGTGTCAGTGTGTGTGTGTGTGTCAGTGTGTGTATGTGCGTATGTCAGTGTGTGTGTGTGTGTGTCGGTGTGTGTATGTGCGTATGTCAGTGTGTGTGTCAGTGTGTGTGTGTGTCAGTGTGTGTATGTGCGTATGTCAGTGTGTGTGTCAGTGTGTGTGTGTGTCGGTGTGTGTATGTGCGTATGTCAGTGTGTGTGTCAGTGTGTGTGTCCTACCCGCAGCGTCCCCTGGGTCTTGGGCTCCTGGGCGCGGGGCCCCCCCGCGGGGCAGAGTGTCTTTGGCTTGGGGCTTGAAGATGGAGGATGACAGCTCCTCCAGGCTGGTGCCCAGCAGGTACGCTGCCTTCTGAGCCCATTCATGACGGGCAAACTGCCTCCGTCCAGCTGGGACACCACAAGACAAGAGTTACCTCCTCTGTCCTCCAGCCAGCAGGGGGCAGGAGCAGCTCTCCAGCAGGTCACACTGGCCCAGACACATGAGCACAGGGAGGACTCCATACAGCCTGGACTCACTAACCCAACCACCCACACACCAAACACATGGCTGCTTCTTTGTGATCGCAATCAGACTAATTACTGTGGTTCTGTTCTGGTTCTGAAGACATCTGACAGCTCGTTTATTTCCCTCTCTTTTAACTAAGAAACTATTCTTCCTTCCAAAAACTCTAATTCCAGCCTGACATGTAACTTCTGGAGGTCTGTCCCCAGCAGCTGAACAGAGCGCTCTCTCTTATCTGGAGGAAGACTGATGAGAGGAGAGGGGAGAACATTTTTAATTTCCACACTGAACTGAGTGGAATCTATTGTGACTTGAGAGTGGGGAGCAGGAAACATCAAACAGTGTTTCTGACAGCACAGCGCTGCTGACTTCTGTCTGTTTCATCAGAGCAGCCAGAGCAGCCAGAGCAGCCAGAGCAGCCAGAGCAGCACATGCTCCATGTTTTGACAAGCAAGAAGGATGTGAAGACGATCAAAGCCAACACTGAAAACTTCATTAAAATGCTAATGACACACACAGTGTGTGACACACACAATGCCTCACACACACACACACACACAGTGTCTCACACACACAATGTCTCACACACACACAGTGTCTCACACACACCATGTCTCACACACACACAATGCCTCACACACACACAGTGTCTCACACACACACACACACACACACACAGTGTCTCACACACACACAGTGTCTCACACACACACACACACACAGTGTCTCACACACACACACACACACACAGTGTCTCACACACACCATGTCTCACACACACACAATGTCTCACACACACACAGTGTCTCACACACACACACACACACAGTGTCTCACACACACACAATGCCTCACACACACACAGTGTCTCACACACACACACACACACAGTGTCTCACACACACACAGTGTCTCACACACACACACACACACACAGTGTCTCACACACACACACACACACAGTGTCTCACACACACACAGTGTCTCACACACACACACACACAGTGTCTCACACACACACACACACACACAGTGTCTCACACATACACAGTGTCTCACACACACACACACACACAGTGTCTCACACACACACACACACACAGTGTCACACACACACCATGTCTCACACACACACAGTGTCTCACACACACCATGTCTCACACACACACACACACACAGTGTCTCACACACACACACACACACACACAGTGTCACACACACACAGTGTCTCACACACACATAGTGTCTCACACACACACAGTGTCTCACACACACACACACACACACACCATGTCTGTGAGCAGAGATAGTAGCAGGGGAGAGAAAACAATTGTAAGAAGAAGAATGAGTGTTTTACCTTGATCTGTATCAGCAGCACAGCAGCATGCAGGAGACACAACCACAACGTTAACACAGCTTCCTCAACACAGCACCTGTTCTGTCAAACACAGCTGCTGGATGTGTGTGTTTACACACACACACACACACACACACATCATCACAGCTGGAACAAAAGCCAAACAGGCAACACAACATAGGAGGAGAGTCATGTTTTAGGGTCAGAGGTCATGCTTTAGGGTCAGAGGTCATGCTTTAGGGTCAGAGGTCATTTGAAGGGTTAGAAGGGGCAGGTGAAGCATAGGTCTGAGTCACTGTCCTCTTCATCGTGACTTGAGGAAGATAGAGAAGTGTCAGGTTATGGAGTGGCATGCTTCTACTGCCATCTAGTGTCCAGACATGAGATGACCACACAGACGACAACGTTTCAGAAACTATAAACCCTCCTAAACCTGACTTATTCATGTTGCCATGAAAACTAAACACCTTAGGAAAAACCTGAGTCTGAAAGAGGAGAGAAAAAGATGAAAACCCAACAGAGAATCAGTCAGCAGAGGAAGAACAGCTAGTTTACCCTCGTCCTCTACGACAGACACTGAGGGGGAGGAGAGACCAGGTTAGTAAACACAGCTGACCAACACACACACACCACCCTAACACACACACACACACACACAGCCCACACCACCCTACCACACACACACACACACACACACAGCCAACACCAACCTAACACACACACATGACTCAACATAACTCCAGATGTGCTTGGTCCTCAGTAAGGACGTCTACACTGCGTCCTCACCCTTAGTGGCCCCAGCGGCCCCCAGGTGATAAATGGCTCCCAGCATCAGCCAGAAGGCTTTCTGTTCCTCCACACTCATCCCCAACACCTTCATGGCTGCCTGCAGTTTAGTGAACTGCTGTGAGGCCTTCTGCTTGTCCTCCGACTAGGAGAGAAGAAGACAGAGAGAAGAAGACAGAGAGAAGAAGACAGAGAGAAGAAGACAGAGAGAAGAAGACAGAGAGAAGAAGACAGAGAGAAGAAGAGAAGTGGAAAGCTGTTAGAAGGTCTTCCAACACAAACAGCATCCAGGGTTAGAGCGTCACCTTGTGTTGCGGTAGAATCCCAAAGGCACTGTTCTCTGCAAAATGGTTGAAGTGCAGCTCCGTCCTGTGATGGTAAAGAGGAAACAAGCTGTCAGTCTACAGAAGAACATCTGTCAGCGCTTTTCAGCAGGAAATAGATTTTCTTTATTTATGAAAACGAAATGCTAATGAAGCCTTCTGAGATTAGTTTAGCAGCACACAGCTCAGTAGAATGTTAATACATCATTTTTTTGAGCATTGCTATTTTCAAGATCAATCCTATTTAGCAAGTGAAGCCAGTCTGTCTGGTTCCCTATGGAAGACTGACCGGAGAGAAGAGTCTGCTCCAGCCATCAGGTAGTAGAACACATTGAAGACTGACTCTCCATCCGGACGCCTGGTCACTCGCAGTTTCTCCAGCAGCATGGTCTGAAATAACACACAGCAGAGCGGTCTACACTCTGACACAGCAGGACAGTCTACACTCAGCAGGACAGTCTACACTCAGCAGGACAGTCTACACTCAGCAGGTCAGTCTACACTCTGACACAGCAGAGCAGTCTACACTCTGACACACAGTAAGACAGTCTACACACACAGTAGGACAGTCTACACAGCAGGCCCGTTTACACACAGCAGGACAGTCTACACACAGCAGGATGGTCTACACACAGCAGGATAGTCTACACATAGCAGGACAGTCTACACACAGCAGGATGGTCTACACACAGCAGGATAGTCTACACACAGCAGGACAGTCTACACACAGCAGGACAGTCTACACAAAGCAGGACAGTCTACACACAGCAGGACAATCTACACACAGCAGGACAGTCTACACAAAGCAGGGCAGTCTACACACAGCAGGACAGTCTACACACAGCAGGACAGTCTACACACAGCAGGACAGTCTACACACAGCAGGACAGTCTACACTCTGTACCTGTATGGAAGCAGATGCCACCTGACCCGCCTGATCGAAGTCCAGGGAGACGATGTGAGAGAAGCGGCTGGCGTTGGAGTTCATGGAGGTGGAACAGTTTCCAAACGCCTCCAGGATGGTGTAGACAGCCTGCCACTTCTCAGCTGGACACACACACACACACACACACCTGCACATCACAGATCTGACCACCAGAGGGGGGGCTTCCTGCACATCACAGATCTGACCACCAGAGGGGGGGCTTCCTGCATATCACAGATCTGACCACCAGAGGGGGGGCTTCCTGCATATCACAGATCTGACCACCAGAGGGGGGGCTTCCCAGGGAACAAAACAGGTCTGCTTCCTTCAAACTAACCAGAGAAGGTCTTTCCGGAGCTCCCGGCGATGGTGACCAGGTACTGGACCAGGTGTTGGGTGTTGGTGGTCTTGCCGCTGCCCGTCTTGCCCAGCAGCACGATGGACTGGTCCTGCCTGGTGGTCAGAAGACTCCTGTAGGCAGACTGGGCCACGCTGTAGATGTGTGGGGCTGTGTCCTCACGCCTGCAGCCCTTAAACATGTGCATCACCTGGGGGGGAGCAGTTCATTTATCCAATGAACATGAGAGAGGAGGAGGGAGAGAGGAGGAGGAGGGAGAGAGGAGGAGGGAGAGGAGGAGACAGAGGAGGGAGAGAGGAGGAGGTAGAGGAGGAGGGAGAGAGGAGGAGGCAGAGGGAGGGAGAGAGAGAAGGAGGTGGGAGAGAGGAGGAGGAAGAGAGGAGGGAGAGAGGAGGAGGTAGAGGAGGAGGCAGAGGAGGGAGAGAGAGAAGGAGGTGGGAGAGAGAGAGAGGAGGGAGAGGGAGAGAGGAGGAGGGCGAGGGCGAGGAGGAGGGAGAGGGGGAGAGAGAGAGAGGAGGGCGAGGAGGAGGAGGGAGAAAAACAGAGAAACATAAGGGAATAAAGGGTTAATTCCATCCTCAAAAATCCCCCTCCTTAACCCAGCTCCCCAGTTCCTGCCCTCAGAGACCTTCTCAGAGTACATGGAGGGGCTGCTGACAGGGTTGATGACCACCATGCTGGGCCCAGCGTGGGTGTGGACCAGGCTGCCTCCATAACGCTGTCGCAGGGAGTGGATCACACTGGACTCATTCAGGTACTGCAGAGACGCCAGATCCTCCACACGATCAAACACAGGAGGGTTCGCCTGCAGGAAGTCACACACTGATGACATCACACGCTGATGACATCACACGCTGATGACATCACACGCTGATGACGTCACACACTGATGACCTCACACGCTGATGACCTCACACGCTGATGACCTCACACACTGATGACATCACACACTGATGACCTCACACGCTGATGATATCACACACTGATGACCTCACACGCTGATGACCTCACACACTGATGACCTCACACACTGATGACCTCACACGCTGATAACATCACACGCTGATGACCTCACACACTGATGACCTCACACGCTGATGACATCACACGCTGATGACCTCACACGCTGATGACCTCACACGCTGATGACCTCACACACTGATTACATCACACACTGATGACCTCACACGCTGATGACCTCACACACTGATTACATCACACACTGATGACCTCACACGCTGATGACCTCACACACTGATGACCTCACACGCTGATGACCTCACACACTGAGTAACTACAGGATGTATGATGAGACTGTGTTGACAGGAGATCTGCTACCTTCTCCACATCATCCTCCTCCACCTCCAGCAGGGATCCATCACTCTCCAGACGGATCTTCACTTTGTCCTCTGGCAGGGAGCCTGCGTCTGTCTTAAGGAGCGTGGCTGCAGAACACACACATCAGAACACACACACACATCAGAACACACACACACACATCAGAACACACACACACATCAGAACACACACATCAGAAAACACACACACATCAGAACACACACACACACACACATCAGAACACACTCATCAGAACACACACACACATCAGAACACACACACACATCAGAACACACACATCAGAACACACACACACATCAGAACACACACACATCAGAACACACACATCAGAACACACACACACATCAGAACACACACATCAGAACACACACACACATCAGAACACACACACACACACACATCAGAACACACTCATCAGAACACACACACACATCAGAACACACACACATCCGAACACACACACACACACACATCAGAACACACTCATCAGAACACACACACACATCAGAACACACACACATCAGAACACACACATCAGAACACACACACACATCAGAACACACACACACATCAGAACACACACACATCAGAACACACACATCAGAACACACACATCAGAACACACACACACACACACATCAGAACACACTCATCAGAACACACACACATACATCAGAACACACACACATCAGAACACACACATCAGAACACACACACACATCAGAACACACACACTCATCAGAACACACACACATCAGAACACACACATCAGAACACACACACACATCAGAACACACACACATCAGAACACACACATCAGAACACACACATCAGAACACACACATCAGAACACACACACACATCAGAACACACACACACATCAGAACACACACACATCAGAACACACACATCAGAACACACACACACACATCAGAACACACACACTCATCAGAACACACACACACATCAGAACACACACACTCATCAGAACACACACACATCAGAACACACACATCAGAACGCACACACACATCAGAACACACACACACATCAGAACACACACACACATCAGAACACACAAGAACATCAGAACACACACATCAGAACACACACACACATCAGAACACACACATCAGATCACACACACACATCAGAACACACACACTCATGAACATCAGAACACACACACATCAGAACACACACACACATCAGAACACACACATCAGAACACACACACACATCAGAACACACACACACACATCAGAACACACACACACATCAGAACACACACACACATCAGAACACACACACATCAGAACACACACACTCATCAGAACACACACACACATCAGAACACACACACACATCAGAACACACACACACTCATCAGAACACACACACTCATCAGAGAAGCCATACTGACCCAGAGAGAAGCCATCCTTGTGGACCAGCCAGACTTTGTCAGTACCATACCAGGTCTTCTCAGCTGCAATCTGCTCCTCTGTCTTCACCTGCAACATAGAACCACACACACTGAGCACAGGATACACCTGCACACCACACACATGCGCCTAACACACCTGTACACAGCACACCTGTACACAGCACACCTGCGCCTGACACACCTGTACACCTGTATAACCACACTGCAAGACAGCACAGGTCAAGCATGCCCCCTGCATGTCCACTGCATGTCCCCTGCATGCCCCCTGCATGTCCACTGCATGTCCACTCACTACAACCCAAAGGAGTTCATCACTGCACACTGTGAGACAGAACCATATGATCAGCATTCCTCTAGTTTCATCAAGGAGACAACAGAGAGGGAGGGGGAGGAGGGGGAGGAGGAGGGAGGAGGAGGGGGGAGGAGGGGGAGGAGGAGGGAGGAGGGGGGGGAGGAGGGGGAGGAGGAGGAGGGAGGAGGAGGGGGGAGGAGAAGGATGCAGGGAGGCTGGGGAGGAGGGAGGAGGAGGGAGGAGGAGGAGGATGCAGGGAGGCTGGGGAGGAGGGAGGAGGAGGGAGGAGGAGGAGGATGCAGGGAGGGCAGGGCACAGCAGAGGCCAGACCTTGGGCTGTGAGGCAGCAGTGTGGGCAGCTTGAAGGAGGGCCACAGGGTCCTCATTCTCCTTAGTCTGAAGCAGGAACAGGGGCAGGATCAGAGGTCAGAGGGGATCAACAGTGAGGTCACTGTCAATGTTCAGACACACGCAAGCCAATAACATGATGCCATGACTAGGGATTGCTGCTGGGGGGTGATGGAGGGAGAGAGTGATGGAGGGAAAGAGTGATGGAGGGAGAGAGTGAAGGAAGGAGAGGGTGATGGAGGGAGAGAGTGATGGAGGGAGAGAGTGAAGGAAGGAGAGGGTGATGGAGGGAGAGAGTGATGGAGGGAGAGAGTGATGGAGGGAGAGAGTGATGGAGGGAGAGGGTGATGGAGGGAGAGAGTGATGGAGGGAAAGAGTGATGGAGGGAGAGAGTGATGGAGGGAGAGAGTGAAGGAAGGAGAGGGTGATGGAGGGAAAGGGTGATGGAGGGAGAGAGTGATGGAGGGAAAGAGTGATGGAGGGAGAGGGTGATGGAGGGAGAGGGTGATGGAGGGAGAGGGTGATGGAGGGAGAGAGTGATGGAGGGAGAGGGTGATGGAGGGAGAGAGTGATGGAGGGAGAGAGTGATGGAGGGAGAGAGTGATGGAGGGAGAGGGTGATGGAGGGAGAGAGTGATGGAGGGAGAGGGTGATGGAGGGAGAGAGTGATGGAGGGAGAGAGTGATGGAGGGAGAGAGTGATGGAGGGAGAGAGTGAAGGAAGGAGAGGGTGATGGAGGGAGAGAGTGATGGAGGGAGAGAGTGATGGAGGGAGAGAGTGATGGAGGGAGAGGGTGATGGAGGGAGAGAGTGATGGAGGGAAAGAGTGATGGAGGGAGAGAGTGATGGAGGGAGAGAGTGAAGGAAGGAGAGGGTGATGGAGGGAAAGGGTGATGGAGGGAGAGAGTGATGGAGGGAAAGAGTGATGGAGGGAGAGGGTGATGGAGGGAGAGGGTGATGGAGGGAGAGAGTGAAGGAAGGAGAGGGTGATGGAGGGAAAGGGTGATGGAGGGAGAGAGTGATGGAGGGAGAGAGTGATGGAGGGAGAGAGTGATGGAGGGAGAGAGTGATGGAGGGAGAGGGTGATGGAGGGAGAGAGTGATGGAGGGAAAGAGTGATAGAGGGAGAGAGTGAAGGAAGGAGAGGGTGATGGAGGGAAAGGGTGATGGAGGGAGAGAGTGATGGAGGGAGAGAGTGATGGAGGGAGAGGGTGATGGAGGGAGAGAGTGATGGAGGGAAAGAGTGATGGAGGGAGAGAGTGATGGAGGGAGAGAGTGATGGAGGGAGAGGGTGATGGAGGGAGAGAGTGATGGAGGGAAAGAGTGATGGAGGGAGATAGTGATGGAGGGAGAGAGTGATGGAGGGAGAGAGTGATGGAGGGAGAGAGTGATGGAGGGAGAGAGTGATGGAGGGAGAGAGTGATGGAGGGAGAGAGTGATGGAGGGAGAGAGTGATGGAGGGAAAGAGTGATGGAGGGAGAGAGTGAAGGAAGGAGAGGGTGATGGAGGGAGAGAGTGATGGAGGGAAAGAGTGATAGAGGGAGAGAGTGAAGGAAGGAGAGGGTGATGGAGGGAAAGGGTGATGGAGGGAGAGAGTGATGGAGGGAGAGAGTGATGGAGGGAGAGGGTGATGGAGGGAGAGAGTGATGGAGGGAAAGAGTGATGGAGGGAGAGAGTGATGGAGGGAGAGAGTGATGGAGGGAGAGAGTGATGGAGGGAGAGAGTGATGGAGGGAGAGAGTGATGGACTGCAGGGTTGGAGCCCCCTGGACTGCAGGGTTAGTCAGTAAGCCTGGCTGGTCAGCAGACCTCCAGTGTAACCAGAGTCCTGCTGCTGGTGGACTGAATCCTAAGATCAGCCTCCTGTAACCAGACACCAGAGCAGCTGTCCTCCCTGCTCACACAGCAGAGACAGACAAGACAAGACAGGGGCACAGCAGGACAGAGGGAGGGAGGGAGGCTGTGTTACAGTAGGGCCGTACAGGATTATCAATCCCATCAAAGATCTTCCTCAGACGTTGATGGTTCTCCTCAGTGGGGATGAGGGGTGGAGCCTGAGGAAGAGGAGACACAGTCTGAAGGGGTGTTGGTGCTGTGGGGGTCACCTCTGGGGTCACCTCTGGGGTCACCACTGGAGTCACCACTGGGGTCACCTCTGGGGTCACCACTGGGGTCACCTCTGGGGTCACCCACTGGAGTCACCACTGGGGTCACCACTGGAGTCACCACTGGGGTCACCACTGGGGTCACCTCTGGGGTCACCTCTGGGGTCACCACTGGGGTCACCTCTGGGGTCACCACTGGGGTCACCACTGGGGTCACCACTGGGGTCACCACTGGGGTCACCTCTGGGGTCACCTCTGGGGTCACCACTGGGGTCACCTCTGGGGTCACCACTGGGGTCACCACTGGGGTCACCTCTGGGGTCACCACTGGGGTCACCTCTGGGGTCACCACTGGGGTCACCTCTGGGGTCACCTCTGGGGTCACCACTGGGGTCACCTCTGGGGTCACCTCTGGGGTCACCTCTGGGGTCACCTCTGGGGTCACTCCTACACCCTCTGGTGTGTTTGTGGACTGTGTGTCCAGAGTGAGGGGGTTCAACACACACCTGTTCAGGAGAGGAGGAGGGCTTCCCCACAGGGGGCGCTGAGGGACGCAACTCTGCCTTGACCTTGACACACACACACATATCAACACACACACACATCAACACACACACACATCAACACACACACACATCAACACACACACACATCAACACACACACATCAACACACACACACATCAACACACACACACATCAACACACACACACATCAACACACACACACATCAACACACACACACATCAACACACACCAGGAGAGTCAGTGACCTAAGTTACCAGAGAGATCCATGCTATTCACACGAAAAAGGCTCCCAGAAAAAAGCCCCAAGTTCTTCTTCTGCACACAGCTATAGGTCATGCTCAAACTGACAGTACTGAGCATGCTCAGAACTCATTAGAAAGCAGTGAGTAGTTCTCTCCAAACAGCTGTGTTGCTCAAACCAACTCCAGATAAAGAGTTCCTGCAGCTTCTGGGAGGTAACATTTCACCATAACCTTTCCAGTTATTCTCTCTTCAACTGCTGATTAATAATCTCCCCCCTTTCTCCTCCGCCTCTCCCCCCCTTCTCCTCCCTCCTCCCCCCTCCATCCCCTCCCCCCCCCCCCCCCCCCCCCCCCCCCCATCAAAGTCTCACGGTGAAGAGAAACACAGCAGTGAAAACCTGTCAGGGTTAGCATGTGGCTTCCTGACCACACAGGAAGTGATGTGGTTAGTCTGACAGCATGCCATGTTAGCGGTGGCCATGGTTACCTCTGTCTTCTTCACGATGGTTGGGCGCGGAGCAGGGATGAATCCTGCAGGGGGGGCCAGGGGGTCTGGTTTGGGGGCCGGGATAAAGCCTGGAGGTCTGAGCAGGGGGTTCGAGGGTTTAGGGGCAGGGATGAAGCCTGGGGGTCGGGCTAAGGGGTTCGAGGGTTTAGGGGCTGGGATGAACCCAGGAGGGGGGACTAAGAGGTTCAATGGTTTAGGGGCTGGGATGAACCCAGGCACAGGGGCAAAAGGGTTGAGTTTAGGGGGGGCTGGAGTCTGAGGAGTAGGGGTGGGAGGGACTGGGGTGGACGGGGGCACCTCTTTCTCAGACGGCTTCTCAGCAGCTTCCTCCCCCTCCCCCCCCGCCTCCCCCTCCTGCTCCCCACTCCGCTCCTGAGGCCGGGGGCGTGGCCTGTGTTCCCTGATCCTCCCTCGTCCCATCAGGCTGGTCAGACCCAGGGAGATGTCATCCTTCTCCTCCCTCTGACCTGAGCCCACAGCCTTGGCTGTCTTGGGGACGGAGGTGGAGGAGGAGGAGGGGGTGGAGGAGGAGAGGGTGGAGGAGGAGGAGAGGGTGGAGGAGGTTAGAGAGGAGGCTGGAGGCTCGTCCACACCAGGGACCACCCTCCTCACCACCCTCCGCACCACCTTCACCACCTTCCTGCCAGTGGAGTCTGTAGCCTCCTGGTTGGAGGAGGAGGCTGGGGGAGGAGGAGGGGGGGCTGGGGGGTCAGGACCTCCCATGACTCTGTGACTGGCTGAGTTTCTGACTGGTTCAGCAGGCTGGGAGTGACTGGCTGAGTCACAAAGACCCTGCACACTGTCACACACACCATACACACACACACACACACACACATACACACACACACACAGGGGACGATGACCTGGTCAGCAACATGAACACACAACATCAAGTCCTGACAGAGTCCAGAGTTATATTCTCTAACTCAGCCTTGGACATTCCTAACAAAGCTCTTCAGAAGGATTGAAGAGAAACAGAGAGAGAGACGGGGAGAGAGACAGAGAGCTAAAATATGTGGCTGTGTTTAGATATTATAGTATCGTTATATTATAATAACTTCCACAACATTAGCATGTGTATCCATGACGACCATCACCCTCAGGAACCAGATTGACCAGCTACATCAAGTCACTTGATCCAACTCAAACTGCAGACTGACTCAAACTGCAGACTGACTCAAACTGCAGACTGACTCAGAACTGCAGACTGACTCAAACTGCAGACTGACTCAAACTGCAGACTGACTCAGACTGCAGACTGACTCAGAACTGCAGACTGACTCAGAAGTGCAGACTGACTCAGACTGCAGACTGACTCAGAACTGCAGACTGACTTAGACTGCAGACTGACTCAGAACTGCAGACTGACTCAGAACTGCAGACTGACTCAAACTGCAGACTGACTCTGAACTGCAGACTGACTCAAACTGCAGACTGACTCAGAACTGCAGACTGACTCAAACTGCAGACTGACTCAAACTGCAGACTGACTCAGAACTGCAGACTGACTCAAACTGCAGACTGACTCAAACTGCAGACTGACTCAGAACTGCAGACTGACTCAAACTGCAGACTGACTCAGAACTGCAGACTGACTCAGAACTCTCACAGTAATCACACACAAACAACAACACTGGGTGAGTTCCCATGTTAAAGACAACAACACAATAATCCCCCCCCAGCCAAGCCCTCCTGTATGGGGTTCACTATTAATAACTGCAGCAGCAGAGGAGGCCATTCTGAGATACAAGCAGAAGTCCTAGAGGAAGTCCTACACACACACACACACACACACACACACACATGGGCCTGCTGTCATGGTACCTGTAGTCAGGAAGCTGGAGATATCGTCAGACAGAGCAGAGAGACAAGGCGACAGCGTGGTTAGCCCGGGGTAGTTAGCCCGGGGTAGTTAGCCCGGGGTAGTTAGCCTGGGGTAGTTAGCCTGGGGTGGCACGCGGGGCTGTGGGAGGGGCTGTAAAGAGGGGTAACGTGATAGGACCCTGGCTGGAACGCAGGGAGATGGAGGCAGCTGCAGGGAGGGGCCAACAGACACTATAAATAGACCTGTGTGTGTGTGTGTGCGTATGTGTGTGTTGGGGCAGATAAACAGGGCATCTCCCCTGTGAGGACATGTTCCTCTCCAGATCTCAGACTGGGACCTCAGGCAGTGTCTCCCTGCAGCACCACTAGAGGGCAGTGTCTCAGTGTCTCCATGCAGCACCACTAGAGGGCAGTGTCTCCCTGCAGCACCACTAGAGGGCAGTGTCTCAGTGTCTCCCTGCAGCACCACTAGAAGGGCAGTGTCTCAGTGTCTCCATGCAGCACCACTAGAGGGCAGTGTCTCCCTGCAGCACCACTAGAGGGCAGTGTCTCAGTGTCTCCCTGCAGCTCCACTAGAGGGCAGTGTCTCAGTGTCTCCCTGCAGCACCACTAGAGGGCAGTGTCTCCCTGCAGCACCACTAGAGGGCAGTGTCTCAGTGTCTCCCTGCAGCACCACTAGAGGGCAGTGTCTCAGTGTCTCCATGCAGCACCACTAGAGGGCAGTGTCTCCCTGCAGCACCACTAGAGGGCAGTGTCTCAGTGTCTCCCTGCAGCACCACTAGAGGGCAGTGTCTCAGTGTCTCCCTGCAGCACCACTAGAGGGCAGTGTCTCCCTGCAGCACCACTAGAGGGCAGTGTCTCAGTGTCTCCCTGCAGCACCACTAGAGGGCAGTGTCTCCCTGCAGCACCACTAGAGGGCAGTGTCTCAGTGTCTCCCTGCAGCACACCACTAGAGGGCGCCACACTACTGAATACTGGTTTTGGTTTGAGCTTTTCAACTCAACTCAGTCCTCGATTCTAGTGACCCAAATTCATCGTTTTAACACCACAGTGTGACCATGTGTGGCGTGTGGCAGGGTGTGGTCAGGTGGGTGTGGCCAGGAGGATGTGGTCAGGTGGGTGTGGTCGGGAGGGCGTGGTCAGGTGGGTGTGGTCGGGAGGGCGTGGTCAGGTGGGTGTGGTCGGGAGGGCGTGGTCAGGTGGGTGTGGTCGGGACGACGTGAGCTCCACTTGTAGAATGGGAGCAAAACAAGGGAAAATCAAATAGGTGAGAAGACGAAATCTGCTTCTTCTGATTGGCAGAGGGGCGTGGCTAGGGCAGAGGGGCGTGGCTACAGGAAACAACAATGATATCCAGGAAGGACAGGACTGGGTGTGGCTCTGGCAATCCAATCCATGTGTCCCTAGTCCAGGCTAATCCCTGAGGGTCATAACACCCAGCGTGGAGGTTCAACACTCACTGAACAGCAAAGATTAAGACCCGCCCACTTCAACACTCTAGTCACTGACCCAGTTTAAACTCTGGATGAACCAGTTCTGTGGCAGCGATACGGGACCGATAACACGGCCAAGATAGTGAGAAGGAACAGGAACATGGAGGAGTCTAGATGAGCAGCTGGCATCTAGGCACTGCAGCAGAGTCCAGACAGGGGGGACAGAGGACAGGAGGACAGGGGGGACAGGGGGGGGCAGGGGGGACAAGGGGGACAAGGGGGACAGGGGGAACAAGGGGGAACAAGGGGGGACGGGGGGCAGGGGACAGGGGGGACAGGAGGGACAGAGGGGACAAGGGGGACAGGGGGGACAAGGGGGGCAGGGGGGACGGGGGGGGCAGGGGACAGGGGGACAGGAGGGACAGGGGACAAGGGGGACAGGGGGGACAAGGGGGGCAGGGGGGGACAGGGGGGACAGGTCTCTAACCCCAACCTGTATACCTGCCCTCCACCCCCCCACCCTCCCCCCCACACACAGGGACTCATTGTTCAAGGCAAGACTACTGGATCACTGTCCAGGAACATGACACAACAATGAGATCATTCAATGGGATCCATTTGGTCTGAGTGGAGAAGCCAAGAGAGATCTTGAGTCTAGATGCTAAAAACAGAGTTGGAGATCAGGGATGGAGATTAAAGACAAAAGCTTGTGTTCAGACAGGGAGGAAACAGTGTTAATCTGAGAATCATCACCAGTCTGAAGACTTCTGGAAGGATTCACTCTGCAGGCAGCCAGATCAGTCAACACGCTGTGCATTTAGCTGAACAGCAGGAGTGGCTGAGTGGTTAAGGAGTCAGTAAGGGAATCAGGCATCAGAACGTTCCTGGTTTGATTCCCGGACGTTCCAACATGACACTGTGTCCTTGGGCAAGGCACTTCACCCTACTTGCCTCAGGGGGGAATGTCCCTGTACTTGCTGTAAGTCTCTCTGGATAAGAGCAACTGATAAATGACTGAATGTAAACATACAGTGCAGCACAGAGCGGAGAGCAGAGACTGAGTGACAGAACCTTCCAAGGTAAACTGGAGTTTGACCTGAGTATGTAGTCATGACTGCAGCACAGTTCATGTTAAGAAAACTAGACCTGAACCTCTCCAGCAGGAAGCTTCACAGACACATGACACATGCATGCACACGTGCTGAAACACACACACACACACACAGACGTGTTCAGAGCAGGTGTGTCTGGCTGTCAATGGGAGTCATGACAGGAATGTCAGGTTGGGGAGGCAGAAAGGCAGACAGACAGGTAAGAGGGCAGATAGACAGACAGGTGGGAGGGCAGACAGACAGATAGGCAGGAGGGCAGAAAGGCAGACAGACAGGAGAGCAGGAGAACAGGCAGACAGACAGATAGGAGGGTAGACAGACAGACAGGAGGGCAGACAGACAGACAGATAGGAGGGTAGACAGGCAGGAGGGCAGGCAGACAGACAGATAGGAGGGTAGACAGGCAGGAGGGCAGGCAGACAGACAGATAGGAGGGTAGACAGGCAGGAGGGCAGGCAGACAGACAGGAGCGTAGACAGGCAGGAGGGCAGGCAGACAGACAGATAGGAGGGTAGACAGGCAGGAGGGCAGGCAGACAGACAGATAGGAGGGTAGACAGGCAGGAGGGCAGGCAGACAGACAGATAGGAGGGTAGACAGGCAGGAGGGCAGGCAGACAGACAGATAGGAGGGTAGACAGGCAGGAGGGCAGGCAGACAGACAGATAGGAGGGTAGACAGGCAGGAGGGCAGGCAGACAGACAGATAGGAGGGTAGACAGGCAGGAGGGCAGGCAGACAGACAGATAGGAGGGTAGACAGGCAGGAGGGCAGGCAGACAGACAGATAGGAGGGTAGACAGGCAGGAGGGCAGGCAGACAGACAGATAGGAGGGTAGACAGGCAGGAGGGCAGGCAGACAGTTTCATGTGGTAATTCTGGGACATCATGTTCTTACAGGAACTGTGTTTGTCCTGCTGGTGCTCTTTGAACTGTCCACAGAGGATTGGCTGGTTTAGCTACAGGGAGACGTGTGGCCAACCCAAGAGCAGAGAGCTTCTGTCCACACAGTCAGTCCCTTCAGAGCAGAAGACTGACAGAGAGAAAGACTGAGGGTCTGGAGACATGGAGCCCTTTTCTGATGCTCATTCTAGCTGTTCAGATCTACCTGAGACTTGCTGTGGTCACAGAGAGAGATGGAAGACTGGCTGTGGTCACAGAGAGAGATGGAAGACTGGCTGTGGTCACAGAGAGAGATGGAAGACTGGCTGTGGTCACAGAGAGAGATGGAAGACTGGCTGTGGTCACAGAGAGAGATGGAAGACTGGCTGTGGTCACAGAGAGATGGAAGACTGGCTGTGGTCACAGAGAGAGATGGAAGACTGGGTGTGGTCACAGAGAGATGGAAGACTGGGTGTGGTCACAGAGAGATGGAAGACTGGCTGTGGTCACAGAGAGATGGAAGACTGGCTGTGGTCACAGAGAGAGATGGAAGACTGGCTGTGGTCACAGAGAGAGATGGAAGACTGGGTGTGGTCACAGAGAGATGGAAGACTGGCTGTGGTCACAGAGAGAGATGGAAGACTGGCTGTGGTCACAGAGAGAGATGGAAGACTGGGTGTGGTCACAGAGAGATGGAAGACTGGGTGTGGTCACAGAGAGATGGAAGACTGGCTGTGGTCACAGAGAGATGGAAGACTGGCTGTGGTCACAGAGAGAGATGGAAGACTGGCTGTGGTCACAGAGAGAGATGGAAGACTGGCTGTGGTCACAGAGAGAGATGGAAGACTGGCTGTGGTCACAGAGAGATGGAAGACTGGCTGTGGTCACAGAGAGATGGAAGACTGGCTGTGGTCACAGAGAGATGGAAGACTGGCTGTGGTCACAGAGAGATGGAAGACTGGCTGTGGTCACAGAGAGATGGAAGACTGGCTGTGGTCACAGAGAGAGATGGAAGACTGGCTGTGGTCACAGAGAGATGGAAGACTGGCTGTGGTCACAGAGAGATGGAAGACTGGCAGTGGTCACAGAGAGAGATGGAAGACTGGCTGTGGTCACAGAGAGATGGAAGACTGGCTGTGGTCACAGAGAGATGGAAGACTGGCTGTGGTCACAGAGAGATGGAAGACTGGCTGTGGTCACAGAGAGAGATGGAAGACTGGCAGTGGTCACAGAGAGAGATGGAAGACTGGCTGTGGTCACAGAGAGATGGAAGACTGGCTGTGGTCACAGAGAGAGATGGAAGACTGGCTGTGGTCACAGAGAGAGATGGAAGACTGGCTGTGGTCACAGAGAGAGATGGAAGACTGGGTGTGGTCACAGAGAGATGGAAGACTGGCTGTGGTCACAGAGAGATGGAAGACTGGCTGTGGTCACAGAGAGAGATGGAAGACTGGCTGTGGTCACAGAGAGAGATGGAAGACTGGCTGTGGTCACAGAGAGAGATGGAAGACTGGGTGTGGTCACAGAGAGATGGAAGACTGGCTGTGGTCACAGAGAGAGATGGAAGACTGGGTGTGGTCACAGAGAGATGGAAGACTGGCTGTGGTCACAGAGAGATGGAAGACTGGCTGTGGTCACAGAGAGATGGAAGACTGGGTGTGGTCACAGAGAGATGGAAGACTGGCTGTGGTCACAGAGAGATGGAAGACTGGCTGTGGTCACAGAGAGAGATGGAAGACTGGCTGTGGTCACAGAGAGAGATGGAAGACTGGGTGTGGTCACAGAGAGATGGAAGACTGGCTGTGGTCACAGAGAGAGATGGAAGACTGGCTGTGGTCACAGAGAGATGGAAGACTGGCTGTGGTCACAGAGAGAGATGGAAGACTGGCTGTGGTCACAGAGAGAGATGGAAGACTGGCTGTGGTCACAGAGAGAGATGGAAGACTGGCTGTGGTCACAGAGAGAGATGGAAGACTGGCTGTGGTCACAGAGAGATGGAAGACTGGCTGTGGTCACAGAGAGATGGAAGACTGGCTGTGGTCACAGAGAGATGGAAGACTGGGTGTGGTCACAGAGAGATGGAAGACTGGCTGTGGTCACAGAGAGATGGAAGACTGGCTGTGGTCACAGAGAGATGGAAGACTGGCTGTGGTCACAGAGAGATTGTTGTTGTCGTTCAAACAGCAGGAACCGGATTCACGACACCTTCACATGCGAGTCTGAGCATGCTCAGTGATGCTATCAGGGTTCAGAGACAGACGAGGCAGATCTACCTGGTATCTACTGAGAAGACATTCAAACCAAAGCATATCTGTCCTCACAACCTCACACACACACACACACACACTGTCCTCCAGCTCGTCAGGTGGAGGTAAACACTCATCACTGCTCCGCCCCTATAGCCCAGGGTCACTGGCTTAACGCTTATCATTCAACACTCACACTCACACATACACACACACTCACACACACTCACACACACTCACACACACTCACACACTCACACACACTCACACACTCACACACACTCACGCACACACACACACACACACTCACACACACTCACACACACTCACACACACTCACACACTCACACACACTCACGCACACACACACACACACACACACTCACACACACACACACACTCACACACACACACACACCCTCCCCTGACTTCCTGCTCTCCATGGAAACACGGCGGAGGAGGCGGGTCCAGGCAGGGTGCAGCACAAACACTGGCTCACACATTTGAGTGACAGGGCCCCTGCTGGCGCCATGGTAACAAGATCAGAGCTTTCCTCTGACAGCCACATCCAGACAGGAAGCAGGAAGCAGCAGAGGACAGCAGAGGCCAGAGAAGAAAACAAACATATTTTGGCCTCATGTTGTGCTGCCAGTGGCTGAGGGCCAACAGACCCAGGATCCATGTATTCATCTGCCTGGTCTGTTACATAACCTCATTAAGTGCCACTTTAATGGGATGGAGGCTCCTTAGTTGTGCTGTATGCAGCCTGTCAGTCATCAGTATCTACTGAAGCTTCGAAAAACACTGAGAACTCTGCTGACAGCTTCCACACAGAGGAAGAGTTTATAAGAGACAACACAGATGCAAAATAGCAGGGTGGTACATACTGGATGAGAACGCACATGCAGGCACACACACACACACACACACAGGCACACACACACACGCAGGCACACACACACACGCAGGCACACACACGCAGGCACACACACACACACAGGCACACACACACAGGCACACACACACACGCAGGCACACACACACACACGACAGTAACCAGCCAGGCAGGTTTCCTTTCTTTAAACACCTTGTGAGTGTGACTAACATGTCACTAACAGACCCATGACTCAGGGCATACAGCTAAACTATCAAATAACAGAATTACCTCACTTCACCTCCTCCACCAAACTACACCTCCTCCACCTCCTCCACCTCCTCCACCTCCTCCACCTCCTCCATCTCCTCCACCTCCTCCACCACCTCCTCTACCTCCTCTACCTCCTCCACCTCCTCCACCTCCTCCACCAAACTACACCTCCTCCACCTCCTCCACCTCCTCCATCTCCTCCACCACCTCCACCTCCTCAACCTCCTCCACCTCCTCCACCTCCTCTACCACCTCCACCTCCTCAACCTCCTCCACCTCCTCCACCTCCTCCACCTCCTCCACCTCCTCCATCTCCTCCACCTCCTCCATCTCCTCCACCTCCTCCACCTCATCCACCTCCTCCACCTCCTCCACCTCCTCCACAGTGTTTGGCCTGAGAACAGCTGGAGATCTTTGACTAAACAGAGCTAGAAAAATGCCAGAACCTCCTTGATCCAGATCTTATTATAACGTCCTATAAATAGGGTCCCTGGTTCTGGGTCAGTCTCACTAGCTGTCTTGATGCAGTCATGATCAGTCGTATCTGGGACAGAACCAGTGAGAGAGACTGTTCCTCCTCAAGCAGAACTGAAGGGTCTCGACACACCACACACACCACACACACACCACACACACAACACACACACCACACACACAACACACACCACACACACCACACACACAACACACACCACACACACAACACACACCACACACACACACACACACCACACGTTATGTAACCAACTGAACCCCTTAGTTGGTGTGGTGATGGACAGGGTGTCCAGCAGGTAGGTTACAACGTGGAACATCTTGAGTCTCATGGAACGTACGACTCTCTGACTCTCTGCCTCCTCCCAGCCTCCTCCCAGCCTCCTCCCAGCCTCCTCCCAGCCTCCTCCCAGCCTCCTCCCAGCCTCCCCGCCTCCCTGCCTCCCTGCCTCTCTGCCTCCCTGCCTCCCTGCCTCCCTGCTCTCCTAGCAGGTTCACTACAGGTCTGGGGCGTCTTGTTGAACAGGAAATCCCTCATTCAGAAAGATGGCAGAGAGAACTGAAGGTTTCGCTTCTTTTAAAACCCACAAGCAACAGACTTCAGGAAATACTTGACATTTTCCAATGAAAGCAGAATATGCTGAGAAGCTGACTACATTAACAGAACCTTCTCCTTCTCTGCCAGAGATACCTCAGAGACAGAAGTTAAGTAGGGAAAAGACAATAAAATGGGAGAAGCATTTGGCAGAGGACTGGGGCAGGAGGTATGCAGCATCTGGGATGGGGGCATCTGGGATGGGGGCATCTGGGATGGGGGCATCTGGGATGGGGGCATCTGGGATGGGGGCAGGAGGCAGGAGGTGACTGGGTTGGTAAATGGGGTGGGTGCTTTGTTGGGTGATAATCCTTTTAACAGAACAATATAGCTGCAACCCAACCTGTCCCAATATGATACTGAACCTATAAGGTGTCCAGCCCAGCAGGAATATGACAATACCAGGAGAAGGGCCCTAGTATGTTATTTTAACAACATATGGCTGTAGGCTGTTTGTTCTCCAGCGCCCCCCTTCAAGCTTTCTTTGTTTGGTGTCGGAGGGGGGGGGGGGGGACAAGGGGGAGGATGGGATTACACACTCACACACACGCATCATCAAGCCTCTCCACAGGGGGTGGTTCATCACACCAGCCATTCTACATGTCATCCTCTATGACACGGTTGCTAAACCACATACCAACATTGTTTAACAGACAAGAATCCCTGTTGAAGAATGTCACACATGACCAGCTAGACAGAGACAGAACGACAGGCTGGGACAGAAAAGGCTTCATAGGAACTGGCCGGCACATTCCTCCGTGAGTTTCTCAGTAAAAAAGGAATAGTTTACGTAAGGTGTGTTTGAAACTAACTTTCAACGACGACTGAAACTACTTGAAATGCAACAACAGCTTAGTCACGTAGACTGAGGGAAAGGTGCATGTTGATTTACTGGGGAGGGTATGGCTGGTAGCATGGTACCACCTCCTGCTAACCCTCCTAGCACGGTACCACCTCCTGCTAACCCTCCTAGCATGGTACCACCTCCTGCTAACCCTCCTAGCACGGTACCACCTCCTGCTAACCCTCCTAGCATGGTACCACCTCCTGCTAACCCTCCTAGCACGGTACCACCTCCTGCTAACCCTCCTAGTATGGTACCACCTCCTACTAACCCTCCTAGCATGGTACTATCTCCTGCTAACCCTCGTAGCATGGTACTACCTCCTGCTAACCCTCCTAGCATGGTACCACCTCCTGCTAACCCTCGTAGCATGGTACTACCTCCTGCTAACCCTCGTAGCATGGTACCACCTCCTGCTAACCCTCCTAGCATGGTACTACCTCCTGCTAACCCTCCTAGCATGGTACTCACATGGTAAGACCCCCTGCGAAGTCCCTCGCTGTTCCTCAGCCAGCAGCGGCTCAGCTCGCTCAGCTCCACGATGGGCTGCACCTTCAGATGGACCGAGTCTCCAGACTGACGGATCTTCTCCACAATCTCGTCCCGGCTTCGGTTCTCCACGTTGTCCCCATTGATCTCCACCAGACGGTCTCCTGGCACCAACCCCAAGACCAGATCCTTGGTCCCGGCACCGGGCTCTGCAAAGTGCACCACCCTCCGGTATACGGTCCCATCCGTCTTGCGGTCCAGCATGGTGGTGCGGCGCAGCGAGAAGCCGAAGTCTCCGGTGTTGCGGCGCTGCAGCAGCAGCTCGCGAGGCTCAGGCACAGCCGGGGCCGTCACCGCCGGCAACATCAGGTCCCCAGAGAACGTCTTCTCCACCAGCTCTGGGATGTGGACCGTCCGGGCAGGCGGGGGTCTGTGCTGGGAGCCAAGGCCTCGGCTCTCTACCTGGGGAGACGGAGCAGCAGAACTCTGCTCGGACAGAGAGGAGCTCTCTGAGAGGCTCTCCTCTTTGTTCCTCTGGGAGAAAGAGAAGCGTTTCATCACCTGCTCTACCTGAGAGTTCTGCTTGGTCAAGGATCCAAACCTGGCAGCCCGCTCCTTCACAGAGGTACGATGACCCTCCGCACCTCCTTCTCTCTTGAGGTCATCGCTGGAGCTGGCGGTGCTGATCCGCCCTGCGTCCATCACCATGCTGCTGCGGGAGCTGAAGCGCTCAGCATCGATCTCTGTCAGGTTGAGCTCTGCGTTGCTGGCCACCTTGATGGGGATGGGACTGGAGATCTCCAGCTTGCTCCTCGAGTCCCTCTTGGACCCCCCGCGGTGAAGGTTGAAGAGGCCACGTCTCACTCCGATCTCCTCCAGGCTCTTCATCTCCGCCTGAGACATCCTCTCCTTCTTGGTTGTTTTCTCCTTCTTGTCCTTCTTCCCTCCCTCCTTGTCTTTTTTGATCAGGTTGAACATTTTCAGCTCCTTTAAATCACCTCAGGAAAGGTTGGTTTGTAAAGCAGAAGTTGACAGGATCCATGTAAACACTGGATCACTTCAGATCTTCAGATTATCACCCAGAACATCTGGAGACATCTTGGGTTGTCCTCCGCAGGATCGACCTGGAGAGGAAAACATCAGTGTTGTCATGGTCACAGTCAAATCATCTGATGCTACTGAGATGTGCTTTTAGATCTAAATGCGGTAAAATCTATGACTCTTCATAGAGAGTTCATTGTCATGAGTGTGATATTAATGACAAACAGTAATTATTTTATCACAATCATCACACACACACGCAACGCAAAACTATTAGGTAGCTCATCCAGTCTGAGTCTAATGATGGATGATGTCTTTATATTCTATGGGCAGAAAGGAACACACTGAAGAGAGAGAGAGAGGAACACACTGAAGAGAGAGAGAGAGGAACACACTGAAGAGAGAGAGAGAGGAACACACTGAAGAGAGAGAGAGAAACACACTGAAGAGAGAGAGAGAGGAACACACTGAAGAGAGAGAGAGAGGAACACACTGAAGAGAGAGAGAGAGAGAGAGAGAGAGAGAGATAAACACACTGAAGAGAGAGAGAGAGAGAGAGAGGACTGACACCAAACTCCTGCTGCAGTCAGGGTATCACATGTTCAACAGCCTTTCATTAAATACAAATGAAGCTTCTCTGCCTGAGAGACAATTTGAAGCTCAAATTCACTGAGTCTCATCATGAGGTTTCAGAACAAGGTTACCGGCTGCTCCTTTCCCTGCTCTGACCGGCTGCTCCTTTCCCTGCTCTGACCGGCTGCTCCTTTCACTACTCTGAAGGGAAACCCTTACTTAACCCCTGATGACCTTCAGAACCCTAACTTTGGAAGCGCCCAGGTCATAGGTCAACCCCTGCCAATGTGGACTAAGGCGCTAGTCTTTAAAATCAGGTTAGTTTCATCATATCAACCATGTACCCATGACAACCAACACTATGAACCACTATGGACACGTTTGACATTAAATATAAATAATGAATGTGTGAATGATACTATAGAAGGACTTCAGTCAGTCCACTGTTCATCTGTTCTCCTCTCGCCTGTCTAATTCACTGAAGTTTGTCTCTCAAGTAAAGCTTCTAAATGTGAAATAGACACTTCCTCACTCCGACATCACAGAAAGTTATCGATCAGAGCGAAATACTGTCGCACCTGTGATCCAGACACCTGCCCAGAGACGCACTTTAAGCCCCATTCACATATAAATATACAAGTTATTATAAACAGATTCTCATCTTGTAGAGTTTCGTCAGAATTGGAAACAGCTTTGATACATTGTTGCAGCAGATCCCAGGCTGGTTGTTATAATGCGCTTTAAGCTGCTTTGCCCTCATTCTGCACCGGTGGATTTAGATCACAGATGGATCCTTCCTGCTTGTAAAGTAGAATAATATTATAACCTTAAAGTGAAACACTGCGTCTACTTACCGCTTTGAATGCTGCTGTTTGATGGTCACTCAGGAGTCCAGTTAAGGGTTGTGTGTGACTGAGTCATAAGGGTTCAGTAGTTGAGTTGTACAGAGTCGGTTCAGAGCAGTCAACACACACACAGTCCACCCACATGGTAGGAGGATCTGTGGCGCCCCCTGCAGGCGAGGTTATGCAGCAACATGTGTGAATGACTGTTCTTGATGACACTGAATAGTTCTTTACTCAAACCTGCTGACATCACCTAGTAAATGTTATACCTTAATGTCACAATAAAAATACAACATGTTGGTTTAACCTTGAATTTTATTTTATCTACTCAACCTTAATAACGTTGTTTTCAGTCCAGTGGGACAGAATAATGTGTGAAGCAGCAGATACAGGGTCAACATCAGTTCACCAGGACTGGAAAGTGCCGGATTATAACATGTAGCACAGAAAAGAAACATGATAAAACACCAAAACATGCACCATAGAATCATCTTACATGAAGTCATCATATCCAATATATATGCTTACTGTAAACATTTCCATGTACTTAAGTTACTTAACTCATGATATTATCTTTTCAAATGTCAGCTACTATTGTCCTTCATTGTTTTACTCACTATGGGAAACTGAATACGTTTCAGAATATTCCTGAACACAAAGTATTATTCAGTTGATATTGTAGACAATATGGACATTTAGAAACACCTCTATAATGTTGTATAGTTCTAGCACTGTTCAGTACATTCATCAATGACAGAGACACATTTGATCAAAGTTTCTCTATGTTTGAATAAAGTGACATTCGATTCAAAAGATAACCAAAACAACATATATTCTCACAGTTGAAATAAGGATAATAATATGACAGTGGTCTCATGCTGCTGTTAGTTTTTAATCAGATCTCAACACATGTCTGGATATGTGGACATGAGAATATGAACTGATGTGTTTCTCAGACCCCCCCCCCCCCCCCCCATGTTGAGGTTCACAGACCCCCCCTCTATGTTGAGGTTCACAGACCCCCCCTCTATGTTGAGGTTCACAGACCCCCCCCCCCCATGTTGAGGTTCACAGACCCCCCCCTCTATGTTGAGGTTCACAGACCCCCCCCCTCTATATTGAGGTTCACAGACCCCCCCTCTATGTTGAGGTTCACAGACCCCCCCCCCTCTATGTTGAGGTTCACAGACCCCCCCTCTATGTTGAGGTTCAAAGACCCCCCCCCCTCTATATTGAGGTTCACAGACCCCCCCCCGTATGTTGAGATTCACAGAGCAGCTAATATCTCAAGGTTCACTGCGCTCAAAGGACAGTCACTTTTGCACTCTTACTGTAAACATGTTTAAACCAAATCATCAGATAAACAAATGCAATCAGAGGAGGAGGAAGCAAAAAGAGAATTATAAAAAAGATAATAATATAATAATAAAAAAAGATAGTCAACAGTGACATTACAGCCATGACTTCTTCCCCCTCCCTAGTCTGGTCCTGCTGGACAGCTTGGTCTTGATGCGCTCCTTTTCATCAGGGCTCCTCCTGGAGGTGCACTCGAGCGTGGAGTCTGTCTCGAAAGAGATGGCCGGTCCCCCGCTACACTTTTCCTGGGACATGGCTACAGGTGTCTGGAGGACCACACGGCCTCTTAAGGAGTGTTTCAGCTGCAGCAGCAGGGGGTTAGGGTGAGCGTACAGCCCCACTCGCTCCACAGGACCCCTGTCTGCCTCACAGCAGGTGGAACAAGCAGAGCAAAGCACCCGGAAGATGTACACCCAGCCCAGGTAGTGGAGCTCCACGATGTTGAGCAGGAAACAGCCCAGACTGATGCTGAACATGAAGTTCAGGAAGATAGTCTTCTCCGTGGCTCGGGACACGAAGCAGTCAGTCCGATTGGGGCAGGGGTACGTCTCACACCTGAACAGGTGAGGCACCTCAAAACCAAACAGGTAACACTGCCCCACCAGGAAGGTGATCTCCATGATGGAACGCAGCATCACGTGGATGATGTAGATGAGCAGTACCTGGCTGGACAGCTGGGTTGGGTCCTTCCCCACCTCCCTCAGCTGCTCCTCCAGCAGGCTCTGCTCCACACACTCCCCCTCCCACTCCTCTGGGTAGCAGTGCTGGAACCTGGGGCTGCCCCTCTCCAGGGCCGCATCCTCGTCCAGCCCCGCCTGTGTGGCCCTCTCCTGGGCCATGGGCTGCATGGACACCTCCTGGACCTTCTCCATCTCCAGCTTCTCATCCTTGGCGATTTTGTGCAGCACATAGACGATGTAGAAGATGGAGGGAGTGGAGACGAGGACGATCTGGAAGACCCAGAAGCGCAGGTGGGAGACGGGGGCGAACGTGTCGTAGCAGACGTTGTTACAGCCGGGCTGCAGGGTGTTACAGGTGAACTTGGACTGTTCATCACTGTACACAGCGTCTCCCACCAGGGTGACCAGCAGGATGCGGAAGATAAGCAGCATGGTCAGCCAGATCTTACCGATCACAGTGGAGTGATTCTGCACCTCCGTTAGGAAGCGGCCAAGAATGGACCAGTCTCCCATTTCTGAGGGAACACAAAGAAGACCTATTGTGAGGCAACAAATCTACTGTTATAGATTAAGATTCAAACAATCGTTTTGAACAGTAATCATGACATGCAATATGACCTGTCAACAAGCTTTGTTAATACAGCTCATGGTTTAACAAAACGATTCATTCTCATCCACGGTTTGAATTAGCTTCGTATTAATTCAAGAGTTTAGACGAATGAAGGTTGATTCGTTTGTTTCTTATTCGATATGTAGTGAATGAAGCTCATGCTCAACCTCAACTGAGCCAGCAGACTCATAAAACCTTCAGATATGTCAACACACTCTGGCTTCAAATTTAACTGTCAAAACATAATTTCCTAAACTAAATTTTTTACTTTTTTTCTACTGTTATTTAGTATATGGCTGACACTAAATATACTATCATTTATTTCATGTCATTTGGTTTAGTGAAAACATTCATCCAAGGCATGTTTAAACTGAGGAAACATGAAAACTTACTAACAAGGAAGATGGAAGATAATTAAACGTTTTCATTTCCTCTGCCTGAAACTAAACAGATTCAGTTATTATGTCTCTTCCCTCCTGCTATTCAACAGCAGCTCATGCTGAACAGACCCATCATGTGAACTCCCTTTGTACAAACTCAAAAAAACACCTGAAAACACACAATCAACCACAATGAACAATCTCTGGACAAACTTACCTTTGGAAAATTTGTCTCTTTTTTCCGATCCAAAACTGGAAAAAGGCCAAAACACACAATCTGCATAACTATATCTGAAGTGAGAGCAGGTTGGTGGAGGAGCTGGTGTCTATTGAGCTACATGAGGGCAGAACAGGCTGACCCACCACATGTTCTCTAACTCCATCTGAAACACTCTTTGTACTGTATACAACACAAAGGCTTTCAATGTACAGTGGGGGGCACCTGTTCAGAACAGCAGCCTCACAGGCCAGAGTTCAAAGAACGTGCTGGAAAAAATTTCAACAATACAGCGTGGTGACAGAGCTTGTGTCTGCTTTACAGAGTAGGGCTGGGGTTAATCACATCCAATACATGATCATTAGCATGTTTACTCAACATATACTTACCACGTCATGTATAAAGTGTTTATTTGAACAGGCCAGCATCATTGCAGGAACAGTGGTTCTGTCCTGGACGGAGGGGGACGGAGGGGGAGGGGGGGAGAGGGGGACGGAGGGGGAGGGGGGGAGAGGGGGACGGAGGGGGGAAGGGGGAGAGGGGAGGGGGGGAAGGGGGAGGGGGGGGCGGTGGGGGACAGAGGGGGGAGGGGGGGGAGAGGGGAGGGGGGGCTCTGCTCGAACCCTGGATCAGAATGCGGATGTGGAAAGTTCTGATTGTGTTGATCAGGAAGTTCACCACAACACTGTTGTTGCACCGCAAAAACGTTCCTCAACAAATTCCATTTGTGATTTGCGTAACTTTTGTGTGGGTGTGGGGGAGTGTGTGTTTGTGTGTGTGTGTGTCCAAAACATATTCGATGTAGCCGTGTGACGTTAGAAAGTAGGCCTACCCTGAATCATGCAGTCATCATAAATATATTATCAAAACGCCAAGACAAAATATTATTATATTTAAACATTTACCTCCCCAAAATGTTAATTTATATTGTATAACTGTGCTTTCCTGAATATTAATGCATTTGGTATTGAGTTAATATATAATCACTTATTGAAAAACTGTATCGAATACAGTACAGTGTAAATTTAAACCGTTTAATAAGAAAGTGCAGAATGACTTCAGAACACTGCCCCCGTGTGCTCAGAGACTTTAATGCACCAGAAGAGTTTAAGAGGGAGAAACATGCTTTACTGCCGCATGCTTCTACTTTTACTCGGAATTTCGCCCCCAAACCTCTTAGTTTTACCTATCATCGCTGATATATTTAACAACAACTTTCGAGCGACAGTAAAAGAGTGGAAAAATAAAAGATCTCTAGTTGTTTGTAACTAGTGAATAAAAGGAAAATAAATAAATGAAATATCAGATAAACAGTCTTCTGATCTGGGACTGCAGACAGATCAACACACCCTCATAGGGGGGGTCTGATCCACACAACACAACTAATAACGAGATAATCACAACTACTGTGCCCATAGTTTGGTAACCATTTTCAATACTTCTTAAACACCGTCAATAGTATTGGAAACAACTCATTTGAACATGAATGCATGCTGAACACCCCCCTAGCACACTGAGAACTCCCCTAAACTCTCCCTGACTTGGTTCAGTCGGCGGGTAACAGGAAGTAGCACAGCCTCCATGTTGCTTTGTTTCTTCTGATTTTCCTGCAGGATCTTTTATTAAAGATGGAACCGAGCTGGAGTACCTTCTTATTTCAGGTAAGAACCTTCTTATTTCAGGCAGGAGAACCCATGCGAGGCCTCGAGCACACACAGAAGGAGAGAATAACGTTAGAAAACTGAACACTTTGGCAGTGAGACGGTGTTTTAAAGGTGAAATTTGAAGTCGAGCAACAACAATGAAGCCAGAGAGACTTCCAGCTGTGAGGAGAGAAGAGAGGAGAGACTCTGATGTCTGATATCTCTTATATCTCTTATATCTGGGTGAAAATATACTGAATAATGTGAGAAAAACTCTAAATACTGTCTGCTTTATAGGATGAATAACTTGGAGGGTTAGTTTAGTAGGTCAGTTTGGTGATAAAGACATGAGGCTCATTAGATCCAGACTGTTCAGCTTCAGATAAAGAAATGATCTTTATTAGATAAAGATGAAGATATCTGATGACTTCCTCACTTCATGTTCCAGGATATCTAACATCGATGCGTCTTTATAAAGTCACAGATGAACTTTCTTCATCCCTCTGTAAAATGCTAGTAGCATAGTTAGCATAGTTAGCTCACTTTACCATGTACTAACAGTGCTAGTTAGCTTAGCATCATGGTTGAACAGTGCTAGTTAGCTTAGCATCATTCTAACTAGCTTTAGCTCCGCGGGCAGAGTGGAATGTAAAGAATGCGCCTTCATGAAAACACTTATGTCTCCATTCAGGTTTGTGTGCAACATAATAAAGATTAATGAAAATAAATATATTTTACTGACTCAATATATCTGATATATCGGTGTTATAAAGCTTTGTTGATCTTATTTGCTCGTTATTGTGTCTCAGAAGTGGCGCTGGTATCTTAGCTACCTTGATGCTAAGCAAGGCTAGGTTAGCAGTAGCATTATGCAACATGTTCAGATATTTCTGTCGTTGGCAAAGATTCGTACAAAGTTGGACTTTACATCATGTTTATATCATGTGTTTCACCTGTGAAGTCATTCAGCCTGACGTGTGTCTGTATAAATAGCTCCACATCTCGGCAACAAAGTTATGTTATTATATTGTACATGTAGTTAGTCAATATTCTAGCTTGGTTGACCTGCTTGATTAGTTCATGAGTGTATCTGTGTCAGGGGATTCTGATCCCCAGTAAGATCATCTCCTGCTGGTTTGATCCAGCATGGCCGTGGTGCTCTGGTCAGTTTATCCGTGTCTGCTGGTCCTGATCGCACTGACTCAAGTAGCACAGAACTCAGACTCCAAAAAGATTATCTCTCTCTACCTGTTGATGACTGGGGATCTCTAATATGCAGCTCTGCTTTGTGTTAGATGAATGTTTAGTAATGTTTCTACTCAGATGATATAAGTCATCATCGCAGCTTCATGGTGAGAAGAGAGAGAAAGAGCTCAAAGTTGCTCACATGTTTTCTCCTTTGAGTGACGAAGCCTGATGCTGAAGTTAAGAGTCACTCAGTATGTAGGTGTCAGGATGTGAGTCAGGGGGGGGGGGAGAGTTACTGTTCCCCCCCTGTCTCCCACACAGCTGCAGTGATTCATCCTGATCATGATTCACTCTCAAACTAAAGCACCTTCTGGGAACATGTGGACAGACCATGTTTAGCTGGGCAGCTTAACTCTTGTTGTCTGTGTGTAGGTGTGGCTGCTGCTTCTACTGTGTGGCTGCTGCTTCTGTGTGCTGGCTGGTTCTACTGTGTGCTGGCTGGTTCTACTGTGTGGCTGCTGCTTCTACTGTGTGGCTGCTGCTTCTGTGTGCTGGCTGGTTCTACTGTGTGCTGGCTGGTTCTACTGTGTGGCTGCTGCTTCTACTGTGTGGCTGCTGCTTCTGTGTGCTGGCTGGTTCTACTGTGTGCTGGCTGCTACTGTGTGACTCACATCAAACCCCTCCCTGAAGTGTTCAGTCAGATCTCCTGATGTTGGGTTAGCAGCAGCAGAGCTGCCTGGTAGCAGAGCCAGTCTGTCCAGAGTCACCTGCCCTGTGTGGTCTGCTGCAGGGATCAATGCTCAGCTGATCAGAAGGAACTCCTTTAGCTTCAGTTCAGCAGAAGTAACTCAGGACTGGAGTTCCAGTGACTGCTGCTCATATAACTGAACATCTGTAAATGAGACTGTGTCAGGAAGGTGTTATAAGAGCCTGGTCATGTCAGACCTTGTTAAGAAGGAGCAGAATATGGGAAGTCTGGCAGATAGTGACCAAAGTACCAATGAGCTTGATTCCACCATCTTCATGTTCTGCTGCTTCTGTCATGGTGTCCGGTCGGGGATGAATGGCGTCTTGGTGGTCTAACATGCGTGCTGGTTCAGCCTCCATCTTGATGTTATTTACTG
>CM059338.1:8179933-8187433 GCA_030340685.1 Protosalanx chinensis | reverse complement strand
CCTTCAGGGACAGCTACCACCTGCGGCGCCACGAGTCCTGTCACACCGGCGTCAAGATGGTGTCCAGACCCAAGAAGACGGCCCAGACCGCCCCCACCATGGTCCCTCTCATCTCCACCATGGCCCGAGAGAACAACGCCCCATCCTACATCTCCACCATCGCCGGCATCTTCACCACAGCCACCACCTCGGTGTCTTCTGGCTCCAGCATCATGACGGCAGCATCCATGATCAACGTGCCCCAGCAGGGGGGGCCCAAGAAGCCCCCGAAACCTGTGAAGAAGAACCACGGCTGTGAGATGTGTGGGAAGGCCTTCAGAGACGTGTACCACCTGAACCGTCACAAGCTGTCCCACTCCGATGAGAAGCCCTTCGAGTGTCCAATCTGCCAGCAGCGCTTCAAGAGGAAGGACAGGATGACCTATCACGTGCGCTCGCACGACGGGGGCGTGCACAAGCCCTATGTCTGCTCTGTCTGCGGGAAAGGCTTCTCCAGGTAGGCCCCGCCTTCACTAGACACTCACCCAATCACAGCCCACTGCTGTTCACTGACTGCAGTCTGACTTTACCCTGTGAACTGTCAGGGAGGCCATCTGCTGTCCAGTCTGACTCTCCTATTGGCTGTCCAGTCTGACTCTCCTATTGGCTGTCCAGTCTGACTCTCCTATTGGCTGTCCAGTCTGACTCTCCTATTGGCTGACCAGTCTGACTCTCCTATTGGCTGTCCAGTCTGACTCTCCTATTGGCTGACCAGTCTGACTCTCCTATTGGCAGTCCAGTCTGACTCTCCTATTGGCTGTCCAGTCTGACTCTCCTATTGGCTGACCAGTCTGACTCTCCTATTGGCAGTCCAGTCTGACTCTCCTATTGGCTGTCCAGTCTGACTCTCCTATTGGCTGACCAGTCTGACTCTCCTATTGGCTGTCCAGTCTGACTCTCCTATTGGCTGTCCAGTCTGACTCTCCTATTGGCTGTCCAGTCTGACTCTCCTATTGGCTGTCCAGTCTGACTCTCCTATTGGCTGACCAGTCTGACTCTCCTATTGGCAGTCCAGTCTGACTCTCCTATTGGCTGTCCAGTCTGACTCTCCTATTGGCAGTCCAGTCTGACTCTCCTATTGGCTGTCCAGTCTGACTCTCCTATTGGCTGACCAGTCTGACTCTCCTATTGGCAGTCCAGTCTGACTCTCCTATTGGCTGTCCAGTCTGACTCTCCTATTGGCTGTCCAGTCTGACTCTCCTATTGGCTGTCCAGTCTGACTCTCCTATTGGCTGTCCAGTCTGACTCTCCTATTGGCTGTCCAGTCTGACTCTCCTATTGGCTGACCAGTCTGACTCTCCTCTTGGCAGTCCAGTCTGACTCTCCTATTGGCTGTCCAGTCTGACTCTCCTATTGGCTGTCCAGTCTGACTCTCCTATTGGCTGTCCAGTCTGACTCTCCTATTGGCTGTCCAGTCTGACTCTCCTATTGGCTGCAGCAGCTTCCTGGTTCACAGCCAGGCTGAAGGCAGCAGCAGCATGTTTAAATAGCCACGCTCCACACAGGGGGGAGGGGGGGGGGTCTGGGCTTTGATTGGTGTGTCACACTGTGGTTCCCGCCAGCCTGGGCCCGCTCCCCCCTCCTCTCCAGCCTGGGCCCCCTCCCCCCTCCTCTCCAGCCTGGGCCCCCTCCCCCCTCCTCTCCAGCCTGGGCCCCCTCCTCTCCAGCCTGGGCCCCCTCCCCCCTCCTCTCCAGCCTGGGCCCCCTCCCCCCTCCTCTCCAGCCTGGGCCCCCTCCCCCCTCCTCTCCAGGGAATGCCATTAAAGCGGGAGAGAGAGAACCCTGGGATTTCCTCTAGCTCACTCTGAATAACTGCCCCAGCTAGCCTGCCACAGAGGCAGCTCTGTCTTAGAGGCAGCTCTGTCTTAGAGGCAGCTCTGTCTTAGAGGCAGCTCTGTCTTAGAGGCAGCTCTGTCTTAGAGGCAGCTCTGTCTTAGAGGCAGCTCTGTCTTAGAGGCAGCTCTGTCTTAGAGGCAGCTCTGTCTTAGAGGCAGCTCTGTCTTAGAGGCAGCTCTGTCTTAGAGGCAGCTCTGTCTTAGAGGCAGCTCTGTCTTAGAGGCAGCTCTGTCTTAGAGGCAGCTCTGTCTTAGAGGCAGCTCTGTCTTAGAGGCAGCTCTGTCTTAGAGGCAGCTCTGTCTTAGACGCAGTTCTGTCTTAGACGCAGTTCTGTCTTCGAGGCAGCTGTGGTGCTGTGCTGCTGTGCTGCTGTGCTGCTGTGCTAAATGAGACCTTGGGGAGTCTGTCTGCTGTGCTCAGCAGCAGAGCTTGGAAAGGTCACCAGGACAGTAACCGTGTGTGTGTGTGTGTGTGTGTGTATCCGTGTGTGTGTGTGTTGGGTTCTGCAGCCAGATAGTCATGTTTCTTCTCTGTGTTTCCAGACCAGATCACCTCAGCTGCCATGTGAAGCATGTTCATTCCTCTGAAAGACCCTTCAAGTGTCAAGTAACGGTAAGAGCAGCGCCAGGTGCATGATGGGATGTGTTCCAAACTGTGTTGACCCCTTTGTTGACCCCTGTGTTAACCCCTGCAGGCCTGTACCTCTGCCTTCGCCACCAAAGACCGCCTGCGCTCACACATGATCCGACATGAGGGCAAGGTGACCTGTAACATCTGTGGGAAGATGCTGAGTGCTGCTTACATCACCAGCCACCTGAAGACTCACGGACAGGCCAACTTCAACTCCTGCAACAAAGGTACATGTCTACCCTGCACCACAGCTAGGGCACAGGGTTAGGGCACAGGGAACAGGGTTAGGGCACAGGGAACAGGGTTAGGGCACAGGGAACAGGGTTAGGGCACAGGGAACAGGGTTAGGGCACAGGGAACAGGTTAGGGAACAGGGTTAGGGCACAGGAAACAGGGTAGGGCACAGGGTTAGGGCACAGGGAACAGGGTTAGGGCACAGGGAACAGGGTTAGGGAACAGGGTTAGGGCACAGGGAACAGGGTTAGGGCACAGGTCACAGGGTTAGGGCACAGGTCACAGGGTTAGGGCACAGGTCACAGGGTTATGGCACAGGTCACAGGGTTAGGGCACAGGTCACATGGTTAGGGCACAGGTCACAGGGTTAGGGCACAGGTCACAGGGTTAGGGCACAGGTCACAGGGTTAGGGCACAGGGTTAGGGCACAGGGTTAGGGCACAGGGTTAGGGCACAGGGTTAGGGCACAGGGTTAGGGCACAGGGTTAGGGCACAGGGTTAGGGCACAGGGTTAGGGCACAGGGTTAGGGCACAGGGTTAGGGCACAGGGTTAGGGCACAGGGTTAGGGCACAGGGTTAGGGCACAGGGTTAGGGCACAGGGTTAGGGCACAGGGTTAGGGCACAGGGTTAGGGCACAGGGTTAGGGCACAGGGTTAGGGCACAGGGTTAGGGCACAGGGTTAGGGCACAGGGTTAGGGCACAGGGTTAGGGCACAGGGTTAGGGCACAGGGTTAGGGCACAGGGTTAGGGCACTGGTAGGCAGAAGCTTGTTCATGTGATCAGTGCAGACACGCCCCCTCTCACAGCAGTGTGCTCCTTATATGGGCTGTTTCCCCTCCAGTGATCCAGGCTGCTGCAGCAACACCACAGCGTGTTAGCTTAGCGCTGTGGGCTAATCTGATGACATGTATTCCAGCTGACAGGAGTGTTAGCCTGCAGGCCAGATCTGATGTCATGTTCTGACCACACTCTGGGTGCGTCTCTGCAGGAGGATGAGAGCAGAGATACAATGTAGTCATTTATCAAGAGCCTCTATATCCAGAGAGACTTACAGCAAGTACAGGGACATTCACCCTGAGGACAGTAGGGTGAAGTGTCTTGCCTAAAGACACAACGCCATGTTGGCACAGCCTGGTACACGCAACCTTCTGATCATGAGCCCAGCGCCTTAACCGCTGAGCCACCTGACTTATTCTACATGCCTCTATAGTCTCTCTATAGTCTCTGTCATTAGCTGTTTGTCCTGATTGGTAGAAGCAACATCAGGACCTTCCTGATTGGTAGAAGCAACATCAGGACTCTCCTGATTGGTAGAAGCATTGTTCTCCCTCCACTCCCCCTGGAGACACTGGCTATGTTTGTTTTGTCTCCTGGCTCACCTGCTGTTGGGCGGCTGGTTAGGAAACAAACACGCCCAGAAGCCCCTCCCAGCTGCCCAGCCTAGCAGCCCTGCCCAGCCCAGCAGCCCCGCTCAGCCCGGCAGCCCCGCCCAGCCCAGCGGCCCCGCCCAGCCTCCAGGCTGCTATAACCCCTTTGTGTCTGTATTTGTGAATAGGCAGCTGCCAGTGGAGTTCCTAAGGGACACTGAAAGGTAACGTAGCCAAGTGTCAAAACCAAACCTCACGAGGAGGCTGTTAGCAAGAGGGCTGGAGGCTGTTAGCAAGAGGGCTAGAGGCTGTTAGCAAGAGGGCTGGAGGCTGTTAGCAAGAGGGCTAGAGGCTGTTAGCAGGAGGGCTATAGGCTGTTAGCAAGAGGGCTGGAGGCTGTTAGCAAGAGGGCTAGAGGCTGTTAGCAGGAGGGCTGGAGGCTGTTAGCAAGAGGGCTGGAGGCTGTTAGCAAGAGGGCTGGAGGCTGTTAGCAAGAGGGCTGGAGGCTGTTAGCAAGAGGGCTGGAGGCTGTTAGCAGGAGGGCTGGAGGCTGTTAGCAAGAGGGCTGGAGGCTGTTAGCAAGAGGGCTAGAGGCTGTTAGCAGGAGGGCTGGAGGCTGTTAGCAAGAGGGCTAGAGGCTGTTAGCAGGAGGGCTATAGGCTGTTAGCAAGAGGGCTGGAGGCTGTTAGCAAGAGGGCTAGAGGCTGTTAGCAGGAGGGCTATAGGCTGTTAGCAAGAGGGCTGGAGGCTGTTAGCAAGAGGGCTAGAGGCTGTTAGCAGGAGGGCTAGAGGCTGTTAGCAGGAGGGCTAGAGGCTGTTAGCAGGAGGGCTGGAGGCTGTTAGCAAGATGGCTAGAGGCTGTTAGCAGGAGGGCTAGAGGCTGTTAGCAGGAGGGCTGGAGGCTGTTAGCAGGAGGGCTAGAGGCTGTTAGCAGGAGGGTTATAGGCTGTTAGCAGGAGGGCTGGAGGCTGTTAGCAGGAGGGCTAGAGGCTGTTAGCAGGAGGGTTATAGGCTGTTAGCAGGAGGGCTAGAGGCTGTTAGCAGGAGTGCTAGAGGCTGTTAGCAGGAGGGCTAGAGGTTGTTAGCAGGAGGGCTAGAGGCTATTAGCGTCTGCTCTTTCAAACATTGCATCAGCCTTGCATCAGTGTTCTGTTTGCCAACTAAGAAATCTAAACATCCAAACTAGATATTACTAGATGGTATTTAAAGGTTGAATCTTTATGCTTTAATATTACGCATCAGGTTTATTTCCAGTCAGAATGCTGTTATTGGCATAATGTGTGGTAACAAGCCTCTCTCTCTCTCTCTCCTTCTCCCTCTCTCAATCTCTCTCTCTCTCTCTCTCTCTCCCTCTCTCTCTCTCTCTCTCTCTCTCTCTCGCTCTCTCTCCCTCTCTCAATCTCCCTCCCTCCCTCTCTCTCTCTCTCTCTCTCTCTCTCGCTCTCTCTCTCTCTCCTTCTCCCTCTCTCAATCTCCCTCCCTCCCTCTCTCTCTCTCTCTCTCTCTCTCTCCCTCTCTCTCCCTCTCTCTCTCTCTCTCTCTCTCTCTCTCCCAGACAGCAACTGCAACTCCGCCTCGGCCACACCCGTCACAGCCTCCGCCCCCATCACCACGGCGATGAACCGGGGTATCTCCAGCAACAACCCCATCACCATAGCGTCGGCGATGAACATTTCCACCAACACGGTGAACATCAGCTCTCCGGTCAGCCTCCACCACCCGGTCACCATCACCGGGCCCGTCAACATCCCAGCGTCAGCCGCCATGAACATCGCCCACCCGGTGGCTCTCACCACCTCCATGCCCATGAATATATCCGGCCCCCTCAACATCGCCATGAGGCCCATGGAGAGTATGCCTTTTCTGTCCCAGGTGCTACCTTCATCCCCTCCCTGGTAAACGGAAGAGAAAATCACGAAAGGGAAAACCGATGAGAAACTCCTGTCCCCTCCCTCCCTCCCTCCCACCCCCTCCCTCCCCAGACCCTCCCCCTTCCCTCCCCAGACCCTCCCCCTTCCCTCCCCACACCCTCCCCCTTCCCTCAGACCTGGAAGAGAGTGTTTACTGAGGGGGTATGGTCTTCCTGGTGCCCCTTTCAGGGGGGATAGTCCCCCTGGTGCCCCCTTCAGGGGGGATGGTCCCCCTGGTGCCCCACACATTGGCTTGAGCAGAGAACACAGTTAGAAGTTAGGTAGGTTTCGTCTTGTTATCTGAAGGACTTTAAACTGTAGATGTAGTGAGTCTGATAAAGAGTGTTAAACTGAGAGTGTGAAGTACTGAGCTGGGCGGTGTTGAACTGGAGGTGTGGCCACGCCCTCACCTGAACAGGCCACGCCCTCACCTGAGCAGGCCACGCCCTCACCTGAGCAGGCCACGCCCTCACCTGAGCAGGCCACACCCTCACCTGAGCTTTCACACCTCAGCAACAGGCCACGCCCTCACCTGAGCATCAGGCCATGCCCTCAACTGAGCAGGCCACGCCCCAGCAACAGGCCACGCCCTCACCTGAGCAGTGGAGAGGAGACTGAAACCTGGACTAAGGCAATAAGTACTAAGCTGATGTGGATGTTCCTCTAGTTCTGTCAAATCTTCTGGGTGATCCTGATTATGTTTTTAACTATAACCTGCTAATCAGTATTTAATGTTTTTAGGAGTTCCACAAAAGGGACTGTTTGCATCCCCCCCCCCACCCCCCCCCCCCCATGGTTGTACTACATTAGTTGTTTTCAGATAGCAGATATACTCTGGAGGTACAGTGGCTAACTTGTACAGTTGTCATGGTAACGTATTCTCACCATCAGCAGTTTGTACACTTGTTAAAGTGGATATCTTGTCTCTCTTGACTGTTAAATATGTCTCAGTCTTTCTCCCCCCCCCATCTCATTAAGGATGATAGTGGTGCTGTCTTATTTGGGCATCAGTTTTTTTATTTTAAGTGAGAGATGAATGAGTCTTGCACTGAAGTCCTTCGTAACTGAACAGCAGTATTACCACAGAACAAAATTGAGTGTTCAACAAATAGAACGGGGCCATCTAGTGGCTCAACAGTCCAGTGAGGATCGTTCACACACACACTCACACACACACACACACACTATTATGTTGGTGATGGATTTTTAGTTTTGTTAGTTATTTTATATAAGTTAGTTTTTCTTATTTTGTCTGAGGACCCGCCCCCCCCTCTCTAGTTTGGATTGTCACTCAGGATCTCACTGTGAGTTAAACGTGCTGTTCATGGAGTTCATGTCTAACATAGAACTTCACTCTGGACCATCCCATGTTACGTTGTAAATATTTAACTCACTATATATTTTTTTTTTTTATCTCTAAAAGAAGTAGAACTCCAGAGACTAGGATCCAAGAAGTCTTCATTTTGAGAAGTGTAGCCGTCCA
>CM059338.1:8164933-8172433 GCA_030340685.1 Protosalanx chinensis | reverse complement strand
TCTAGAACTTCTGATCTGCAGTCGTATGTTATCAGAGTATTTAAAGACTTGTGTTGTCAGCCAGGATCTGTAGTTAGTAAGACGACACGGCTCAGGGGGCTCATGTCATATCTCATCACTGACATGGTCTGGCTTCTTACTCAACACTTAGTGTTGGTTATCTTCAAAGCTATGTGTTGATGATCCAGTCATGAAACATACATGTGAACACTCCCACCTCATCATGAAACATATATAGAACCCTGATCAAGCAAATGATGCTCAGATTGAAACAGAATGTTCTCATTTAAACTAAGAGCAGAACCTCTTGGTGGTGTTGCTCTGTGCTCTGTTGCTCTGTGCTCTGTTGCTCTGTGCTCTGTTGCTCTGTGATCTGTTGCTCTAGACTTGATCATATCCATTTAATTCCAAAAACTAATCATTATTGATTGTAATATTTTGAGAAGAATCTCCTGTGTAAATATTTTCTTTATTAGCTTTACGTTACATTTGAATAATAAACTAATGTCATAAACTGTGTTTGTAAATATTTATTACAGTTTACATTTTATTTATCAGACGTTTTTTATCCAAAGCGACTTACAGTAAGTACAGGGACATTCCCCCTGAGGCATGTAGGGTGAAGTGCCTTGCCCAAGAACACAACATCATGTAGCCACAGCCGGGAATCGAACTCACAACCTTTCGATCATGAGCCGACACAGACACACACACACAGACACACACAGACACACACAGCCACACACACACAGACACACACACAGACACAGCCACACACAGACACACACACAGACACAGCCACACACAGACACAGCCACACACAGACACACACACACACACAGCCATGTGAGACAGTAGCCTGCTCCTGGGCAGAGCAGCACAGTGTGTCTTATTTCAGGGGTCAAGGTTCAAGCCTCTTAACTGCTCACCTGCCACATCCTACTGAGCCACACAAACTAAAACATGACTTATCCCAGAATGCAGCAGTGTCCACTTCCTGTATCTCCTGGTGGACAGGAAGAGCATCTGACTTTCAGCATCACATGACCTCACAGATCTGCTGCTAGCGAAGGCTGCAGTCATGTGACTAGTGAGATTGTGAGATTAAAAGTGGGAGTCCAGTTCTAACCACTGACCAGCCTTGTCCAGTAGGGGGAGATGTACACTAACAATCCCAGAGCACTGACCAGCCTTGTCCAGTAGGGGGAGACCTTCCCTCCCCATCACCCCTCACCCTTTGTGATTGAGGCTGAGTGTGTCCCTGTGTTCAGACAGGACTGCCCCTGTGTTCAGACAGGACTGTCCCTGTGTTCAGCTGTGTTCAGACAGACTGTCCCTGTGTTCAGCTGTGTTCAGACAGGACTGCCCCTGTGTTCAGCTGTGTTCAGACAGGACTGTCCCTGTGTTCAGCTGTGTTCAGACAGGACTGCCCCTGTGTTCAGACAGGACTGTCCCTGTGTTCAGCTGTGTTCAGACAGGACTGCCCCTGTGTTCAGACAGGACTGCCCCTGTGTTCAGCTGTGTTCAGACAGGACTGCCCTGTGTTCAGACAGGACTGCCCCTGTGTTTAGCTGTGTTCAGACAGGACTGTCCTGTGTTCAGCTGTGTTCAGACAGGACTGCCCCTGTGTTCAGACAGGACTGCCCCTGTGTTCAGACAGACTGCCCCTGTGTTCAGCTGTGTTCAGACAGGACTGTCCCTGTGTTCAGCTGTGTTCAGACAGGACTGCCTCTGTGTTCAGCTGTGTTCAGCTGTGTTCAGACAGGACTGTCCCTGTGTTCAGCTGTGTTCAGCTGTGTTCAGACAGGACTGCCCCTGTGTTCAGACAGACTGTCCCTGTGTTCAGCTGTGTTCAGACAGGACTGCCCCTGTGTTCAGACAGGACTGCCCCTGTGTTCAGCTGTGTTCAGACAGGACTGCCCCTGTGTTCAGACAGGACTGCCCCTGTGTTCAGCTGTGTTCAGACAGGACTGCCCCTGTGTTCAGACAGGACTGCCCCTGTGTTCAGCTGTGTTCAGACAGGACTGCCCCTGTGTTCAGCTGTGTTCAGACAGGACTGTCCCTGTGTTCAGCTGTGTTCAGACAGGACTGTCCCTGTGTTCAGCTGTGGTCAGACAGGACTGCCTCTGTGTTCAGCTGTGTTCAGCTGTGTTCAGACAGGACTGTCCCTGTGTTCAGCTGTGTTCAGCTGTGTTCAGACAGGACTGTCCCTGTGTTCAGCTGTGTTCAGCTGTGTTCAGACAGGACTGCCCCTGTGTTCAGCTGTGTTCAGACAGGACTGTCCCTGTGTTCAGCTGTACTCAGACAGGACTGCCCCTGTGTTCAGCTGTGTTCAGACAGGACTGCCCCTGTGTTCAGACAGGACTGCCCCTGTGTTCAGCTGTGTTCAGACAGGACTGCCCCTGTGTTCAGCTGTGTTCAGACAGGACTGCCCCTGTGTTCAGCTGTGTTCAGCTGTGTTCAGACAGGACTGCCCCTGTGTTCAGACAGGACTGCCCCTGTGTTCAGCTGTGTTCAGACAGGACTGCCCCTGTGTTCAGCTGTGTTCAGACAGGACTGCCCCTGTGTTCAGACAGGACTGCCCCTGTGTTCAGCTGTGTTCAGACAGGACTGCCCTGTGTTCAGCTGTGTTCAGACAGGACTGCCCCTGTGTTCAGCTGTGTTCAGACAGGACTGTCCCTGTGTTCAGCTGTGTTCAGCTGTGTTCAGACAGGACTGCCCTGTGTTCAGACAGGACTGTCCCTGTGTTCAGCTGTGTTCAGACAGGACTGCCCCTGTGTTCAGACAGGACTGCCCCTGTGTTCAGCTGTGTTCAGACAGGACTGCCCCTGTGTTCAGACAGGACTGCCCTGTGTTCAGCTGTGTTCAGACAGGACTGCCCCTGTGTTCAGACAGGACTGCCCCTGTGTTCAGCTGTGTTCAGACAGGACTGCCCCTGTGTTCAGCTGTGTTCAGACAGGACTGTCCCTGTGTTCAGCTGTGTTCAGACAGGACTGTCCCTGTGTTCAGCTGTGGTCAGGACAGGACTGCCTCTGTGTTCAGCTGTGTTCAGCTGTGTTCAGACAGGACTGTCCCTGTGTTCAGCTGTGTTCAGCTGTGTTCAGACAGGACTGTCCCTGTGTTCAGCTGTGTTCAGCTGTGTTCAGACAGGACTGCCCCTGTGTTCAGCTGTGTTCAGACAGGACTGTCCCTGTGTTCAGCTGTACTCAGACAGGACTGCCCTGTGTTCAGCTGTGTTCAGACAGGACTGCCCCTGTGTTCAGACAGACTGCCCCTGTGTTCAGCTGTGTTCAGACAGGACTGCCCCTGTGTTCAGCTGTGTTCAGCTGTGTTCAGACAGGACTGCCCCTGTGTTCAGACAGGACTGCCCTGTGTTCAGCTGTGTTCAGACAGGACTGCCCCTGTGTTCAGCTGTGTTCAGACAGGACTGCCCCTGTGTCAGACAGGACTGCCCCTGTGTTCAGCTGTGTTCAGACAGGACTGCCCCTGTGTTCAGCTGTGTTCAGACAGGACTGCCCCTGTGTTCAGCTGTGTTCAGACAGGCCTGCCCCTGTGTTCAGTTTCCTGAGGTCTGCAGCCCCCCCCACCCCCCCCACAGCAGGACTCTCCGCCAGATTCTCCACAATCCCACTTAGTCTGGATCCAGTGAGGCTGTGTGGTCCTATGTTTAGAGGAGGCAGGCTGGCTGGCCAGCACAGTGGTGAACACAGCTTAAGAGGGCGTCTGTGTTAAGCGATTACCTGTCAGCAAGTCAACATGTACCTGCTCCTCTGCTCCTCTCTCCAGCCCGGTGCTCTCTGAGGCTCCAAACCCTCCGCACTTCTGTAAATATTCTACTGTTATCCTATCGTTGTTATTCTCAACTGTCGATGAGATGACTTGTGTATTTTTTGTGTGTAACCTAAGTAGTGAAACAGAAAGCTGATGATTTTACTGAAAGTGTTTTGGTAACGATGAACACAACTTGTTCTGTTAAAGATTCTAATGTTTGTACTTTGAGAGCTGGATTATGGTTCAGTTGAGTAAAGAGAGCTTCTTTTTTTGACAATTGTTTTGGCAGCCTGAGAGTACAATAGTCTTGAGCAGATGCTCTGTGTTCCCTGTCAGGACAGCTTACTGTCCGGAGGCTTTAAGCCTCCCTCAGCTCTAAGTCTGTCAGCAGTGTTAACCTACAGCACTAACCTCCCTTACTGGGTCTTTGTCTAACGCAACATGATCAGTCCCATCAACATGCTGTGCTTTTTACCCTCTTCCTCTCCTCCACCTCCACCTCTCTTCCCCTCCACCTACCCTCCACCTCCTCTCTCCTCACTCTCCTCCGCCTCCCTCTCTCCTCCATCACCTTTCTCCTCCACCTTTCCTCCACCTCCCCTCTCCTCCACCTCCTCCTCTCTTCCCTCTCCTCCACCTCTCCTCCACCTCTGCTCCACTTCTCCCCTCCTCTCAGCCCCCCCCCCCCTCCCCCCCCCCCCCAAGCCAGACAGCCTGACAGCAGATGGTGGGGGGTTGTGGTGGTGAGGGCGAGGGGGCAGGGGGAGGAAGGGGGGTGGGGTTGGAGGACTAAACGTGTGACTCAAGTGGTGATCATGGTGTATAATAAGAGGGAACATCTCACCCTCTAACCAGAGAGCCTCCTTCATGATGACTTGATTGGCAGAACCTGTGCTGCCCTCCCCCACACACGTGTGCAGTTAAACACACACACACACACACACATACGCCAGCTAACCTGACCCTCATGTTCAGTAGAGCAACATAACTATCATACTCAGATGTCTTAACAAAGCGTTACTCTAATATCCGCTCTGACGTGAAGCGGCCGTAACCTTGTAGGCTTGAAATAAGAGGACGTCTCCTGCTCAGGAACTACATTTCCCAAATTGCACCGCGGCCCGTGATGCTTCCAACAGCTGACTGAGAGAGAGAGAGACAGAGAGAGAAAGAGAGGGAGAGAGAGAGAGACAGAGAGAGAGACAGAGGGAGAGAGAGGGAGAGAGAGAGAGGGAGAGAGAGACAAAGAGAGAGAGAGAAGAGAGACATAGAGAGAGAGAGGGGGAGCGAGAGAGTGGGAGAGAGAGAGAGAGAGAGAGAGGGAGCGAGAGAGTGGAGAGAGAGAGAGAGAGGGAGAGAGAGAGAGAGAGTGTGTCGGCTCAGCACACACAGCCCTCCAGTAGCGGACTTTGCTCTCCCTTGTTCTGGGATATCATCATCATCAGGAACATCGTTTTTATTCCCCCCAAACACAGATACAGTTCTTGGTTATTTGGGATATTTTAACCGGGATATTCGGGTTCAGTTCCGTTAAATCGCGTCGCTGTTTCATCATTTCAACGTTCCCAGTTTGACTGGAGCCCAGAGAGAGGAGCCCAAATGCGGAGGAATGGATAGAGAGACTGATAAAGGAGGAGAGGATAGAGAGACTGATGCAGGAGGAAAGATGGTGGAGAGTGAGCAGCAGAGTGGGAGACAGAGAGGAGCAGCCATGGCTGCTCTACAGCAGTGTGAACTGATCCAGAATATGATAGAAATCTCCATCTCCAGTTTACAAGGACTGAGGACCAAATGCGCCGCATCTAACGACCTCACACAGCAAGAGATCCGCACTCTGGAGGTAAGAAGAGGCAGAAACACGGCCTGTCTGCAGAGTCATGGAGGCTTTCCTAGTGAGGCTCCATCTGAGGTCTGATTCTGGAGCTTTGCTCTGGATATTTCAGTAATATTCCGTCACACTAGAGCTTCAGTTTTTCTATTTGGCTAAAAATAGACTCTCCTCTTGGTCTCATTCTGACCTCTTTCTCTAGGTGAAATATTTGGCATGAAACCCTGGATATTTGCTTTGCAACACTATTGTGTGCACTTTGCATCAAACTGAGTCTCTCATCTCTTGGTTCACGATTGAGCATTTCTGCATCAGGCAAATATAGTTGAGTGACAAATCAAATTAGCCTACATAATAACATTTGATGGCAATGACTCTCTCATGTCAATACTGCTAGACCCTGTATAACTCTGATAATGTGTTGAGATGTGTGCAGATCATCTGTTTGTAATGTCAATGTTGAGGTGTGTGCAGATCATCCTGTGTGTAATGTCAGTGTTGAGTTGTGTGTCAGTGTTGAGGTGTGTGCAGATCATCCTGTGTGTAATGTCAGTGTTGAGGTGTGTGTTGAGGTGTGTGCAGATAATTCTGACCAACTAGTCATGATGTCTGCAGAGGGACAGGAGGGGCCGGTCGGCTGCATGAAGCTGAATCCCTGAATATTCAGCAGACTCTGTGAATCTAAACAGCTGAATTGTAACGGAGCTCAAAAGGCCTCATCCCCCCCCCCTGCCTTTCCGATATCTATGAATATAGATTTATTAGAAGGAAAATAGGATACAGATCGGAGATCGAGGTCTCTCGGCAGTGATTTGGCAGAAACCCTGAGTTGGGGGTTGTGGGGGTGGTGGGGGGGGGGTCTTGTGTCACAGGGAGGATACCAAGAGGACTGTTTGTGTCACTCCTGCCTTAAGCGCCAATCAAACAGATACTTTCACTTCTTCCTTCCCTCTGCGGGTTTCTGGACTCCAGATCCCAAAACAGCCAAGTCAGCTAACTTGGTAGCTTCTGGTAGCGCTGGAAGGCGACTTTACGAACTCCTCCATCCCAGCTGGGGTCCTACATGCTCCCCTCCAGGTACCGAAGGTATCTGAACATCTGCTGAGGGCTTCTTAGCTGTGGAGGAAGGAGAGCTCTTGGTAATGTCTAACTGACTCCATGTAGGGAGCCTGTCTGTATGCATGTCTCACCAGTGCTACACAACCAGTGGAAGACATGATCTGTGTTGATAAGTTAACGATCAAACCTGTCCTGATTCTTGCCATGACGAAGGGAAGTCAGTCACATTAGAGTGCAAACATGGCTTTTGCTTCCAGAGACCAAGAGAGTCTTGAACTCATATTAGATGGTGACTGGAAGAGCTGTGTTATTCCACTTGAGAGCAGCTTCTTTACAGATCCTTCCAGTGAGGAGATATTAGTGCTCTGCTCTTCAAGTGAAGGACTGCAAGCTAGTGTGCTTCACTTTCCACAGGCTCTGACATGTGGCACCTCTCTCTCTCTCCTTCTGTCTCCCTCACCAGCTCTCTCTCTGTATCTCTCTTTCTCTGTATCTCTCTCTCTCTGTATCTCTCTCTCTCTCTCCTTCTGTCTCCCTCACCAGCTCTCTCTCTGTATCTCTCTCTCTCTGTATCTCTCTCTGTTTCTGTATCTCTCTCTGTCTCTGTATCTCTGTCTCTCTCTGTATCTCTCTCTGTCTCTGTATCTCTGTCTCTCTCTGTGTATCTCTCTCTGTATATCTCTCTCTGTGTATCTCTCTATGTCGGTCTGTCTCTCTGTCTGTCTGTCTGTGCACTGTAAAGACTGCTGCACTCCAGAGCACAGGCTAGATCTCTGTGTTACACTGAGCTGGGATCCTCATTGTGTTGATGATAGTGGTTATTAATGTTCCTTCTGTTTAGA
>CM059338.1:8136291-8164433 GCA_030340685.1 Protosalanx chinensis | reverse complement strand
GACCAGGGAAGGGTGTTTTATAACACACACTCTCTCTCCCTCTCCCTCTCCTCCCTCTCCTCTCTCTCCTCTCTCTCTCTCTCCTCTCTCTCTCTCTCCTCTCTCCTCTCCCTCCCTCTCTCTCTCTCCCCCCTCCTCTCTCTCCTCTCTCCTCTATCTCTCTCCTCTCTCTCTATCTCCTCTCCTCTCTCCTCTCTCTCTTCTCTCTCTCTCCTCTCTCTCCTCTCTCTCCCTCCTCTCTCTCTTCCTCTATCTCCTCTCTCTCTCTCCTCTCTCTCTTCCTCTCTCTCTCTTCCTCTCTCTCTTCCTCTCTCTCCTCTCTCTCCCTCCTCTCCCTCCCTCCCTCTCTCCCTCTCCCTCCCTCTCTCTCTCCTCTCTCTCTCTCTCACCAGATGTGTCCAGTTCTCCTACTCTTCATCCAGACCCTCTTCAGGATACTGGGTGAGTGTTAGTCTGTCACAGGACAGTGGATCCAGCTGAGACTGAGTCTCTGATCATGTTTCTGTTCTCTGGTTCACAGCAGCGAGATCGAGTCCGTCTGTGACCCCCTGCATGCCGAGCTGGCTGAGGACGAAGATGGAGAGGCACGTGTGAGAGAGAGTGTGTGTGTGTGTGAGAGAGAGAGAGTGTGTGAGAGAGAGAGAGTGTGTGTGTGAAAGAAAGAGAGAGAGTGTGTGTGTGTGTGAGAGTGTGTGTTAGAGGTGATTGCGCACAACTAAACCCAATCTTATCTTGTCTCAAAGGAGGAAGAGGAGGATGAGGTCGAGGCTGAGGCGGATGAAGACCCCTGCGTGGAGGAGGAGGAGGAGGATTTAGAAGAGGAGGAAGTGGAGGAGGAAGGAGAGGAGGAGGAGGAGGAAGAGGAAGATGAGGAGGAGGATGACGGGGAGGAGAGTGAGATAAACGGGGGATCGGAGGGGGAGTGTGATGGGGATGAGTTAGAGGACCTCCCCAGCTCCAGAGGTCACTGGAAGGGTCCCATCTCCCGCAAGGCCAGCCAGGACTAGTGTGTACCTGCAGAGTGGGACATCCCCTTTGAGCAGCTGGACCTGGGAGAGCTCATAGGGAAGGTGAGAGATGCCACAGCATCTGACACACCCTCACTGCAGGAGCATGAGGCTAGCATGGTTGTGATGTGTTGTGGTACCACTCCCTCAGGGTCGCTGGGGCCGGGTCCATAAGGGCCGCTGGCATGGAGAGGTGGCCATCCGTCTGCTGGAGATCGACGGGAACAACCAGGATCACCTGAAGCTGTTCAAGAAGGAGGTGATGAACTACAGGCAGACCAGACATGAGAACGTGGTCCTCTTCATGGGAGCCTGTATGGCTCCACCTCACCTCGCCATCATCACCAGGTGACTGGGACACATCAGCAGCTCTCTCTGTGTCTGTCTCTCTCTCTGTCTCTGTCTCTCTCTCTGTCTCTCTCTCTGTCTCTCTCTCTGTCTCTCTCTGTCTCTCTCTCTGTCTCTCTCTCTGTCTCTCTCTCTGTCTCTCTCTCTGTCTCTCTCTCTGTCTCTCTCTGCTCTTCCTTAACTCAGAATGTCTCCTCTAAGTTTCTGTAAAGGTCGGACTCTCTATTCGGTCGTCCGAGACACGAAGAACACTCTGGACATCAACAAGACCAGACAGATCGCTCAGGAGATTGTGAAGGTGCCGTTTCTTCACTGTGGTTCCTCCACATGTTCCTCTGCCCCCTGGGTGCCTGGTTCCTCTGGTCACAGCTGCTGTGTTTGTGTTTCTCCCAGGGGATGGGCTATCTGCATGCTAAGGGCATCGTCCACAAAGACCTCAAGTCCAAGAATGTTTTTCATGACACCAACAAGGTGGTGATCACAGACTTTGGACTGTTTGGGATTTCAGGCGTGGTTCAGGAGGGAAGGTAAGATCTTCAGATGATCTCCATCTCAGATCTTCAGATCTCCATCTCAGATCTTCAGATCTCCATCTCAGATCATCAGAACTCCATCTCAAATCTTCAGATCTCCATCTCAGATCCTCAGATCTCCATCTCAAATCTTCAGATCTCCATCTCAGATCTCCAGATCTTCAGATATCCATCTCACCCATTCCCATTCTTTGTGGATTTGTGGACTAATGGGAACCACACACCACATGGTGGTTAACTAATACGTGTGTGTGTGTATGTGTGTGTGTGGTATTCAGACGTGAAAATGAGTTGAAGCTTCCGCATGGCTGGATCTGTTACCTAGCGCCAGAGATCGTCCGCAGGATGAGTCCAGGAAACAACGAGGACCGTCTTCCTTTCTCCAACGCTGCTGACGTCTACGCCTTCGGGTAACCCTTCCTGTTCCTGTCTCCCAACACAGTTGACCATCATCAGTGAGGAGACCCTCAGGACTAACCATGTTGTTTGTTGCCCCCCCTCCCACCCCCTTTAGCACCATTTGGTACGAGCTCCAAGCCAGGGACTGGCCAATCACGGACCAGCCTGTGGAAGCTACCATCTGGCAGGTGGGGAGTGGGGAGGGCATCAAAAAGGTCCTGGCAGAGATCAGCCTGGGCAAGGAGGTCACGGTGAGTGGAGCAGGGGTCAGGTGTGTGCGTGTGTCAGATGTGTGTGTAGGCTGACCCTCTCTCTCTCTCTCTCTCCCCAGGAGATCCTGTGTGCCTGCTGGGCGTACGACCTGAAGGAGCGTCCCTCCTTCACTCAGCTGGCTCACCTGCTGGAGAAGCTGCCCAAACTGAACCGCCGGCTGTCCCACCCCGGACACTTCTGGAAGTCTGCAGAGTACGTATCCTAGACGACACAGCTGGAGGCCCAGGGGTGGGGGTGGGGGTGGGGTGGGGGTGGGGTTCCATAGAGACCCTTGGCCTTTATTATGGTGGAGTGTTGTAGTTCAGTGAGACTTGTGGTTACCATCCTAGCTAGCGACTCTGATTGCTGTGTGATCAGATTATTACCCGACCTTTGACCTGTCTTGAGCATCGTACTGTATTCCATCTCTCCTCCATCTCTCCTCCATCTCTCCTCCATCTCTCCTCCATCTCTCCTCCATCTCTCCTTAATCTCTCCTCCATATCTCCTCCATCTCTCCATCTCTCCTCCATCTCTCCTCCATCTCTCCTCCATCTCTCCTTCATCTCTCCTCTATCTCTCCTCCATCTCTCCTCCATCTCTCCTCCATCTCTCCTCCATCTCTCCTTAATCTCTCCTCCATATCTCCTCCATCTCTCCATCTCTCCTCCATCTCTCCTCCATCTCTCCTCCATCTCTCCTCCATCTCTCCATCTCTCCTCCATCTCTCCTCCATCTCTCCTCCATCTCTCCTCCATCTCTCCTCCATTTCTCCTCCATCTCTCCATCTCTCCTCCATCTCTCCTCCATCCCTCCTCCATCTCTCCATCTCTCCTCCATCTCTCCTCCATCTCTCCTCCATCTCTCCTCCATCTCTCCTTCATCTCTCCTCCATATCTCCTCCATCTCTCCATCTCTCCATCTCTCCTCCATCTCTCCTCCATCTCTCCTCCATCTCTCCTTCATCTCTCCTCCATCTTTCCTCCATCTCTCCTTCATCTCTCCTCCATCTTTCCTCCATCTCTCCTTCATCATTACAGCTGCTATTGCCTGCCCATTTCTTCAGTTTTCTCAGACACTCTTAATTCTCTTATTTTCTAATCGACTCTTAACGATGACACACTAACAGTCTAACTGTTCTGTTTTCTCTTCTCTTCTTCTCTTATCTAGGTTGTAGGCGTCTCTATGAAACATGTGCAATGCAAAACAAACAGTCTGGCTCTACCTTGCATGCAAACCAAACCCTCCGTCTCTGAGAGGCTTCCTGACAGCCTCAGGCTGACGTCCACTCTGACGTCCACTCTGACGTCCACTCTGACGTCCACTCTGACGTCCACTCTGACGTCCACTCTGACGTCCACTCTGACGTCCAATCTGCTCTCTCTGAATCTGCCTCCGTCTGACTGCTGTGTTTCCCTTCTCGCTCTGTGAGACTGTGTGTCCCATTTAGCGTTTATTTTCGCTGGTGAAGTGCTGAGCTCTAGGAGCTAGCGATTCATTTAAAACAATTATTATTTTTATTTTCTTATATTATCGACTATCTTCAGCTGTCTTTAGTGGATGTTACGATCTTTCAGACTGTTGAGTGCCTCGCTAGCTGAACAGGAGCGACAGAGACACCAGCGCCTTTCTGATAAGTTTACAGATTTTCAACTAGCGGACGCACAAAGTAATGAGAGTTCAGCAGCTCTCCTCACTGGGAAAAAGTGATCAGAAAAAAAGACGCTCAGAAAAGAAAGAAAAAACGCTACATGGACATTAAATCTGAGACTTCTGCCTTCATTCGTGTTCTAGCTACTCTGCATTTTGAACCTGAAGCTTTTGTATGACTGGCTTTCGATGTCTGCTGGGACTGAAGTAATATGGCCTCAGTCTGGAGGACCTGTCCTTGACCTCTCCTTGACCTCTCCTTGACCTGTCCTTGACCTGTCCCTTGACCTGTCCTTGACCTGTCCTTGACCTGTCCTTGACCTGTCTTTGACCTGCTTTTCTCTCCTTGTCGTCTGGGCTCTGCACTGTTTGTCCACCTTCGGGTCACTGGCAGCATCGCCCAGACACACCGGGGCTTTAAAGGGATCTCTGCACTTGTTTCACTTCCTCCTTCAGTCTAGGCACCTCTCTCCTCCTCTTCCTCCTTCAGTCTAGCCACCTCTCTCCTCCTCTTCCTCTTCAGTCTAGCCACCTCTCTCCTCCTCTTCCTCCTTCAGTCTAGCCACCTCTCTCCTCCTCTTCCTCCTTCAGTCTAGGCACCTCTCTCCTCCTCTTCCTCCTTCAGTCTAGCCACCTCTCTCCTCCTCTTCCTCCTTCAGTCTAGCCACCTCTCTCCTCCTCTTCCTCCTCCAGTCTAGCCACCTCTCTCCTCCTCTTCCTCCTCCAGTCTAGCCACCTCTCTCCTCCTCTTCCTCCTTCAGTCCTAGGCACCTCTCTCCTCCTCTTCCTCCTTCAGTCTAGCCACCTCTCTCCTCCTCTTCCTCCTTCAGTCTAGGCACCTCTCTCCTCCTCTTCCTCCTTCAGTCTAGCCACCTCTCTCCTCCTCTTCCTCCTTCAGTCTAGCCACCTCTCTCCTCCTCTTCCTCCTTCAGTCTAGGCACCTCTCTCCTCCTCTTCCTCCTCCAGTCTAGCCACCTCTCTCCTCCTCTTCCTCCTCCAGTCTAGCCACCTCTCTCCTCCTCTTCCTCCTCCAGTCTAGCCACCTCTCTCCTCCTCTTCCTCCTTCAGTCTAGTCACCTCTCTCCTCCTCTTCCTCCTCCAGTCTAGCCACCTCTCTCCTCCTCTTCCTCCTCCAGTCTCTCCTCCTCTTCCTCCTCCAGTCTAGCCACCTCTCTCCTCCTCTTCCTCCTCCAGTCTCTCCTCCTCTTCCTCCTCATGTCTCTCCTCCTCTTCCTCCTCCAGTCTAGTCACCTCTCTCCTCCTCTTCCTCCTCCAGTCTCTCCTCCTCTTCTCCTCCAGTCTAGCCACCTCTCTCCTCCTCTTCCTCCTCCAGTCTAGCCACCTCTCTCCTCCTCTTCCTCCTTCAGTCTAGTCACCTCTCTCCTCCTCTTCCTCCTCCAGTCTAGCCACCTCTCTCCTCCTCTTCCTCCTCCAGTCTCTCCTCCTCTTCCTCCTCCAGTCTAGCCACCTCTCTCCTCCTCTTCCTCCTCCAGTCTCTCCTCCTCTTCCTCCTCATGTCTCTCCTCCTCTTCCTCCTCCAGTCTAGCCACCTCTCTCCTCCTCTTCCTCCTCCAGTCTCTCCTCCTCTTCCTCCTCCAGTCTCTCCTCCTCTTCCTCCTCATGTCTCTCCTCCTCTTCCCTCCTTCAGTCTAGGCACCTCTCTCCTCCTCTTCCACCTTCAGTCTAGCCACCTCTCTCCTCCTCTTCTCCTCCAGTCTAGCCACCTCTCTCCTCCTCTTCCTCCTCCAGTCTCTCCTCCTCTTCCTCCTCCAGTCTAGCCACCTCTCTCCTCCTCTTCCTCCTCCAGTCTCTCCTCCTCTTCCTCCTCATGTCTCTCCTCCTCTCTCCTCCTCTTCCTCCTCTAGTCTCTCCTCCTCTTCCTCCTCCAGTCTCTCCTCCTCTTTCTTCCTTTCTTTCGTCTCGTATTTCATGTTCAGATGATCGATAAAGTTATTTTAAACTGTTCAGTGCATAAGAAGGACTTTAGTACAGCAGCTAACAGTCTGTCCACTGTCTATGGAATAATACAGTTATTTATTACTGAAGGTCACATGTTGAGTCACCAGGCAGGAGATCCTTCTTGGTTGTGGATGTTACTAAATGTCTCCCAGCTCATCTAGTTCAGTAAATTCATTCACAGTTCTCGAAAATATATGAGGAAAGTCCCACTGAAGTGTCCTATCATTCATTCCACAACCAAGATCTCCTGTATGCGCTTGTGTTTGTACTGTTGTAGATGGCTGCATTTGTTCCTGTTTTTGTATATAAATATGTGCGTGTGTGTATGTGTGGGGTGGGGGGATGTACCTGGGGGGGGGGGGGGGGTGGGGGGGGGGGGGGGGGTGAATATAAGGGAATTGAAACTTGGAAGTTTGAGAGAGGAAGATTTCTGTGTTGTATTGATATCTATGTAAAATACAGTATGCATGTATATACATTATTTAATGTACAGATAATTAACATGATTGTTTTCATACTTGTACAAACATTTTATATGTACTATACACCATGACACATTTGAATAGGTACTTCGCTCCCCTACAGATGTGTATAGCTTTATATTTTTTAAGGTACAAAATGCTGTATAAAAACTGTACATTTTTTCTTTTCTTTTTTTTTAGAATGAGTCGATGTTTTTTATGTCATGTATAAATTCATATTTTTGTATTGCATGTGATATAATATTCTGTAAACACAGTGTCTGTCTTCATCCAGGAAGAACAATAAACCAATGCTCGTCATGTGAGTTTGTGGGTGTGTTTGTTGTTGATTCATGTTCCATGTTCACTAAAGGGTTTAAAGAGATGTCTCGTCTCCCTAGTAGTATACATGTGCACCTCTAGGGGGCGTAACAGGACAGAAAACGATGCTGATGAACAGTCCAATACTTTCACACTGAGGTCAGATGATTTATTTGGACACAGAGACGTCCTCAGTGTTATTTAAATAAGACTTCAGATTAGAGACCAGAGGGGACAAACAATCACACACATTAACACAGGAAGTTACATAACTGAAGATCAATATCTGACCTCAGCAGAATTGAAGATAATTGCTCATCTTTTCTTTTTAAAACACATTCTGTTACTACTGTGATTATAGTTAGTTTGAGACTGGAATATAATATTTAATTCATAGTTAAAAAGTGACATCATTGTTTGTTATCTAAAGCCTGTCATTGATGAAAACAGCAGATAGACTCTCAGAGACTCTCAGAGACTCTCAGAGAGACTCAGAGAGACTCAGAGAGACTCAGAGAGACTCAGACTGTTAGATACATAGACATTAGTCTATGGTTAGATAGACCAGGCACTGGTCTGACCTGCGCAGGCGCACTGGCAGCCTGCTTCATTGAGGAGGATTCCCACTTCCGGCAGTGTCATGGCGACACAGTGTGTCTGATAAAGAAAGAGAAACACAATCCAGCTGGTCTGATGCTGGTCTGAGCGCAGTGAAGGAGTGACGGAGTGACGGAGTGAAGTTGTGAAGGAGTGAAGGTTGTGAAGGTTACCGGGCTGGAAGCGAACAGGAAACATTATTTATTCGGAGGTTTCCAGCGGCCATGGCGGCTCAGAGACCTACTGAGTGGGTTCAAGCTGTTATCACCAGATTCGACGAGCAGGTATGAAGAATGATCACATCATCATCATCATCTTCCTCTTTAATGATCACATCTTCATCATCATCTTCCTCTTGAATGTGGATGTGTATCTAGTGAGCAGTTTAGTGAGCAGGTTAGTGAGCTGAGTGTTGAAAGGTGTCCTGGTCTCCTGTCACAACTGAGCTTCAGTTCATCCATGAATGATGGAGATGCTCTCTGATCAGATCAGCTGCTCCTCCAGACCAGCAACATCATCTTCATCATCCTCATCATCCTCATCTTCATCATCACACTGGGGACTGGGGAGAGATGACAGCGAGGGGGAGAGAGGAGGGAGGCAGGAGGAGGCAGGAGGGAGGCAGGGAGAGAGGAGGGAGAGAGGAGGGAGAGGTGGGAGAGAGGGAGGGAGGGAGAGAGGAGGGAGAGGTGGGAGAGAGGGAAGGGAGGAGGGAGGGAGAGAAGGAGGCAGGAGGGAGAGAAGGAGGCAGGAGGGAGAGAGGAGGGAGGCAGGGAGGGAGGCAGGGAGGCAGAGAAGGAGGAGGGAGGCAGAGAAGGAGGCAGGAGAGAGAGGGAGAGAGAACAAACGAACAATGCAGCTGCTAGGTTGTGAAATCAGATTTCAACTCTTCTTTCCAACATCATGAGGATGTTTCCTTCATATAGTTCAGTTAGCCTGCTGTGATGCACTATGCTAAGCTAAGCCCTACTGTCATGCACTATGCTAAGCTAAGCCCTACTGTCATGCACCTATGCTAAGCTAAGCCCTACTGTAATGCACTATGCTAAGCTAAGCCCTACTGTAATGCACTATGCTAAACTAAGCCCTACTGTAATGCACTATGCTAAGCTAAGCCCTACTGTAATGCACTATGCTAAACTAAGCCCTACTGTAATGCACTATGCTAAGCTAAGCCCTACTGTTATGCACTATGCTAAAATAAGCCATGTTTATGCTGTGTATATCTACGCTGTGTGTGTGTGTATCTGAGTTGTGTGTGTCTATGATGTGTGTGTCTATACTGTGTGTGTGTCTATGCTGTGTGTGTGTCTATGATGTGTGTGTCTATACTGTGTGTGTGTCTATGCTGTGTGTGTCTAGTGTGTTTGTCTATGATGTGTGTGTGTCTATAATATGTGTGTGTCTATTCTGTGTGTGTCTTTGCTGTGTGTGTGTGTCTATACTGTGTGTGTGTCTATACTGTGTGTGTGTCTATACTGTGTGTGTGTCTATACTGTGTGTGTGTCTATGCTGTGTGTGTGTCTGCTGTGTGTTTGTCTATACTGTGTGTGTGTCTATACTGTGTGTGTGTCTATACTGTGTGTGTGTCTATACTGTGTGTGTGTCTATACTGTGTGTGTGTCTATACTGTGTGTGTGTCTATACTGTGTGTGTGTCTATACTGTGTTTAACACACTGGAGGCTCCAGGCTAGATCAGTGGTCTGATCACACTGATAAACACACACAGAGTCCCTCCAGGACTGTTGGTGCTTTGAGCTCAGGCACTTCAAAACTCAACACAGAGAAAGCTGCTCTTGATCGTGGTTCAGTCAGATTAGAGCAGATTATTACAACTATTACAGTAGATTATTACAACTATTACAGTAGATTATTACAACTATTACAGCAGATTATTATAAAGTCTGCTGCTGCCTCTGTTCCAGCAGGCCTGTGGAGTTAAAGATGACCTGAATGAGAAAACATGACCTGATCTCTCGCATGTTGAATATCATAACATGATGCTTCTAAAGATGACATGCTACCTTGTATGATGTTATCAGTTCATATTCTATATGTCCAGTGTGTTGTGTGTTTCTGTAGTGACTTTAAGGAGCGGTGTGTTGTGGTCTGATCCCTCAGATGCAGGGATGGACTGTGTGTGTGTGTGTGTGTGTGTGTCTTCAGATGTATGGCTGGAGTGTGTGTGTGTGTGTCTTCAGATGTATGGCTGGACTGTGTGTGTGTGTGTCTTCAGATGTATGGCTGGACTGTGTGTGTGTGTGTCTTCAGATGTATGGCTGGACTCTGTGTGTGTGTGTGTGTGTGTCTTCAGATGTATGGCTGGACTGTGTGTGTGTGTGTGTGTGTGTCTTCAGATGTATGGCTGGACTGTGTGTGTGTGTGTGTGTCTTCAGATGTATGGCTGGACTCTGTGTGTGTGTGTATTTGTGTGTCTTCAGATGTATGGCTGGACTGTGTGTGTGTGTGTGTGTGTGTGTGCAGAAGTCTCTAACCGTTTCCATTAAGATCTGGATGTTTCTGTCGCTCATGACCTCTGACCTGGAAAGAGAAGCTCAGCCGAGTGAAGACTCAGTTCTGTTAGAGAGAATCTGCAGTCCAGCACACTAACATCCCTCTACACACATCTGGTATCATCCTATCACCTGGTATCATCCTATCACCTGGTATCATCTGGTATCATACTATCATCTGGTATCATCCTATCACCTGGTATCATCTGGTATCATACTATCATCTGGTATCATACTATCATCTGGTATCATCTGGTATCATACTATCATCTGGTATCATCTGGTATCATCCTATCACCTGGTATCATCTGGTATCATACTATCATCTGGTATCATACTATCATCTGGTATCATCCTATCACCTGGTATCATCTGGTATCATACTATCATCTGGTATCATCTGGTATCATACTATCATCTGGTATCATCTGGTATCATACTATCATCTGGTATCATACTATCATCTGGTATCATACTATCATCTGGTATCATACTATCATCTGGTATCATACTATCATCTGGTATCATCCTATCACCTGGTATCATCTGGTATCATACTATCATCTGGTATCATCTGCTATCATCCTATCACCTGGTATCATCTGGTATCATACTATCATCTGGTATCATCTGGTATCATACTATCATCTGGTATCATACTATCATCTGGTATCATACTATCATCTGGTATCATACTATCATCTGGTATCATACTATCATCTGGTATCATACCAGCTGTGTGCTCTCATGTGGGGTGTCCATGATTGGTCCATGACCTTAGAGGAATTTTTAGTCTGTGCCTCTGGAACAAAGTGGGCCTGTGTCTGAATATGGATGTCAACAAACCACTGTCTGTAAGCTTGTGTTCCTGTGTGTAGTGTGTTCCTGTGTGTGTGTAGTGTGTGTGTAGTGTGTGTGTGTGTGTCAGACAGGAGTGATTGTGCACAGCTGTCAGTCAGAGTTCTGATGCTCCTGATGTTCCCTGTGTCTCAGCTCCCAGTCAAGGTGGGTCTGCAGAACACACACACCAAGGTCAGTACAGAACACAACAGAGAGTGTCTCATCCACATCTCCAAGTACAAGTTCTCCCTGGTGATCAGTGGCCTCACTAACATCCTGAAGAACGTCAACAACATGGTGAGTGAGTGTGTGAGTGTGTGTGAGTGAGTGAGTGTGTGTGAGTGTGAGGGCCGGTGTGTGTATGTTCTGGGTATGTTGACAGCTGTGTACAATGTGGTCCAGTTTAAATCTGTCTAATGTGCTTCCTCCTCCTCTTCATCAGAGGATATTCGGGGAGGCGTCAGAGAAGAACCTTTATCTCTCTCAACTCATCATTCTGGACACACTAGAGAAGTGCCTGGCTGGTGTAAGACCTGTCTCTCTACTACCTGTCTGTGTCTCTCCTCCTTCCCTCTCCCCTGTCTGTCTCTCTCTCTCCCCTGTCTGTCTGTCCTGTTGCCTACAGAGATGTGTAGAGTGCCCTCTAGTGGACAAACTATGCAGCACCAACACATAACATGGTTGAAGGGTGTTTTGTCTGTTTATACTTGCATATAAAGACATTATATATGCCGATAATATCGCCCCCATGACTACTATCCTCCTCTCAGCAACCTAAAGACTGTATGCGTCTGGATGAGACCATGCTGGTGAAGCAGCTGTTACCAGAGATCTGCCACTTCATCCACACGTACCGGGAAGGTCACCAGCACGCCACCGAGCTCAGGAGCGCCGCCTCCGGAGTGCTCTTCTCGCTCAGCTGCAACAACTTCAACGCCGTCTTCAGCCGCATCTCCACGAGGTAACACCCCCCACGAAACCAGGGAACCATCCCCCACTGTGGATGATGATGCTGGTCAGTGTGGATGATGCTGGTCAGTGTGGATGATGCTGGTCAGTGTGGATGATGCTGGTCAGTGTGGATGATGATGCTGGTCACTGTGGATGATGCTGGTCAGTGTGGATGATGCTGGTCAGTGTGGATGATGCTGCTGGTCAGTGTGGATGATGCTGCTGGTCAGTGTGGATGATGCTGCTGGTCAGTGTGGATGATGCTGGTCAGTGTGGATGATGCTGGTCAGTGTGGATGATGCTGCTGGTCAGTGTGGATGATGCTGCTGGTCAGTGTGGATGATGCTGCTCTGTGCTTTAGGTTACAGGAACTCACTGTGTGTTCTGAAGACACGGTGGATGTTCATGACATTGATCTGATTCAGTACATCAACGTGGACTGTGCCAAGTTAAAGAAGCTTCTACAAGGTACCTGGGAACATCTCAGGATGCTCCTCCTACTAGATCACAAATACTGATGTCTGATTGGCCGCTGTCCTGCCTAGTAGTTGTGCCTCGTGGCTGTTTCAGTGTTGGTTACTCAGCATGTTTCATTTCCTGCTGCAGAAACCGTGTTTAAATTCAAGGCTTTGAAGAAACCAGCGCAGCTGAGTGTCATCAACAGCCTGGAGAAGGTGAGTGTGATGAGCTCCTGTACAGCCCCTCTGACTGCCCTCTGACTGCCCTCTGACTGCCCTCTGACTGCCCTCTGACTGCCCTCTGACTGCCCTCTGACTGCCCTCTGACTGCCCTCTGACTGCCCTCTGACTGCCCTATAACAGCCCTCTAACAGCCCTCTAACTGCCCTATAACAGCCTTATAACTGCCCCTCTATCAGCCCTTTAACAGCTGCGTGTGCGGTTAGACACAGGGCTGTCAGCAGAGGACACGCGTGTGCAGTTAGACACGGCTGTGAGCAGACGCGATGACGTGTGTGTGTGTGTGTGTGTCCTGCAGGCGTTCTGGAACTGGGTGGAGAACTATCCAGATGAGTTCACTATGCTGTACCAGCGACCACAGACAGACATGGCTGGTGAGTACAGCACACCTGGGTCACCTGGTTCACCTGGGTCACCTGGGTCACCTGGGTCACCTGGGTCACCTGGTAACCCTCACCTGGGTCACCTGGTAACCCTCACCTGGGTCACCTGGGTCATCTGAGTCACCTGGGTCACCTGGGTCATCTGGGTCACCTGGCTCACCTGGGTCACCTGGGTCACCTGGGTCACCTGGCTCACCTGGGTCACCTGGGTCACCTGGTTCACCTGGGTCACCTGGGTCACCTGGGTCACCTGGGTCACCTGGGTCACCTGGGTCACCTGGGTCATCTGGGTCACCTGGCTCACCTGGTTCACCTGGGTCACCTGGGTCATCTGGGTCACCTGGCTCACCTGGGTCACCTGGGTCACCTGGGTCACCTGGCTCACCTGGGTCACCTGGGTCACCTGGTTCACCTGGGTCACCTGGGTCACCTGGGTCACCTGGGTCACCTGGGTCATCTGGGTCACCTGGGTCACCTGGCTCACCTGGGTCACCTGGGTCATCTGGGTCACCTGGGTCACCTGGGTCACCTGGGTCACCTGAAGACTCCCTGGAGCTTGATCCTGTGTGTGTGTGTGTGTGTGTGTTCCAGAGTGTGCAGAGAAGCTGTTTGACCTGGTGGACAGCTTTGCAGAGAGTGCTAAGAGGAAAGCAGCAGTTTGGCCTCTTCAGATCATCCTGCTGATCCTCTGTCCTGACATCACCCAGGATCTTTCCAAGGAGCCTGTGGAAGACTCCAAAGCCAACAAGGTCACACACACACTCACACACACACACACACACACTCTCTCTGTCTCTCTCACACATGTAGGAAAGATGAATGTTCCCATCCTTGCAGGGCAAGTGGTGTGTGTTTGACGTGGTGTGTGTGTGTGTGTTTGACGTGGTGTGTGTGTGTGTTTGGCGTGGTGTGTGTGTGTGTGTGTTTGGCGTGGTGTGTGTGTGTGTGTTTGGTGTGTGTGTGTGTTCTTCAGAAGCTGTTTCTGGACAGCCTCAGGAAAGCGTTAGCAGGGCAGGGCAGCAGTAAACAGTTAACTGAGAGTGCTGCCATCGCCTGTGTCAAACTCTGCAAAGCTTCCACATACATCAGCTGGGAGGATCATTCTGTCATCTTCCTGCTCGTCCAGTCCATAGTGGTGGACCTCAAGGTTGGTCTCTCACACACACCCACACACACACACACACTGTCACACACACCTCCTGACAGTGTGTGGTCTCTCCCCCCTCCAGGCTCTGCTCTTTAACCCCCTGAAGCCCTTCTCTCGCGGGGCGGGCAGTCAGAACGCAGACGTGGACCTCATGATCGACTGTTTCGTCTCCTGCTTCCGGATCAACCCTCACAACAACCAGCACTTTAAGGTCTGCAGCCTGCAGGCGCTCTGCAGCTCCACAACCACTACAGAGAGGAGGGCTGGGAAGTGTGTTTGGAAGCTTATCTCTCTCTCTCCCTCCCTTTCTCCTCCTCTCCCTCTCTCTCCTCCTCTCTCCCTCTCTCTCTCTCTCTCTCTCTCTCTCTCCTCCTCTCTCTCTCCCTCCCTTTCTCCTCCTCTCTCTCTCCCTCCCTTTCTCCTCCTCTCTCTCTCTCCCTCCCTCCCTCGTTCCCCTCTCTTTCTCTCCCTCTTCCTCCCTCCCTCTCTCTCCTCCTCTCTCCCTCTCTCTCTCTCTCTCTCTCTCCTCCTCTCTCTCCCTCTCCCTCCCTCTCTCTCTCCCTCCCTCCCTCTCTCCCTCTCTTCTCCCAGGTCTGTCTAGCATCTTCATCTCCCCCCACCTTCCACTTCGTCCTGGTCAACTCACTGCACAGAATCATCACCAACGTGAGTCTGCCTACCTAACCCTAACCTAACCCTAACCTAACCCTAACCTAACCCTAACCTAACCCTAACCTAACCCTAACCTAACCCTAACCTAACCCTAACCTAACCTAACCCTAACCTAACCCTAACCTAACCCTAACCTAACCCTAACCTAACCCTAACCTAACCCTACACACACACTGTAGCATGTCGATCGGCCATCTTGGAACAGGGTGTAACAGTATGTTCTTCTCTCTCAGTCTCCTCTGGACTGGTGGCCCAAGATCGACGCAGTGTACTGCTACTCAGGAGAGCTGCGCTGCATGTTCTCAGAGACGCTGGCCCGCGTCATGCAGAGCTGCAGTACCCACGCCCCGCTCCGCATGACCCCGGTGAGGCTGCCCCACCAGCTCCTCCACCCTGCCCCACCAGCTCCTCCACCCTGCCCCACCAGCCCCTCCACCCTGCCCCACCAGCCCCTTCTCCCTGCCCCACCAGCTCCTCCACCCTGCCCCACCAGCCCCTCCACCCTGCCCCACCAGCCCCTCCACCCTGCCCCACCAGCCCCTCCACCCTGCCCCACCAGCCCCTCCTCCCTGCCCCACCAGCCCCTCCACCCTGCCCCACCAGCCCCTCCACCCTGCCCCACCAGCCCCTCCACCCTGCCCCACCAGCCCCTCCACCCTGCCCCACCAGCCCCTCCACCCTGCCCCACCAGCCCCTCCACCCTGCCCCACCAGCCCCTCCTCCCTGCCCCACCAGCTCCTCCACCCTGCCCCACCAGCCCCTCCACCCTGCCCCGCCCAGGCCCTGGTGGAAGTGCTGCTTAGCAACCTCTCCGACTACACTGACACAGTGGTGCTTTGTATCCTCCTCTCTCCTCCTCTCTCCTCCTCTCACCTCCTCTCTCCTCCTCTCCTCCTCCTCTCCTCCTCCTCTCCTCCTCTCTCCTCCTCTCTCCTCCTCCTCTCCTCCTCTCTCCTCTCTCCTCCTCCTCTCCTCCTCTCTCCTCCTCTCTCCTCCTCTCTCCTCTCTCCTCCTCCTCTCCTCCTCTCTCCTCCTCTCTCCTCCTCTCTCCTCTCTCCTCCTCCTCTCCTCCTCTCTCCTCCTCTCTCCTCTTCCTCCCCTCTCCTCCTCCTCCTCTCATATTCCATCACACTTTCTTAAACGTCTCTGTTTCTGTCACACAGAGTTTGACCTTCAAGGAGAAGATGACCAGTTTGAAGTTCAAAGAGAAGACCACTGATCTGGACAACAGAAGTCATAAGTACCTCCTGCTGGTCCTGGTCAAGTTGATCCACGCTGACCCCAAGCTCATGCTGCATGTAGGTCCACCTCTGACCTCACCTGCCCTGCAGTAACACCTGAGCTTGACCTGAGTTTGACCTCTGCTCTGTGTGTGTGTGTGTGTGTGTGTGTGGTGTGTGTGTGTGTTAGAACCCTGGTAAGCAGGGTCAGGAGATCCAGAGCAGCACAGCAGAGCTGATCACTGGGCTGGTCCAGCTGGTGCCTCTAGCCAGCATGGGAGACATCTCTCAGGAAGCCATGGAGGTGAGCCTGTCCTGGATCCCTGCACCCTGCACCCTGCACCCCTACACCCCTGCACCCCTACACCCTACACCCTACACCCTACACCCCTGCACCCTGCACCCTGCACCCCTACACCCCTGCACCCCTGCACCCCTGCACCCTACACCCTACACCCTACACCCCTGCACCCCTGCACCCCTACACCCTACATTTTACATTTACATTTATTCATTTAGCAGACGCTTTTATCCAAAGCGACTTACATTAAGTACAGGGACATTCTCCCTGAGGCAAGTAGGGTGAAGTGCCTTGCCCAAGAACACAACATCATATAGCCACAGCCGGGGCTCGATCTCACAACCTTCCGTTCATGAAGCCAACGCCTTAACCATTGAGCCATCTGACCCCCCCCATCTGACCCTACACCCCTGCACCCTACACCCTACACCCCTACACCCTGCACCCCTGCACCCCTGCACCCTACACCCTACACCCCTACACCCTACACCCTGCACCCCTGCACCCCTGCACCCTACACCCTACACCCTACACCCTACACCCCTGCACCCCTGCACCCCTGCACCCTACACCCTACACCCTACACCCCTACACCCTACACCCCTGCACCCCTACACCCTGCACCCCTGCACCCTACACCCCTGCACCCCTGCACCCTACACCCTACACCCTGCACCCCTACACCCTGCACCCCTGCACCCTACACCCCTGCACCCCTACACCCTACACCCTGCACCCTGCACCCCTGCACCCTACACCCTACACCCTACACCCCTACACCCTACACCCCTGCACCCCTACACCCTGCACCCCTGCACCCTACACCCCTGCACCCCTGCACCCTACACCCTACACCCTGCACCCCTACACCCTGCACCCCTGCACCCTACACCCCTGCACCCCTACACCCTACACCCTGCACCCTGCACCCCTGCACCCTACACCCTACACCCCTGCACCCCTGCACCCTACACCCCTGCACCCCTACACCCTGCACCCCTGCTCCTCTGCACCACACACACATCCACCTGTGATACCACACAGCTGTAGTTACTGCTGCACACCAGCAGGTGTCCTCAGCTCACTGTGGCTTCATCTGATAGGCTCTCCTGGTCCTGCACCAGCCTGAGATCATCGAGCTGTGGAATCCAGACGCACCCATGGAGACCTTCTGGGATATCAGGTACAGACACATCACTTCTCTTCAGTCCAGAACAACAACAAAAACAGCAGCAGCAGCATGTGACCCGGGGTGTCTCTTCTGATTGGCTGCTGTGTTCCCCAGCTCCCAGGTGCTTTTCTTCCTCTGCAAGAAGCTGATTGGCCACCAGCTGATCAACAGCACAGAGATCCTCAAGTGGTTGAGGGAGATTCTGATCTGCAGGAACAAGTTCCTCCTCCGCAACAAGGTAAGCTGTTTGGAACCAGCAAACCTGCTCAATGTTCCTCTAGAACAGTGGGTCCCAAATTTTTTCTGCAGGGCCCCCCTTTCTGAAGATTAGAATATTTTCGAGCCCCCCCCCACACTGACACCAGGGACGTTGCTAGGATTGAAAGAGAAGGGGGGCTTAGCCCCTGGCATTTTCTGTCGACGGGGGGGGGGGGGGGGGGGGGGGGTGCGAGTGAGCTAGCCAGCGATTCCCAAAGACGTCAGTTTTTTACTCGTTTTTCGAACTTGTGGGTTACATGTTTGACGCTCAAGTTATCGACATTTAACCGAGAGCATCCGGTAATTTTTCGAAATAAAATATTGTTATTAATTATCGTATTTCTTCGGCGGCCCGATAATAATAATCCCGATAATTAGCTTCAGCCCCCCTAAAACAGGGCTAACGACGCCCATGACTGACACAAACATACAAATCCCTTGTTTCTAAACCTTGCCGCGCCCCCCCTGCAATACCTCCGCGCCCCCCTTAGGGGGCGCGCCCCCCAGTTTGGGAACCACTGCTCTAGAACCAGCTATGCTGTTACCTAGTTAATGTTCCTCTAGAACCAGCTATGCTGTTACCTAGTTAATGTTTCTCTAGAACCAGCTAGAAGCAGGTATGGCTCTGTGAGTGATCCCCTATCCTCGCCCGCCCCCCCTCTCCCCCTCCAGGATCGAGCCACTGTGGGCAGTGGGATCCCCATCTGTCGCCAGGCTCAGACCAAGTTAGAGGTGAGTCTTTTCATGTTCCTGTGGAGTCCTGATGCTGAGGCCGTGCTGGTGGCCATGTCCTGCTTCAGGCACCTGTGTGAAGAGGCTGACATCCGCTGCAGTCTGGACGACGTGCTGGTCCAGAGCATCCTGCCCAACTACAACACCTACATCGAGTTTGCCTCCGTCAGCAACATGAAGACCACAGGTGGGCCAGGAGTGTTGAGAGGGCTCACCACTAGAGGGAGCTGTTTGCATGTGTGGGCTCACCACTAGAGGGAGCTGTGTACATGTGTGGGCTCACCACTAGAGGGAGCTGTGTACATGTGTGCTAAATAGAGTGTCTGTGTGTCTGTGTGTGTCTGTGTGTGTGTTTGTCTGGGTGTGTCTGTGTGTCTGTGTGTGTGTGTGTCTGTGTGTGTGTTTGTCTGGGTGTGTCTGTGTGTCTGTGTGTCTGTGTGTGTGTGTTTGTCTGTGTGTCTGTGTGTGTTTGTCTGTGTGTGTGTGTGTTCCAGGCCGCTCAGCCCTGCAGAAGAGAGTGATGGCGTTACTGAGGAGGATCGAGCACCCTACAGCAGGAAACACAGAGGTGAGGCAGACAGACAAGCAGACAGACAGGCAGACAGACAGACAAGCAGACAGGCAGACAGACAGGCGGACAGACAGGCGGACAGACAGACAAGAAGACAGACAGACAGGCAGACAGGCAGACAGACGGACAGACGGACAGACTCAGTGTTGATGTGTCTCTTCTTCTTCGTTGGTGCTAGGCTTGGGAGGACACTCATGCTAAATGGGAGCAAGCGACCAGGCTGATCCTCCAACACCCCAAAACCAAACTGGAGGACGGACAGGTGAGCGTCCTAGCTCCGCCCCCTCACCCTCCATGTGACCACAGGGTCCTTCACTCAGGTGACCTCTGACCCTGTGTGTCCCCCCCCCCCCCCCAGGAGTGGATCAACATGACAGGCTTCCTGTGTGCCCTGGGGGGCGTGTGCCTGCAGCAGCGTGCTGCCCCCCCCCCTGCCCTGGCCACCTACAGCCCCCCCATGGGCCCCCTGAGTGAGAGGAAGGCTTCTATGATCTCCATGAGCTCGTGTGAGGGCAGCGCAGCAGAGACGCCGCTGGGACGCTTCCTGGAGCGTCTGCTCAGCCTGCTGGTGTGCAGCCATGAGAGAGGCGTCCAGATACGCACCAACGTCAAGGACCTGGTGGGGCTGGAGCTAAGCCCCGCCCTCTACCCCATGCTCTTCAACAAGCTGAAGAACGCCATCAGTCGCTTCTTCGACGCCCAGGGCCCGGTGAGGAGCGGGTGTTGGTGATCCTTCAGATGTTGTCGATCGTATCGGCCGATGTAACGATAATCGATCGGTTATTATCGCTTGTTGGTGTGTCTGAAATGTGAGGAAAGAGTGTTTGACGGGTTTTTTCGTCCTTCCTGCTTCAGGTCCCCATCAACGACACCAACACACAGTTTGTAGAACAGACGATCGCTATCATGAAGAACCTTCTGGACAATCACACAGAAGGAAGCTCGGAGCATCTGGGTCAGGCCAGCATAGAAACCATGATGATCAACCTGGTCAGGTATGTGCGTATCCTAGGCAACATGGTGCACGCCATCCAGATCAAGACCAAGCTGTGCCAACTGGTGGAGGTGATGATGGAGCGGAGAGACGACCTGTCCTTCTGCCAGGAGATGAAGTTCAGGTGAGACTCACACACACACACTCACACACTCTCACACACACACTCGCACACACGCTCACACACACGGCTGTGCTGGAGAGAGACTGACACAGCTGACTCTTGCTCTCCACAGGAACAAGATGGTGGAGTACCTGACAGACTGGGTGATGGGGACGTCCAACCAGGCTGCTGATGATGATGTCAAGTGTCTTACTAGGTACACACACACACACACACACACATAGGCAGTACACACACACACACACACACAGGCAGTACACACACACACACAGGCAGTACACACACACACACACACAGGCAGTACACACACACACACACACACACACAGGCAGTACACACACACACACACACGCACACAGGCAGTACACACACACACAGGCAGTACACACACACACACAGGCAGTACACACACACACACACACACACAGGCAGTACACACACACACAAGCAGTACACACACACACAGGCAGTACACACACACACACACACACACACACAGGCAGTACACACACACACACACACACACACAGGCAGTACACACACACACACACACACACGCACACAGGCAGTACACACACACACAGGCAGTACACACACACACACAGGCAGTACACACACACACACACACACACACACACAGGCAGTACACACACACACAAGCAGTACACACACACACAGGCAGTACACACACACACACACACACAGGCAGTACACACACACACACAGGCAGTACACACACACACACACACATGTCTGCTATGAAGAATAACAGGGTGTTTCTGGTTATCTTTGTGTTATTGTCTCTGTGTGTGTGTGTCTGTGTGTGTGTGTGTGTCTCTGTGTGTGTGTGTGTCTGTGTGTGTGTGTGTGTGTGTGTCTCTGTGTGTGTGTCTCTGTGTGTGTGTGTGTGTGTGTGTCTCTGTGTGTGTGTCTCTGTGTGTGTGTGTGTGTGTGTGTGTCTCTGTGTGTGTGTCTCTGTGTGTGTGTGTGTGTGTGTGTGTGTCTCTGTGTGTGTGTCTCTGTGTGTGTGTGTGTGTGTGTGTGTGTCTCTGTGTGTGTGTCTCTGTGTGTGTGTGTGTGTGTGAGCAGGGATCTGGACCAGGCCAGTATGGAGGCGGTGGTGTCTCTGCTAGCTGGTCTTCCTCTCCAGCCAGAGGAGGGTGATGGGGTGGATCTGATGGAGGCCAAGTCTCAGCTGTTCCTCAAGTAAGACTCACTGTTCCCATAGTAACACCAGCTGCTGCCTTCACTCACAGCTGTTCCCATAGTAACACCAGCTGCTGAACAGCAGGGATGTTGGATACTGCAGTCATGATTCCTAACTTCCTCTCCTCCCCTCCTCCTCTCCCTTCCTCTCCCTCCCTCCTCCTCTCCCCTCCTCCTCTCCCCTCCTCCTCTCCCCTCCTCCTCCTCCTCACCTCCTCCTCCTCCTCACCTCCTCCTCCTCCTCACCTCCTCCTCTCCCCTCCTCTCCCCTCCTCCTCCTCTCCTCTCCTCCAGGTACTTTACTCTGTTCATGAACCTGTTGAATGACTGCAGTGAGGTGGAGGATGATGGGCAGCAGGTGGCTGGCAGGAAGCGAGGCATGTCCAGGCGCCTGGCCTCCCTGAGACACTGCACCGTCCTCGCCATGTCCAACCTGCTCAACGCCAACGTGGACAGTGGGCTCATGCACTCCATCGGTCCGTCTGACAGTTCCAGGAGCACAACGTGTTCATCACACTCTCACACAACGTGTTCATCACACTCTCACACAACGTGTTCATCACACTCTCACACAACGTGACACAAAGTCTGGAGAGAAACGCCTCATGTCTCCCCCTCCCCCCTCCCTCCCTCCCTCCCTCCCTCCCTCCCCCCAGGTCTGGGCTACCATAAGGACCTCCAGACCCGGGCCACCTTCATGGAGGTCCTCACTAAGATCCTGCAGCAGGGGACAGAGTTTGACACCCTGGCAGAGACGGTGCTGGCTGACCGCTTCGAGAGGCTGGTGGAGCTGGTGACCATGATGGGAGACCAGGGAGAGCTGCCCATCGCCATGGCGCTGGCCAATGTGGTGCCCTGCTCCCAGTGGGTACGTACCACACAGGAAGTGACATCATGAAACATTGATGCTGTAAGATGGACGTGTGTGGTACAGTGTGTGACACACTAACAGCTATTCAGTGTGGGGGGTGTGTGTGTGTTAATGACATTAGGCTGTTCAGTATAAACAGTGTGTGTGTGTGTTAGTGGAGGCTGCTCTGACCCCTTGTGGGGGTGCGGTGTTGGGGTCTGTGTTCAGGATGAGCTGGCCCGTGTCCTGGTCACCCTGTTTGACTCGAGGCACCTGCTGTACCAGCTGCTGTGGAACATGTTCTCCAAGGAAGTGGAGCTGGCCGACTCCATGCAGACCCTGTTCAGGGGCAACAGCCTGGCCAGCAAGATCATGACCTTCTGCTTTAAGGTACCATGCGCACATCTGGGTGTGTTCAGGTGTGTTCAGGTGTGTTCAGGAGTGTTCAGGTGTGTCCAGGTGTGTTCAGGTGTGTTCAGGAGTGTTCAGGTGTGTCCAGGAGTGTTCAAGTGTGTTCAGGTGTGTTCAGGAGTGTTCAGGTGTGTTCAGGTGTGTTCAGGTGTGTTCAGGAGTGTTCAGGTGTGTTCAGGTGTGTCCAGGAGTGTTCAGGTGTGTTCAGGAGTGTTCAGGAGTGTTCAGGTGTCCAGGTGTGTTCAGGAGTGTTCAGGTGTGTCCAGGAGTGTTCAGGTGTGTTCAGGAGTGTTCAGGAGTGTTCAGGAGTGTTCAGGAGTGTTCAGGTGTGTTCAGGAGTGTTCAGGAGTGTTCAGGAGTGTTCAGGAGTGTTCAGGTGTGTTCAGGAGTGTTCAGGAGTGTTCAGGAGTGTTCAGGTGTGTCCAGGAGTGTTCAGGTGCGTCCAGGTGTGTTCAGGTGTGTTCAGGAGTGTTCAGGTGTGTTCAGGTGTGTTCAGGAGTGTTCAGGTGTGTTCAGGTGTGTTCAGGTGTGTTCAGGAGTGTTCAGGTGTGTTCAGGTGTGTTCAGGTGTGTTCAGGAGTGTTCAGGTGTGTTCAGGAGTGTTCAGGTGTGTTCAGGAGTGTTCAGGTGTGTTCAGGTGTGTTCAGGAGTGTTCAGGAGTGTTCAGGTGTGTTCAGGAGTGTTCAGGTGTGTCCAGGAGTGTTCAGGTGTGTCCAGGTGTGTTCAGGTGTGTTCAGGAGTGTTCAGGTGTGTTCAGGTGTGTTCAGGAGTGTTCAGGTGTGTTCAGGTGTGTTCAGGAGTGTTCAGGTGTGTTCAGGTGTGTTCAGGTGTGTTCAGGAGTGTTCAGGTGTGTTCAGGAGTGTTCAGGTGTGTCCAGGAGTGTTCAGGTGTGTCCAGGTGTGTTCAGGTGTGTTCAGGAGTGTTCAGGTGTGTTCAGGTGTGTTCAGGTGTGTTCAGGAGTGTTCAGGTGTGTTCAGGAGTGTTCAGGTGTGTCCAGGAGTGTTCAGGTGTGTTCAGGTGAGTTCATGAGTGTTCAGGAGTGTTCAGGTGTGTTCAGGTGTGTTCAGGTGAGTTCATGAGTGTTCAGGAGTGTTCAGGTGTGTTCAGGAGTGTTCAGGTGTGTCCAGGTGTGTCCAGGAGTGTTCAGGAGTGTTCAAGTGTGTTCAGGTGTGTTCAGGAGTGTTCAGGTGTGTTCAGGTGTGTTCAGGAGTGTTCAGGTGTGTCCAGGTGTGTTCAGGAGTGTTCAGGTGTGTTCAGGTGTGTTCAGGTGTGTTCAGGAGTGTTCAGGAGTGTTCAGGTGTGTTCAGGTGTGTTCAGGAGTGTCCAAGTGTGTTCAGGTGTGTTCAGGTGTGTTCAGGTGTGTTCAGGAGTGTTCAGGTGTGTTCAGGTGTGTTCAGGAGTGTCCAAGTGTGTTCAGGTGTGTTCAGGTGTGTTCAGGTGTGTGTGTGCTGCAGGTGTGTTCAGGTGTGTTCAGGTGTGTTCAGGTGTGTTCAGGTGTGTTCAGGAGTGTCCAAGTGTGTTCAGGAGTGTTCAGGTGTGTTCAGGTGTGTTCAGGTGTGTGTGTGTGCTGCAGGTGTATGGGGCCACCTACCTGCAGAAGCTTCTGGAGCCCCTCCTCAGAGGGGTCATCACCGCCCCAGAGTGGCAGCTCATCAGCTTCGAGGTGGATCCCACCAGGTAACCCTCACACACACACACACAAGCTCTCACACACACACACACAGACACACCCTCACACACACACACACTCACACACTCACACACTCTCTCTTCTTGTGGTTCTCTGCAGGCTGGAGCAGACAGAGGTTCTAGAGGAGAACCAGAGGAACCTGTTGCAGATCACCAAGCGGTTCTTCCTCGCCATCGTCAACTCCTCAACAGAGTTTCCTCCTCAGCTACGCAGTGTGTGCCACTGTCTGTTCCAGGTGCGGCCCGGGTTTGTGTGTGTGTGAGAGCATGTGTGTGTGTGTGTGTGTGTGTGCGTGTGTGTGTGAGAGTGTTTGTGTTGTGCATGTGTTTGTTGTGACATTGTGCTCATCTCTGTTGTGTAGGCCACATGTCACTCTCTGCTGCATAAAGCCACAGTTAAAGAAAGAAAGGAAGGCAAGAAATCAGTAAGTCATCTAGAACTGGACCAATCATGTCCTCTGCTGCACTGTCACCTGACCCCACTGGACCAATCATGTCCTCTGCTGCACTGTCACCTGACCCCACTGGACCAATCATGTCCTCCCCTGCTGCACCGTCCCCCTCCCCCCCGCCCCCCTCCCCCCCCCGCAGGCTCCACCATTACTAATACTTCTAAACCTGATTCTTTCAATTAACGTGCACCGCAACAAATAACCTGGTGGTGGAGCTGCTGATGTCCTGCTGTGGGACGTCCTTACATGGGGGGGGGGGGGGGTGGGAGACAGACCCTCTGTCCTCGTCCTTACATGGGGGGGGGGGAGACAGACCCTCTGTCCTCGTCCTTACATGGGGGGGGTGAGGGACAGACCCTCTGTCCTCGTCCTTACATGGGGGGGGGGGTGGGAGACAGACCCTCTGTCCTCGTCCTTACATGGGGGGGGGGGGTGGGAGACAGACCCTCTGTCCTCGTCCTTACATGGGGGGGGGGGGAGACAGACCCTCTGTCCTCGTCCTTACATGGGGGGGGGGGGGACAGACCCTCTGTCCTCGTCCTTACATGGGGGGGGTGAGGGACAGACCCTCTGTCCTCGTCCTTACATGGGGGGGGTGAGGGACAGACCCTCTGTCCTCGTCCTTACATGGGGGGGGGGGTGGGAGACAGACCCTCTGTCCTCGTCCTTACATGGGGGGGGGGGGTGGGAGACAGACCCTCTGTCCTCGTCCTTACATGGGGGGGGGGGGACAGACCCTCTGTCCTCGTCCTTACATGGGGGGGGGGGGGACAGACCCTCTGTCCTCGTCCTTACATGGGGGGGGTGAGGGACAGACCCTCTGTCCTCGTCCTTACATGGGGGGGGGGGGGACAGACCCTCTGTCCTCGTCCTTACATGGGGGGGGTGAGGGACAGACCCTCTGTCATCGTCCTTACATGGGGGGGGGGGTGTAGGAGAGGGGGGGGTGTAGGAGAGCTTCACACCAGCAGAATAATGTTCCTGTATCGTCACTTTGGCACTTCAGCAGCCATTAGTGGAGTTCAGTGTTCCATGTTGATGGTATTGCAAGGTCATCTGGAAATCTGATTGGCTGACCTGTTGAAAGCTGTCTGACTCCGCAGGTCATAAATGTCAACTTTGTTACCGAGGAAACGATCAGTCACACCCGACCTTCCAAGCTGTGGCTCTGATGGAATATTCTGGAGTGTTTAGTGGACTCAGGACAGCTGTTCTGCAGGGTTCTCTGTTCGGTTCTGCAGGGTTCTCTGCTCGGTTCTGCAGGGTTCTCTGCTCGGTTCCGCAGGGTTCTCTGTTCGGTTCAGACACGTCGACTTCCTTATATCTCTTCTTCTGTTTTTATGGAGAGGTTCTCTGGTCATCTACCCTGAAGTCCTCCCTCTCCTCTTCCTCTCCTCCCTCTCCTCTTCCTCTCCTCCCTGTCCTCTTCCTCTCCTCCCTGTCCTCTTCCTCTCCTCCCTGTCCTCTTCCTCTCCTCCCTGTCCTCTTCCTCTCCTCCCTGTCCTCTTCCTCTCCTCCCTGTCCTCTTCCTCTCCTCCCTGTCCTTCTCCTGTCCTCCTCTCCTCCTCCTCTCCTCTCTTCATCCTCTTGCTTCCTCCCCCTGCAGTTCCTCCGTCTCCTCCTCTTCCTCCAGGCCCTGATGGTCTGTCTCTGTCCCCAGGTTGTGAGTCAGAGGTTCCCTCAGAACAGCATTGGTGCTGTGGGCAGTGCCATGTTCCTGCGCTTCATCAACCCTGCCATCGTGTCCCCATACGAGGCTGGCATCCTGGACAAGAAGCCTCCGCCCAGGATAGAGAGGGGACTGAAGCTCATGTCCAAGGTACCCTGAGGACTGCCCCCTGCTGCCCCCCGCTGCCCCCTGCTGCCCCCCGCTGCCCCCCCGCTGCCCCCTGCTGCCCCCTGCTGCCCCCTGCTGCCCCCCGCTGCCCCCCGCTGCCCCCTGCTGCCCCCTGCTGCCCCCTGCTGCCCCCTGCTGCCCCCTGCTGCCCCCTGCTGCCCCCTGCTGCCCCCCGCTGCCCCCGCTGCCCCCCGCTGCCCCCCGCTGCCCCCTGCTGTCCTGTACCTGAGCACTGCTGGTGTCTCGCTCTCTCTCTCTCACCTCTCTCTGTGTCTGCTGGTGTCTCTCTCTCTCACCTCTCTCTGTGTCTGCTGGTGTCTCTCTCTCTCACCTCTCTCTGTGTCTGCTGGTGTCTCTCTCTCTCTCACCTCTCTCTGTGTCTGCTGGTGTCTCTCTCCCCCCTCTCTCCCCAGATCTTGCAGAGCATTGCCAACCATGTTTTATTCACCAAAGAGGAGCACATGAGGCCTTTCAACGACTTTGTAAAAAGCAACTTTGATGCAGCTAGAAGGTAAAGTCAGCTGATCTGGACTGGGTCTGTCTGGGGGGGGGGGGGGGTCAGGTGACCTGGGCTGACCTGTGTGGTTCTGTGTGGTTCTGCATGGTTCTGCTGGCAGGTTCTTCCTGGACATCGCCTCAGACTGTCCTGCCAGTGACTCTGTGAACCACAGCCTGTCGTTCAGCAGTGATGGAAACGTTCTGGCTCTGCACCGCCTGCTGTGGAATAACCAGGAGAAGATAGGACACTACCTCTCCAGCAACACGTGAGAGGGAGGGAGAGAACCTGTGTGTGTGTGTGTGAGAGAACCTGTGTGTGTGTGTGTGAGAGAACCTGTGTGTGTGTGTGAGAGAGAACCTGTGTGTGTGTGTGTGAGAGAGAGAGAACCTGTGTGTGTGTGTGTGTGTGAGAGAACCTGTGTGTGTGTGAGAGAGAACCTGTGTGTGTGAGAGAGAACCTGTGTGTGTGTGTGTGTGTGTGTGTGTGTGTGAGAGAGAACCTGTGTGTGTGTGTGTGTGTGTGTGAGTGAGAGAGAGAACCTGAGTGTGTGAGTGTGTGTGTGTGTGTGTGTTAGCTGGGAATACAGAACGTCTGCCTCAGCATTGATACCCTGTCTGGAGGCCTAGGAGAGCACTAAATCTGTCCTGTCTCACCCTCCTGTCTCACCCTCCTGTCTCACCCTCCTGTCTCACCCTCCTGTCTCACCCTCCTGTCTCACCCTCCTGTCTCACCATCCTGTCTCACCCTCCTGTCTCACCCTCCTGTCTCACCCTCCTGTCTCACCCCTCCTGTCTCACCCTCCTGTCTCACCCTCTTGTCTCACCCTCCTGTCTCACCCCCCTGTCTCACCCTCCTGTCTCAACCTCTTGTCTCACCCTCCTGTCTCACCCTCCTGTCTCACCCTCCTGTCTCACCCTCCTGTCTCACCCTTCTGTCTCACCCTCCTGTCTCACCCTCCTGTCTCACCCTCCAGGGACCACAAGGCTGTGGGCAGGCGGCCGTTTGACAAGATGGCCACCCTGCTTGCCTACCTGGGCCCTCCAGAACACAAACCTGTGGCCGACACTCACTGGTCCAGCCTGAACCTGACCAGCTC
>CM059338.1:8109918-8135791 GCA_030340685.1 Protosalanx chinensis | reverse complement strand
AGCTTCAGCCCCCCTAAAACAGGGCTAACGACGCCCATGACTGACACAAACATACAAATCCCTTGTTTCTAAACCTTGCCGCGCCCCCCCTGCAATACCTCCGCGCCCCCCTTAGGGGGCGCGCCCCCCAGTTTGGGAACCACTGCTCTAGAACCAGCTATGCTGTTACCTAGTTAATGTTCCTCTAGAACCAGCTATGCTGTTACCTAGTTAATGTTTCTCTAGAACCAGCTAGAAGCAGGTATGGCTCTGTGAGTGATCCCCTATCCTCGCCCGCCCCCCCTCTCCCCCTCCAGGATCGAGCCACTGTGGGCAGTGGGATCCCCATCTGTCGCCAGGCTCAGACCAAGTTAGAGGTGAGTCTTTTCATGTTCCTGTGGAGTCCTGATGCTGAGGCCGTGCTGGTGGCCATGTCCTGCTTCAGGCACCTGTGTGAAGAGGCTGACATCCGCTGCAGTCTGGACGACGTGCTGGTCCAGAGCATCCTGCCCAACTACAACACCTACATCGAGTTTGCCTCCGTCAGCAACATGAAGACCACAGGTGGGCCAGGAGTGTTGAGAGGGCTCACCACTAGAGGGAGCTGTGTGCATGTGTGGGCTCACCACTAGAGGGAGCTGTGTGCATGTGTGGGCTCACCACTAGAGGGAGCTGTGTACATGTGTGGGCTCACCACTAGAGGGAGCTGTGTACATGTGTGCTAAATAGAGTGTCTGTGTGTCTGTGTGTGTCTGTGTGTGTGTTTGTCTGGGTGTGTCTGTGTGTCTGTGTGTGTGTGTGTCTGTGTGTGTGTTTGTCTGGGTGTGTCTGTGTGTCTGTGTGTCTGTGTGTGTGTGTTTGTCTGTGTGTCTGTGTGTGTTTGTCTGTGTGTGTGTGTGTGTTTGTCTGTGTGTGTGTGTGTGTGTTCCAGGCCGCTCAGCCCTGCAGAAGAGAGTGATGGCGTTACTGAGGAGGATCGAGCACCCTACAGCAGGAAACACAGAGGTGAGACAGGCAGACAGGCAGACAGACAAGCAGACAGACAGGCAGACAGACAGACAAGCAGACAGGCAGACAGACAGGCAGACAGACAGACAAGCAGACAGGCAGACAGACAGGCAGACAGACAGACAAGCAGACAGGCAGACAGACAGGCGGACAGACAGGCGGACAGACAGACAAGAAGACAGACAGACAGGCAGACAGGCAGACAGACGGACAGACTCAGTGTTGATGTGTCTCTTCTTCTTCGTTGGTGCTAGGCTTGGGAGGACACTCATGCTAAATGGGAGCAAGCGACCAGGCTGATCCTCCAACACCCCAAAACCAAACTGGAGGACGGACAGGTGAGCGTCCTAGCTCCGCCCCCTCACCCTCCATGTGACCACAGGGTCCTTCACTCAGGTGACCTCTGACCCTGTGTGTCCCCCCCCCCCCCCCCAGGAGTGGATCAACATGACAGGCTTCCTGTGTGCCCTGGGGGGCGTGTGCCTGCAGCAGCGTGCTGCCCCCCCCCCTGCCCTGGCCACCTACAGCCCCCCCATGGGCCCCCTGAGTGAGAGGAAGGCTTCTATGATCTCCATGAGCTCGTGTGAGGGCAGCGCAGCAGAGACGCCGCTGGGACGCTTCCTGGAGCGTCTGCTCAGCCTGCTGGTGTGCAGCCATGAGAGAGGCGTCCAGATACGCACCAACGTCAAGGACCTGGTGGGGCTGGAGCTAAGCCCCGCCCTCTACCCCATGCTCTTCAACAAGCTGAAGAACGCCATCAGTCGCTTCTTCGACGCCCAGGGCCCGGTGAGGAGCGGGTGTTGGTGATCCTTCAGATGTTGTCGATCGTATCGGCCGATGTAACGATAATCGATCGGTTATTATCGCTTGTTGGTGTGTCTGAAATGTGAGGAAAGAGTGTTTGACGGGTTTTTTCGTCCTTCCTGCTTCAGGTCCCCATCAACGACACCAACACACAGTTTGTAGAACAGACGATCGCTATCATGAAGAACCTTCTGGACAATCACACAGAAGGAAGCTCGGAGCATCTGGGTCAGGCCAGCATAGAAACCATGATGATCAACCTGGTCAGGTATGTGCGTATCCTAGGCAACATGGTGCACGCCATCCAGATCAAGACCAAGCTGTGCCAACTGGTGGAGGTGATGATGGAGCGGAGAGACGACCTGTCCTTCTGCCAGGAGATGAAGTTCAGGTGAGACTCACACACACACACTCACACACTCTCACACACACACTCGCACACACGCTCACACACACGGCTGTGCTGGAGAGAGACTGACACAGCTGACTCTTGCTCTCCACAGGAACAAGATGGTGGAGTACCTGACAGACTGGGTGATGGGGACGTCCAACCAGGCTGCTGATGATGATGTCAAGTGTCTTACTAGGTACACACACACACACACACACACATAGGCAGTACACACACACACACACACACAGGCAGTACACACACACACACAGGCAGTACACACACACACACACACAGGCAGTACACACACACACACACACACACACAGGCAGTACACACACACACACACACGCACACAGGCAGTACACACACACACAGGCAGTACACACACACACACAGGCAGTACACACACACACACACAGGCAGTACACACACACACAAGCAGTACACACACACACAGGCAGTACACACACACACACACACACACACACAGGCAGTACACACACACACACACACACACACAGGCAGTACACACACACACACACACACACGCACACAGGCAGTACACACACACACAGGCAGTACACACACACACACAGGCAGTACACACACACACACACACACACACACAGGCAGTACACACACACACAAGCAGTACACACACACACAGGCAGTACACACACACACACACACACAGGCAGTACACACACACACACAGGCAGTACACACACACACACACACATGTCTGCTATGAAGAATAACAGGGTGTTTCTGGTTATCTTTGTGTTATTGTCTCTGTGTGTGTGTGTCTGTGTGTGTGTGTGTGTCTCTGTGTGTGTGTGTGTCTGTGTGTGTGTGTGTGTGTGTGTCTCTGTGTGTGTGTCTCTGTGTGTGTGTGTGTGTGTGTGTCTCTGTGTGTGTGTCTCTGTGTGTGTGTGTGTGTGTGTGTGTCTCTGTGTGTGTGTCTCTGTGTGTGTGTGTGTGTGTGTGTCTCTGTGTGTGTGTCTCTGTGTGTGTGTGTGTGTGTGTGTCCTCTGTGTGTGTGTCTCTGTGTGTGTGTGTGTGTGTGAGCAGGGATCTGGACCAGGCCAGTATGGAGGCGGTGGTGTCTCTGCTAGCTGGTCTTCCTCTCCAGCCAGAGGAGGGTGATGGGGTGGATCTGATGGAGGCCAAGTCTCAGCTGTTCCTCAAGTAAGACTCACTGTTCCCATAGTAACACCAGCTGCTGCCTTCACTCACAGCTGTTCCCATAGTAACACCAGCTGCTGAACAGCAGGGATGTTGGATACTGCAGTCATGATTCCTAACTTCCTCTCCTCCCCTCCTCCTCTCCCTTCCTCTCCCTCCCTCCTCCTCTCCCCTCCTCCTCTCCCCTCCTCCTCTCCCCTCCTCCTCCTCCTCACCTCCTCCTCCTCCTCACCTCCTCCTCCTCCTCACCTCCTCCTCTCCCCTCCTCTCCCCTCCTCCTCCTCTCCTCTCCTCCAGGTACTTTACTCTGTTCATGAACCTGTTGAATGACTGCAGTGAGGTGGAGGATGATGGGCAGCAGGTGGCTGGCAGGAAGCGAGGCATGTCCAGGCGCCTGGCCTCCCTGAGACACTGCACCGTCCTCGCCATGTCCAACCTGCTCAACGCCAACGTGGACAGTGGGCTCATGCACTCCATCGGTCCGTCTGACAGTTCCAGGAGCACAACGTGTTCATCACACTCTCACACAACGTGTTCATCACACTCTCACACAACGTGTTCATCACACTCTCACACAACGTGACACAAAGTCTGGAGAGAAACGCCTCATGTCTCCCCCTCCCCCCTCCCTCCCTCCCTCCCTCCCTCCCTCCCTCCCTCCCCCCAGGTCTGGGCTACCATAAGGACCTCCAGACCCGGGCCACCTTCATGGAGGTCCTCACTAAGATCCTGCAGCAGGGGACAGAGTTTGACACCCTGGCAGAGACGGTGCTGGCTGACCGCTTCGAGAGGCTGGTGGAGCTGGTGACCATGATGGGAGACCAGGGAGAGCTGCCCATCGCCATGGCGCTGGCCAATGTGGTGCCCTGCTCCCAGTGGGTACGTACCACACAGGAAGTGACATCATGAAACATTGATGCTGTAAGATGGACGTGTGTGGTACAGTGTGTGACACACTAACAGCTATTCAGTGTGGGGGGTGTGTGTGTGTTAATGACATTAGGCTGTTCAGTATAAACAGTGTGTGTGTGTGTTAGTGGAGGCTGCTCTGACCCCTTGTGGGGTGCGGTGTTGGGGTCTGTGTTCAGGATGAGCTGGCCCGTGTCCTGGTCACCCTGTTTGACTCGAGGCACCTGCTGTACCAGCTGCTGTGGAACATGTTCTCCAAGGAAGTGGAGCTGGCCGACTCCATGCAGACCCCTGTTCAGGGGCAACAGCCTGGCCAGCAAGATCATGACCTTCTGCTTTAAGGTACCATGCGCACATCTGGGTGTGTTCAGGTGTGTTCAGGAGTGTTCAGGTGTGTCCAGGAGTGTTCAAGTGTGTTCAGGTGTGTTCAGGAGTGTTCAGGTGTGTTCAGGTGTGTTCAGGTGTGTTCAGGAGTGTTCAGGTGTGTTCAGGTGTGTTCAGGAGTGTTCAGGTGTGTCCAGGAGTGTTCAGGTGTGTTCAGGTGAGTTCATGAGTGTTCAGGAGTGTTCAGGTGTGTTCAGGTGTGTTCAGGTGTGTTCAGGTGAGTTCATGAGTGTTCAGGAGTGTTCAGGTGTGTTCAGGAGTGTTCAGGTGTGTCCAGGTGTGTCCAGGAGTGTTCAGGAGTGTTCAAGTGTGTTCAGGTGTGTTCCGGAGTGTTCAGGTGTGTTCAGGTGTGTTCAGGAGTGTTCAGGTGTGTTCAGGTGTGTTCAGGTGTGTTCAGGTGAGTTCATGAGTGTTCAGGTGTGTTCAGGTGTGTTCAGGAGTGTTCAGGTGTGTTCAGGAGTGTTCAGGTGTGTTCAGGTGTGTTCAGGAGTGTCCAAGTGTGTTCAGGTGTGTTCAGGTGTGTTCAGGAGTGTTCAGGTGTGTTCAGGTGTGTTCAGGAGTGTCCAAGTGTGTTCAGGTGTGTTCAGGTGTGTTCAGGTGTGTGTGTGTGCTGCAGGTGTGTTCAGGTGTGTTCAGGTGTGTTCAGGTGTGTTCAGGAGTGTTCAGGTGTGTTCAGGTGTGTTCAGGAGTGTTCAGGTGTGTTCAGGTGTGTTCAGGTGAGTTCATGAGTGTTCAGGTGTGTTCAGGTGTGTTCAGGTGTGTTCAGGAGTGTTCAGGTGTGTTCAGGTGTGTTCAGGTGTGTTCAGGTGTGTGTGTGTGCTGCAGGTGTATGGGGCCACCTACCTGCAGAAGCTTCTGGAGCCCCTCCTCAGAGGGGTCATCACCGCCCCAGAGTGGCAGCTCATCAGCTTCGAGGTGGATCCCACCAGGTAACCCTCACACACACACACACAAGCTCTCACACACACACACTCAGACACACCCTCACACACACACACTCACACACTCTCTCTTCTTGTGGTTCTCTGCAGGCTGGAGCAGACAGAGGTTCTAGAGGAGAACCAGAGGAACCTGTTGCAGATCACCAAGCGGTTCTTCCTCGCCATCGTCAACTCCTCAACAGAGTTTCCTCCTCAGCTACGCAGTGTGTGCCACTGTCTGTTCCAGGTGCGGCCCGGGTTTGTGTGTGTGTGAGAGCGTGTGTGTGTGTGTGTGTGCGTGTGTGTGTGAGAGTGTTTGTGTTGTGCATGTGTTTGTTGTGACATTGTGCTCATCTCTGTTGTGTAGGCCACATGTCACTCTCTGCTGCATAAAGCCACAGTTAAAGAAAGAAAGGAAGGCAAGAAATCAGTAAGTCATCTAGAACTGGACCAATCATGTCCTCTGCTGCACTGTCACCTGACCCCACTGGACCAATCATGTCCTCTGCTGCACTGTCACCTGACCCCACTGGACCAATCATGTCCTCTGCTGCACTGTCACCTGACCCCACTGGACCAATCATGTCCTCCCCTGCTGCACCGTCCCCCTCCCCCCCGCCCCCCCTCCCCCCCGCCCCCCTCCCCCCCGCAGGCTCCACCATTACTAATACTTCTAAACCTGATTCTTTCAATTAACGTGCACCGCAACAAATAACCTGGTGGTGGAGCTGCTGATGTCCTGCTGTGGGACGTCCTTACATGGGGGGGGGGGGGGGTGGGAGACAGACCCTCTGTCCTCGTCCTTACATGGGGGGGGGGGGGGAGACAGACCCTCTGTCCTCGTCCTTACATGGGGGGGGTGAGGGACAGACCCTCTGTCCTCGTCCTTACATGGGGGGGGGGGGGGTGGGAGACAGACCCTCTGTCCTCGTCCTTACATGGGGGGGGGGGGTGGGAGACAGACCCTCTGTCCTCGTCCTTACATGGGGGGGGGGAGACAGACCCTCTGTCCTCGTCCTTACATGGGGGGGGGGGACAGACCCTCTGTCCTCGTCCTTACATGGGGGGGGTGAGGGACAGACCCTCTGTCCTCGTCCTTACATGGGGGGGGTGAGGGACAGACCCTCTGTCCTCGTCCTTACATGGGGGGGGTGAGGGACAGACCCTCTGTCCTCGTCCTTACATGGGGGGGGGTGAGGGACAGACCCTCTGTCCTCGTCCTTACATGGGGGGGGGGTGTAGGAGAGGGGGGGGTGTAGGAGAGCTTCACACCAGCAGAATAATGTTCCTGTATCGTCACTTTGGCACTTCAGCAGCCATTAGTGGAGTTCAGTGTTCCATGTTGATGGTATTGCAAGGTCATCTGGAAATCTGATTGGCTGACCTTTTGAAAGCTGTCTGACTCCGCAGGTCATAAATGTCAACTTTGTTACCGAGGAACTGATCAGTCACACCCGACCTTCCAAGCTGTGGCTCTGATGGAATATTCTGGAGTGTTTAGTGGACTCAGGACAGCTATTCTGCAGGGTTCTCTGCTCGGTTCTGCAGGGTTCTCTGCTCGGTTCTGCAGGGTTCTCTGCTCGGTTCTGCAGGGTTCTCTGCTCGGTTCTGCAGGGTTCTCTGCTCGGTTCTGCAGGGTTCTCTGCTCGGTTCTGCAGGGTTCTCTGCTCGGTTCCGCAGGGTTCTCTGTTCGGTTCAGACACGTCGACTTCCTTATATCTCTTCTTCTGTTTTTATGGAGAGGTTCTCTGGTCATCTACCCTGAAGTCCTCCCTCTCCTCTTCCTCTCCTCCCTGTCCTCTTCCTCTCCTCCCTCTCCTCTTCCTCTCCTCCCGGTCCTCTTCCTCTCCTCCCTGTCCTCTTCCTCTCCTCCCTGTCCTCTTCCTCTCCTCCCTGTCCTTCTCCTGTCCTCCTCTCCTCCTCCTCTCCTCTCTTCATCCTCTTGCTTCCTCCCCCTGCAGTTCCTCCGTCTCCTCCTCTTCCTCCAGGCCCTGATGGTCTGTCTCTGTCCCCAGGTTGTGAGTCAGAGGTTCCCTCAGAACAGCATTGGTGCTGTGGGCAGTGCCATGTTCCTGCGCTTCATCAACCCTGCCATCGTGTCCCCATACGAGGCTGGCATCCTGGACAAGAAGCCTCCGCCCAGGATAGAGAGGGGACTGAAGCTCATGTCCAAGGTACCCTGAGGACTGCCCCCTGCTGCCCCCTGCTGCCCCCTGCTGCCCCCTGCTGCCCCCTGCTGCCCCCTGCTGCCCCCTGCTGCCCCCTGCTGCCCCCTGCTGCCCCCTGCTGCCCCCTGCTGCCCCCTGCTGCCCCCTGCTGCCCCCTGCTGCCGCCTGCTGCCCCCTGCTGCCCCCTGCTGCCCCCTGCTGCCCCCTGCTGCCCCCTGCTGCCCCCCTGCTGCCCCCCCTGCTGCCCCCCGCTGCCCCCGCTGCCCCCCGCTGCCCCCCGCTGCCCCCTGCTGCCCCTGCTGCCGCCTGCTGCCGCCTGCTGCCCCCCGCTGCCCCCCGCTGCCCCCCGCTGCCCCCCGCCCCGCTGCCCCCGCTGCCCCCCGCTGCCCCCCGCTGCCCCCCGCTGCCCCCGCTGCCCCCCGCTGCCCCCCGCTGCCCCCCGCTGCCCCCCGCTGCCCCCTGCTGCCCCCCGCTGCCCCCGCTGCCCCCCGCTGCCCCCCGCTGCCCCCCGCTGCCCCCCGCTGCCCCCTGCTGCCCCCCGCTGCCCCCGCTGCCCCCCGCTGCCCCCCGCTGCCCCCCGCTGTCCTGTACCTGAGCACTGCTGGTGTCTCGCTCTCTCTCTCTCACCTCTCTCTGTGTCTGCTGGTGTCTCTCTCTCTCTCACCTCTCTCTGTGTCTGCTGGTGTCTCTCTCCCCCCTCTCTCCCCCCTCTCTCCCCCCTCTCTCCCCAGATCTTGCAGAGCATTGCCAACCATGTTTTATTCACCAAAGAGGAGCACATGAGGCCTTTCAACGACTTTGTAAAAAGCAACTTTGATGCAGCTAGAAGGTAAAGTCAGCTGATCTGGACTGGGTCTGTCTGGGGGGGGGGGTGGGGGGGGGGGGGGGGGTCAGGTGACCTGGGCTGACCTGTGTGGTTCTGTGTGGTTCTGCATGGTTCTGCATGGTTCTGCTGGCAGGTTCTTCCTGGACATCGCCTCAGACTGTCCTGCCAGTGACTCTGTGAACCACAGCCTGTCGTTCAGCAGTGATGGAAACGTTCTGGCTCTGCACCGCCTGCTGTGGAATAACCAGGAGAAGATAGGACACTACCTCTCCAGCAACACGTGAGAGGGAGGGAGGGAGAACCTGTGTGTGTGTGTGTGAGAGAACCTGTGTGTGTGTGTGTGAGAGAACCTGTGTGTGTGTGTGTGAGAGAACCTGTGTGTGTGTGTGTGAGAGAACCTGTGTGTGTGTGTGTGTGAGAGAACCTGTGTGTGTGTGTGTGAGAGAACCTGTGTGTGTGTGTGTGTGAGAGAACCTGTGTGTGTGTGTGTGAGAGAACCTGTGTGTGTGTGTGTGAGAGAACCTGTGTGTGTGTGTGTGTGAGAGAACCTGTGTGTGTGTGTGAGAGAGAGAGAACCTGTGTGTGTGTGTGAGAGAACCTGTGTGTGTGTGTGTGTGTGTGAGAGAACCTGTGTGTGTGTGTGAGAGAGAGAGAACCTGTGTGTGTGTGTGTGTGTGAGAGAACCTGTGTGTGTGTGAGAGAGAACCTGTGTGTGTGTGTGTGTGTGAGAGAACCTGTGTGTGTGTGTGTGTGTGAGAGAACCTGTGTGTGTGTGAGAGAGAACCTGTGTGTGTGAGAGAGAACCTGTGTGTGTGTGTGTGTGTGTGTGTGTGAGAGAGAACCTGTGTGTGTGTGTGTGTGTGAGTGAGAGAGAGAACCTGAGTGTGTGAGTGTGTGTGTGTGTGTGTGTGTTAGCTGGGAATACAGAACGTCTGCCTCAGCATTGATACCCTGTCTGGAGGCCTAGGAGAGCACTAAATCTGTCCTGTCTCACCCTCCTGTCTCACCCTCCTGTCTCACCCTCCTGTCTCACCCTCCTGTCTCACCCTCCTGTCTCACCCTCCTGTCTCACCCTCTTGTCTCACCCTCTTGTCTCACCCTCCTGTCTCACCCTCTTGTCTCACCCTCCTGTCTCACCCTCCTGTCTCACCCTTCTGTCTCACCCTCCTGTCTCACCCTCCTGTCTCACCCTCCTGTCTCACCCTCTTGTCTCACCCTCCTGTCTCACCCTCCTGTCTCACCCTCCTGTCTCACCCTCCTGTCTCACCCTCCTGTCTCACCCTCCTGTCTCACCCTCCAGGGACCACAAGGCTGTGGGCAGGCGGCCGTTTGACAAGATGGCCACCCTGCTTGCCTACCTGGGCCCTCCAGAACACAAACCTGTGGCCGACACTCACTGGTCCAGCCTGAACCTGACCAGCTCCAAGTTTGAGGAGTTCATGACCAGGTGAGCACAGGAAGTGATGACAGACCATGTGACCAGGTGAGGGCAGGAAGTGATGACAGACCATGTGACCAGGTGTTCTCCTCCCAGGCATCAGGTTCATGAGAAGGAGGAGTTCAAAGCTCTGAAGACTCTGAACATCTTCTACCAGGCTGGAACCTCCAAGACTGGGATCCCTGTGTTCTACTATGTCACCCGCAGGTGAGGCCACCATGAACCACACTCTTCATCTCTCTCTTCATCTCTCTCTTCATCTCTCTCTCTCTCTTCATCTCTCTCTCTCTTCATCTCTCTCTCTCTCTTCATCTCTCTCTCTTCATCTCTCTCTTCATCTCTCTCTCTTCATCTCTCTTCATCTCTCTCTCTTCATCTCTCTCTCTTCATCTCTCTTCATCTCTCTCTCTTCATCTCTCTCTTCATCTCTCTCTCTCTCTCTTCATCTCTCTTCATCTCTCTTCATCTCTCTCTTCATCTCTCTCTCTCTCTCTTAATCTCTCTCTCTCTTCATCTCTCTCTCTCTTCATCTCTCTCTCCCTCTCTTCATCTCTCTTCATCTCTCTCTCTCTTCATCTCTCTTCATCTCTCTCTCTATCTCTGCATCTCTCTTCATCTCTCTTCATCTCTCTCTTCATCTCTCTCTCTTCATCTCTCTCTTCATCTCTCTCTTTCTCTTCATCTCTCTTCATCTCTCTCTCTTTCTTTTCATCTCTCTCTCTTTCTCTTCATCTCTCTTCATCTCTCTCTCTTCGTCTCTCTCTTCATCTCTCTCTCTTATCATCTCTTCTCCTTCCCAGACACATGACATCAGAAACATATTGTAGAAGTGTTTTATTCAGAAACATCAGTAAAAGGCCTCTTAATGTCACGGAGGAGTCAGTGATTACAGCACGACATGACGTTGTGTCCTTGGGCAAGGCACTTCACCCTACTGTCCTCAGGGGGGAATGTCCCTGTACTGCTGGAAGTCTCTCTGGATAAGAGCGTCTGATGAATGACTTGAATGTAAATGTGAATCCAAGCAGGCTTTGTTGTGCTGCAGTGGGGCCAAGCTGGGGCTGTTAGTGTAGGACAGCCAAGACCAGGAGAGCCAGCAGGAGGGGGCTCCGGAGGGGGCCCTGGAGGGGGCAGCTGACCAGGGGGCCGGGGGCCTGGCTCTGCACCCCATCAGGGAGGGGCTGGTTGGGCCGGCGGACACTCCGAGTCCGCAGGGTGGAGGTCCTCTTAGTGGTGGACGGGGTCAGGGGGGGATGGGGGAGGTCCGGGGGGGTGTAGGGGTCAGGGGTCAGGGAGGGAGGGGGGAGGTCCGGGGGGGTGGAGGGGTTAGGGGTCGGAGGTGTGTGTGTGAGGAACAGTAGGTGTGTGTGGAGGGGTGTGGTGCTGGACTGGAGACCGTCTGCATGGCGGGTGTGGGGGAGCAAGGAGGGAGGGGAGGAGGAGGAGGGAGGAGGGGAGGAGAGGTGCTGGGGGTGCAGGGTGAAGGAGGAGGGGGCTCTGAGGGTGTGGTGGATAGGCTCAGAGAGGTACCACCACCCTGTTGGTCTTGCATGTGAGGGGGGCCAGCTGTCCCCCCTGCTGGGCTCGCTGGCTGCCAGGGGGGGCAGCGTGTAGGAAGCGTAGTGCCAGCCCCCCGTCCTGGGGGTCCGAGCCTGCCCACACACAGACCGGGGGCTGCAGGGGCACCCCAGCACACGAGCGGGGGTCTGCTGGAGCCAGGCCAGCAGGGGGGCCATGCTGCTGGGGTCCTCACAGCTCCAGGGATTCCCCCCCAGAGAGAGCTGCTTCAGGCCGGTCAGCAGGGAGAACACCCCTCCTCCCAGCCTGCTGAAGCGGTTAGCATGCAGGTCCAGGTGGACCAGGCCGGGCAGACGATCCAGAGACCCTGGCAACACCTGGACCAGGGAGTTATGGGACAGATCCACCGTGACCAGGCCTGACGGCAGGTTGGTGGGGAGCGTCCAGAAGCGGTTGTGGCTGAGGTTGAGTGAGCGCAGGCTGGTCAGCGTGTTGTTGATGAACACGGCGCGCTCCAGGTGGTTTCCAGACAGGTCCAGCAGGCGCAGGTTCCACTGGTAGGCTGTGTCGTTCTTGTGCAGCAGCCGGATGGCGTTGTGGGCAGCGCGGAGCTCCCAGAGGCCCCGGGGCAGGGCCGAGGGCAGGCGGGCCAGGCTGTTGTTGGACAGGTCCAGGAAGCGCAGGTGTGTGAAGGGGCTGAGCTGGTGGTCCAGGCTGCCCAGGTGGTTGTGGGATAGGTTGAGGGAGTGCAGGTTGTGCTGGAGGCCGGGGGGCAGGACCCTCAGACCCCGGCTGGAACAGTCCACCTGTCTGGAACTGGGACTGCAGGAGCACACCGCAGGACACGCCCCCACCAGGGCCACGCCCACCAGCACGGACACCAGCAGCAGCACACCAGCACAGGGGGGGCGGCACATCTGGGGGGGTCAGCAACAGTCGCCTGGCAACACACACCATGGCAACACATGAGAGCATCAGATGCAGGATGGCTGCAGTGTTGAAGGGGACGGTCACAGGTGAGGGGCAGGGGGCTCCTGTGAACACCTGCTCTGCCAGGCTGCAGAGGTGTGTGTGGGGGTGTGTGTGTGGGTGTGTGTCTGTGTGTGGGGGTGTGTGTGGGGGGAGTGTGTGTGTCTGGGTGTGTGTGTGTGTGCGCAGCCTGGGAGGGTACATTAATAGAGCAGGCTGCTGTCTTACTGCAGTGAGGAACTGAAGTTCTTCCCCCCTTCTCTACCAGAAGCCTCTGGACCCCCCCTCTGGACCCCCCCTCTGGACCCCCCCTCTGGACCCCCCCTCTGGACCCCCCCTCTGGCTCACACACACAAACACACGCTCACACACATGCTCACACACACGCACACCATCGTACATCTATGTCAAAGAGAAGGAAACTCAACATTTACCTTTTCCTCATCTTGTCAGTCAGTCAGCGTTCTCTTCTCCTCCTCCTCTTTTCCTCTACTCCTCTTCTGTCCTCTCTTCCTCTTCTCCTCTCCTTCTTTCTTCTCCTCCTCTCTTCCTCTCCTCCTCTCTTCCTCTCCTCCTCTCCTCTTCCTCTCCTCCTTTGTCTTCACTGCTGCGTCTGTTCTGCAGGAGGCTCCTCTCTTGACCCAGTCTGCCCGCGGTCTGTTAACCCTCTCCTGCTCCTTCTCTCCTGCTCCTCCTCTCCTGCTCCTACTCTCCCTCCCTCTCTCTCTCTCCTCCTCAGAGGACAGTGCAGCTCTGCTCTCCTGTAGTTTGAGCAGGGAAGGCAGCGCTAGGCTACACCATCCCTCTGCAGCCTCTAGAGCTACACTGAGCTGGAGCGAGAGGGAGAGGGGAGAGGGGAGAGGGAGGAGGCAGAGAGGGAGAGGGAGAGGGAGGAGGCAGAGAGGGAGAGGGAGAGGGAGGGAGAGGGGATATTGTCAGGGTAAAATGGAAATACAGATGGAGAGAACACAGGAGAGAGACACTAGTTGGAGGGTGTAGAAAGGGAGGAGGGAGAGGATGGAGGAAGTGGGGGAGGAGAGAGAGGGGGAGGAGAGAGAGAGGGAGGAGAGAGAGAGAGGGAGGGAGGGCATTAGAGTACAGTGCAGAGTTGCTCCACTGCTACTGATGACTGAGTAGATGAGAGATGCTGACTCGAATGTTTCATAACCAGAACCAGAACCTCTCCCTCTCTCTCTCTCTCTCTCTCTCTCTCCCTCTCTCTCTCCCTCTCTCTCTCTCTCTCTCTCTCTCTCTCTCCCTCTCTCTCCATCTCTCCCTTCCCCTCTCTCCCTCTCTCTCTCTCTCTCTCTCCCTCTCTTTCCCTCTCTCTCCCTCTCTCCATCTCTCCCTTCCCCTCTCTCTCTCTCTCTCTCCCTCTCTCCCTCTCTCCCCCTCTCCCTCTCTCCTTCTTTCTTTGCAGATTAATAATTAAATATGGACTTGGCTTGTCACTGCAGTAAGCAGTAAAATCCCCCATGCTTGTTCAGCCTTGAACTGTCCTGCTGTGTTTTACTGTCTGACTGATCCTGATGTGTCCTGAGAGGAGTCATCTTATGGAGTCATCTTATGGAGTCATCATATGGAGTCATCATATGGAGTCATCTTATGGAGTCATCATATGGAGTCATCTTATGGAGTCATCATATGGAGTCATCTTATGGAGTCATCATATGGAGTCATCTTATGGAGTCATCATATGGAGTCATCATATGGAGTCATCATATGGAGTCATCATATGGAGTCATCATATGGAGTCATCTTATGGAGTCATCATATGGAGTCATCATATGGAGTCATCATATGGAGTCATCATATGGAGTCATCTTATGGAGTCATCATATGGAGTCATCTTATGGAGTCATCATATGGAGTCATCTTATGGAGTCATCATATGGAGTCATCTTATGGAGTCATCATATGGAGTCATCATATGGAGTCATCATATGGAGTCATCATATGGAGTCATCTTATGGAGTCATCATATGGAGTCATCTTATGGAGTCATCATATGGAGTCATCTTATGGAGTCATCATATGGAGTCATCTTATGGAGTCATCATATGGAGTCATCATATGGAGTCATCATATGGAGTCATCATATGGAGTCATCTTATGGAGTCATCTTATGGAGTCATCTTATGGAGTCATCTTCTGGAGTCATCATATGGAGTCATCTTATGGAGTCATCTTATGGAGTCATCATATGGAGTCATCTTATGGAGTCATCATATGGAGTCATCATATGGAGTCATCATATGGAGTCATCATATGGAGTCATCATATGGAGTCATCATATGGAGTCATCATATGGAGTCATCATATGGAGTCATCATATGGAGTCATCATATGGAGTCATCATATGGAGTCATCATATGGAGTCATCATATGGAGTCATCATATGGAGCCATGTGCTGCAGTGGGTCAGGGTGTCAGGTTAGTAACCAGAAGGTCCCTGGTTGTGTCAACAGTGTGTTGTGTCAAGGCACTTCACCCTACTGTCCTCAGGGGGGAATGTCCCTGTACTTACTGTAAGTCTCTCTGGATAAGAGCGTCTGATAAATGACCGCATGACTAAATGTCATGTATATAGAAGCAGCTGATCTGGCTGTGTTCAGACCTGGAGCTGCCAGTCCTGGATGAAAGGAGGCTGTTGTTTCTGTGTCTGTTCTGCTGCTCAGTACAGACAGCCTCTGGTTACTAATGGTCTGTTCACTCACTACTGTTTGCCTCCTGTGACATGGATACACACACAAACACACACACCCACTCGTGCTAACAACGCATATACACACACAAACACACACACAATCACACTCAAAGCCAGTCAGGAAGCACAAGGAGAGAATGTAGAGCAGCTTGATTCAGAGTGTAGAGCAGCTTGATTCAGAGTGTAGAGCAGCTTGATTCAGAGTGTAGAGAAGCTTGATTCAGAGTGTAGAGCAGCTTGATTCAGAGTGTAGAGCGGCTTGATTCAGAGTGTAGAGGGGCTTGATTCAGAGTGTAGAGCGGCTTGATTCAGAGTGTAGAGGGGCTTGATTCAGAGTGTAGAGAAGCTTGATTCAGAGTGTAGAGCAGCTTGATTCAGAGTGTAGAGAAGCTTGATTCAGAGTGTAGAGCAGCTTGATTCAGAGTGTAGAGCAGCTTGATTCAGAGTGTAGAGCGGCTTGATTCAGAGTGTAGAGGGGCTTGATTCAGAGTGTAGAGAAGCTTGATTCAGAGTGTAGAGCAGCTTGATTCAGAGTGTAGAGCAGCTTGATTCAGAGTGTAGAGCAGCTTGATTCAGTGTAGAGCAGCTTGATTCAGAGTGTAGAGGGGCTTGATTCAGAGTGTAGAGCAGCTTGATTCAGAGTGTAGAGGGGCTTGATTCAGAGTGTAGAGCAGCTTGATTCAGAGTGTAGAGCAGCTTGATTCAGAGTGTAGAGGGGCTTGATTCAGAGTGTAGAGCGGCTTGATTCAGAGTGTAGAGCAGCTTGATTCAGAGTGTAGAGCAGCTTGATTCAGAGTGTAGAGCAGCTTGATTCAGAGTGTAGAGCAGCTTGATTCAGAGTGTAGAGCAGCTTGATTCAGAGTGTAGAGCAGCTTGATTCAGAGTGTAGAGGGGCTTGATTCAGAGTGTAGAGCAGCTTGATTCAGAGTGTAGAGGGGCTTGATTCAGAGTAGAGCGGCTTGATTCAGAGTGTAGAGCGGCTTGATTCAGAGTGTAGAGCGGCTTGATTCAGAGTGTAGAGCGGCTTGATTCAGAGTGTAGAGGGGCTTGATTCAGAGTGTAGAGCAGCTTGATTCAGAGTGTAGAGGGGCTTGATTCAGAGTGTAGAGGGGCTTGATTCAGAGTGTAGAGCAGCTTGATTCAGAGTGTAAAGGGGCTTGATTCAGAGTGTAGAGCGGCTTGATTCAGAGTGTAGAGCAGCTTGATTCAGAGTGTAGAGCGGCTTGATTCAGAGTGTAGAGCAGCTTGATTCAGAGTGTAGAGCGGCTTGATTCAGAGTGTAGATCAGCTTGATTCAGAGTGTAGAGCAGCTTGATTCAGAGTGTAGAGCAGCTTGATTCAGAGTGTAGAGCAGCTTGATTCAGAGTGTAGAGGGGCTTGATTCAGAGTGTAGAGCAGCTTGATTCAGAGTGTAGAGCAGCTTGATTCAGAATGTAGAGCAGCTTGATTCAGAGTGTAGAGCAGCTTGATTCAGAGTGTAGAGCAGCTTGATTCAGAGTGTAGAGCAGCTTGATTCAGAGTGTAGAGGGGCTTGATTCAGAGTGTAAAGCGGCTTGATTCAGAGTGTAGAGCAGCTTGATTCAGAGTGTAGAGCAGCTTGATTCAGAGTGTAGAGCAGCTTGATTCAGAGTGTAGAGGGGCTTGATTCAGAGTGTAGAGCAGCTTGATTCAGAGTGTAGAGCAGCTTGATTCAGAGTGTAGAGCAGCTTGATTCAGATGTTGTGGAGGAATTAAACATGGTTGCAATAGAGGAAGTGATCTCTGTAACATTGAAGTGTTCTGAGTGTCTGTTGCCCTGGAAACACAATAACAACACATGACTTCCTGTTAGCAGAGTTCAGCTGCAGTTTATTTACCGTAAATTCATCATAAACATTCAGGCTAAGGAAACATAGTAACTCTGTAGGATTGCAAATCACATCCAAATTAAACCGTTTTTATGCAAATTATATACGAGTTATATACAAAGTAATTGGGGAAGATCTCGTCTTGGAACATCTTGTTGTGGAACATGTTGTTGTAGAACATCTCATTGTGGAACATCTCGATGTTGGAATATCTCGTTGTGGAAAATCTCATTGTGGAACATCTCAATGTTGGAATATCTCGTTGTAGAACATCTCGATGTTGAAACATCTCATTGTGGAACATCTCGATGTTGGAACATCTCGTTGTAGAACATCTCAATGTGGAACATCTCGTTGTGGAACATGTCGTGGGCGGAGCCTCCAGCCTCATGCTACCTCGTTGCTGGGGGAAGCCGTTGTGTCCGTTGCCGGGGGTGTGTCCTGGCCAGCTGGTCGTGATGTTGAATTCCCCTCAGAACCTCCAGGTGTTTCCTGCCTGCTGGCTCCTCCCTTCTCCTCCTCCTGGTTCTTTCTTCTCCTGGTTCTTCTCCTGGTTCTTCTTCTTCTCCTGGTCCTCCTCCTCCTCCCCCTCCATGGAGATGCAGACCTCCTCGGGGCTGCAGACCTCCCTCATCAGCAGGCTGGTCTCTGAGGGCAGCTCCTTCCTGTGGGCGGTGCCTCCCAGGTGCAGCTGTTCACCAGGTCCACATTACTGCGCCCCCCCCTCCCCCCCTGGCCCTGGACCACCCCTACCTGCCTCCTCAGGTGGCTCACCTGGCAGGACAGGATCACAGACACCACCAGCAGCACGGTGCACAGCAGCACCAGGGGCTCCCACCACCAGCACCACCACTGCACCTCGCTTCCTGCCCACCAGACAGTCCTGATCGGGGCTGGGGGGAGGCGGGGCTGGGGGCCTGGTGGAGGGGGTCCCTGGGGGAGGGGGGGCCTGGTGGAGGGGGGTCCAGGTGGAGGGGGGGCCTGGTGGAGGGGGGTCCTGGGTGGTTGTGTTGATCATGCTGGGTGAGGAGCTGTTCAGAGAGAAGTCTCTTCCTGAGGTGGAGAGAGCTGAGGATGGAGATGAAGGTGTTTGATCTGAGGGAGGGACGGAGGTCTGGGTGAAGGAGAGTGTGGAACTCTGTGTTCCTTCAGCTGGTCCTCCAGAGGTGTGCCCAGGACTACATCTCCCAGGATGCATCAGGGCCAGGAAGCTGAGCAGCACACACAGCCAGGACACCATCGCTGCTCTGGAGAGGACACATAGGAGAAACATTTAGTTCCTCTTCTGTTAGTTGTCTGACGTCTAGCTGTACCTTTGTTATTAGAAGCAGAAATCTCATCTATAATAGCCCAATCGAGTGTTCAGATTACGATGGATTATCCTCATATTGTATCAGAGTCCATCCAGTGTTGTAGGTGGATTCTAGTCCATTCACTCAGTCAAAAGTTCCTAAGAATGTTTTAAATACTACATACCTGTTTTTGTTTGCGTGGAGATGAAGCCTGGATGATCCAGATGAAGCCTGTGTTAGACAGATGAAGCCTGGATGATCCAGATGAAGCCTGGGTTAGACAGATGAAGCCTGGATGATCCAGATGAAGCCTGTGTTAGACAGATGAAGCCTGGATGATCCAGATGAAGCCTGGGTTAGACAGATGAAGCCTGGATGATCCAGATGAAGCTTGGGTTAGACAGATGAAGCCTGGATGATCCAGATGAAGCCTGGATGATCCAGATGAACCCTGTGTTAGGCAGATGAATTGAAGTGATTCTTGTGAGAGATGCAGCTTCAGGCTGTGCAGTTGGGATGTCTAACAGCAGCACAGCAGCCAGCACACCACCCTGACTCACATCCCTTTCCTATTTCACTTCTGCTCATCTATTTCAGGTGGTGTGTGTGTGTGTGTGGTGTGTGTGTGTGTGTGTATGTGTGTGGTGTGTAGACAGTTGCGTAGTTTTACATAGATGTGTCAAAACAAAACTTGCTTTTGTTTGTGGTTCACTTCCCAAAAGCTGACTGAAGGTTCTTGTTTTAGATTTAGGATAAATAAAAAGGTGAAATTAAGGAAATCACAAAATAATCTCCTCTTCCTCAATCCAGAATGCTGGATTAAGAAACTCCTGTTTGGGTTTTTTACTTATTTTCTTATTTTTGTATATCTGACCTTATCGTGCTTGCCTATTGCCATTGTTATTGCTATTGTTATGTTATTGTTATGTTATATGTTATCTAAGCTACTTCCTGTCCGGTTAAGTTTGAGAAGAACTCCCTCACTTCCTGTATCTCTGACCCCTCCCCAGGACGACCCTGTTTGACCTGTGACCCTCTGACCCCTTGCAGGTTCAAGACAGGTCAAATCAACGGCGACCTCCTGATCTACCACGTCCTGTTAACCCTCAAACCATACTACGCCAAGCCCTACGAGATCGTGGTGGACCTCACGCACGCCGGACCCAGCAACCGCTTCAAGACCGACTTCCTGTCCAAGTGGTTTGTGGTGTTCCCAGGATTCGCCTACGAGAACGTAGCGGCCATCTACATCTACAACTGCAACACCTGGGTGAGGGAGTACACCAAGTACCACGAGCGCCTTCTGACAGGCCTGAAGGGGAGCAGGAAGCTGCTGTTCATCGACTCTCCAGCCAAGCTGGCAGACTATGTGGATCCAGACCAACAGAAGCTGCCTGCTGCTACACTGGCTTTGGAGGAAGACCTCAAGGTGTTCCACAACGCTCTGAAGCTGGCACACAAGGACACCAAGGTCTCCATCAAGGTGAGGGGGGCAGGGTGGTGAGGGGGGCGGGGTGGTGAGGGGGGCAGGGTGGTGAGGTGTAACAGATCCCCTCTCTGTCCTCCAGTGTATCACTCAGGTGTCTCTCTGTCCTCCAGTGTATCACTCAGGTGTCTCTCTGTCCTCCAGTGTATCACTCAGGTGTCTCTCTGTCCTCCAGTGTATCACTCAGGTGTCTCTCTCTTTTCTCCAGTGTATCACTCAGGTGTCTCTCTGTCCTCCAGTGTATCACTCAGGTGTCTCTCTGTCCTCCAGTGTATCACTCAGGTGTCTCTCTGTCCTCCAGTGTATCACTCAGGTGTCTCTCTGTCCTCCAGGTGGGCTCCACAGCGGTACAGGTGACTTCAGCAGAAAGAACTCGTGTGCTCGGCCAGTCTGTCTTCCTCAATGACATCTACTACGCTTCTGAGATCGAGGAGATCTGTCTGGTGGACGAGAACCAGTTCACCCTGACCATCGCTAACCAGGGCACGCCTCTCACCTTCATGCACCAGGAGTGTGAGGCTATCGTCCACTCCATCATCCACATCCGCACACGCTGGGAGTTGTCCCAGCCTGACTCCATCCCCCAGCACACCAAGATCAGACCCAAGGACGTCCCTGGAACTCTGCTCAACATCGCCCTGCTCAACCTGGGGAGCTCTGACCCCAGCCTCAGGTACGCCCCCCCCCCCCCCCCAGCCTCAGGTACGCCCCCCCCCCAGCCTCAGGTACGCCCCCCCCCCCAGCCTCAGGTACGCCCCCCCCCCCCCCCCCCCCCCCCCCAGCCTCAGGTACCCGCTCCCATGCATCAGTGACGGTGTGTGTGTGTGTGTGGTAGTTACAGAACAGATTTTGTGAATGTTTGAGTCATGCTGTGCTAACTTCTCTTTTCTTTTGTCCGTGTGTGTGTGTGTGTGCTGTCCATGTGTGTGTGTGCTGTCCATGTGTGTGTGTGCTGTCCATGTGTGTGTGTCCTGCAGGTCTGCAGCCTACAACCTTCTGTGTGCCTTAACCTGCACCTTCAACCTGAAGATTGAGGGCCAGCTGCTGGAGACTTCAGGCTTGTGCATCCCTGCTAACAACACACTGTTCATCGTGTCCATCAGCAGGACGCTGGCTGCTAACGAGCCACACCTCACTCTGGAGTTCCTGCAGGAGTGCATCTCTGGCTTCAGCAAGTCTAGTCAGTACACACACACACACACCTCACACTAACACACACACTCACACCTAGTATCTGTACTTCCACTTTCCTTCGTAAAATGTAAACGTAAAACTCTTCCCTCCTCTTACCTGCCCCCCCCCCCCCCCCGCCGTGCCGTGCAGGTATCGAGCTGAAGCACCTGTGTCTGGAGTACATGACCCCATGGCTGTTGAACCTGGTGCGTTTCTGCAAGCACAACGACGACGCCAAACGCCAGCGAGTTTCTGCCATCCTGGACAAGCTCATCACCATGACGATCAATGAGAAACAGATGTACCCTTCCATCCAGGCCAAGATCTGGGGCAGTCTGGGCCAGGTAGGAACCCAACCCTCCCTCACTCACTCCCTCCAAACCCTCCCTCCCAACCCTCCCTCACTCACTCCCTCCCAACCCTCCCTCACTCCCAACCCTCCCTCCCTCCCAACCCTCCCTCACTCCCAACCCTCCCTCCCTCCCAACCCTCCCTCCCCTCCCTCCCAACCCTCCCTCCCTCCCTCCCAACCCTCCCTCCCAACCCTCCCTCACTCACTCCCTCCCAACCCTCCCTCACTCACTCCCTCCCTCACTCCCTCGGTCTCTCATGGGGAGCCTTAGGGCTGGTGTGTGGTTGTGTGAAACAGATTGTCTCTCTCCTCTCTCTCCCCTCTCACTCTCTCTCTCTCTCTCTCTCCCCCTATCTCTCTCCCTCTCCCTCTCTCTCTCTCCCTCTCACTCTCTCCCTCTCTCCTGCAGATCACAGATCTTCTGGATGTGGTCCTAGACAGCTTCATAAAGACCAGCGCCACAGGAGGTCTGGGCTCCATTAAGGCTGAGGTGATGGCAGACACAGCTGTGGCTCTGGCCTCTGGGAACGTCAAGCTGGTGTCTAGCAAGGTAACACACGCACACACCGACACACACACACACACACACACAGACACACACACACAGACACACACTGACATGTCCCTGCATGCTGATCCAGCTGTGCCTCTCTCTCTCTCTCTGTGTCCAGGTCATCATCCGCATGTGTAAGATCATCGACAAGACCTGCCTGTCTCCCACGGCAACGCTGGAACAGCACCTGATGTGGGATGACATCGCCATCCTGGCTCGCTACATGCTCATGCTGTCCTTTAACAACTCCCTGGACGTGGCTACTCACCTGCCCTACCTGTTCCATGTGGTGACCCTGCTGGTGGCCACCGGCCCCCTCTCCCTCCGAGCCTCCACACATGGCCTGGTCATCAACATCATCCACTCCCTCTGCACATGCTCACAGCTCAACTTCAGCGGTGAGACTCTCCTCCTCACTCTCCTCCTCACTCTCCTCCTCACTCTCCTCCTCACTCTCCTCCTCACTCTCCTCCTCACTCTCCTCCTCACTCTCCTCTTCCTCCTCTTTCATGTTGGGCTGGTGTTGACCCTCTCCTCCTTCTTCTACTCCTCTCTCTCCTCCTCCCTCTCCTTCTCTCTCTTCTTCTCCTCCTCCCTCTCCTCTCCTCCTCCTCCTCTCTCCTCCTCCTCCCTCTCTTCCTCTCTCCTCCTCCTCCATCTCCTCCTCCTCTCTCCTCCTCCCACAGAGGAGACTAAGCAGGTCCTTCGTCTCAGCCTGACAGAGTTCTCGCTCCCTAAGTTCTACCTGCTGTTTGGCATCAGCAAGGTGAAGTCTGCAGCTGTGATAGCGTTCCGCTCCAGCTACAGGGATCGCTCCTTCCCCCCCGGGGCCTACGAGAGGGAGACCTTCGCCCTGTCTTCCCTGGAGACTGTCACAGAGGCTCTGCTGGAGATCATGGAGGTGACCTTTCAACCCTCTGGGTCACAGTGTATCTGTTGCCTGGTGACAGCAGTGTGTGTTGCCTGGTAACAGCAGTGTGTTGACTGGTAACAGCAGTGTGTTGCCTGGTGACAGCAGTGTGTTGCCTGGTAACAGCAGTGTGTTGCCTGGTAACAGCAGTGTGTTGCCTGGTAACAGCAGTGTGTTGCCTGGTAACAGCAGTGTGTTGCCTGGTAACAGTGTTCTGAGGTGTTGCTGTTTCTCTGCAGGCCTGCATGAGGGATATTCCTGGCTGCACCTGGCTGGACCAGTGGACAGACCTGGCTCAGAAGTAAATACACCTGTGATCTACTGTGATCTACTGTGATCTACTGAGATCTACTGAGATCTACTGAGATCTACTGTGTTCTGCTGTGCCCCCCTGTGCCCCCCTGCTCAGGGTTAATGCCCCTCTGCTCCTCCAGGTTTGCCTTCCAGTTTAACCCCTCCCTGCAGCCCAGAGCTCTGGTGGTGTTTGGCTGCATCAGTAAGAAGGTGACGCACGGCCATATCAAGCACATCCTGCGGATCCTCAGCAAGGCCACGCCCCTGCTCAGCATCGACAGGGTGGGCTGCCTCTCAGGGGGGACAGGCTGGGGTGTGTGTGTGTGTGTGTGTGTGCTGACGTGCTGCTGCTCTGTACAGGGTCTGGAGAGCTGTTTGAAGGGTCCTGACAGCTACAACAGTCAGGTTCTGATCGAAGCTACAGTGATCGCTTTGACCAAACTGCAGCCTCTGCTCAACAAGGTACCTCTGCCCTGCCCCCCTGTGTGTGTGTGTAGGGTGTGTGTGTGTGTGTGTTGCCGGGGTAACCGTGCTGTGTGTTCTGCAGGGTTCTCCCATGCACAAGGCTCTGTTCTGGGTGGCAGTAGCTGTTCTGCAGCTGGACGAGGTGAACCTGTACTCTGCAGGAACAGCTCTGCTGGAGCAGAACCTCCACACTCTGGACAGACTCAAGGTGTTCAACGACAAGGTACCTCCCCCCTCCTCCTGGTCTCCCTCCCCCCTCCTCCTGGTCTCCCTCCCCCCTCCTCCTGGTCTCCCTCCCCCCTCCTCCTGGTCTCCCTCCCCACTCCCCCTGGTCTCCCTCCCCCCTCCTCCTGGTCTCCCTCCCCCCCTCCTCCTGGTCTCCCTCCCCCCTCCTCCTGGTCTCCCTCCCCACTCCCCCTGGTCTCCCTCCCCCCTCCTCCTGGTCTCCCTCCCCCCTCCTCCTGGTCTCCCACCCCCCTCCCCCTGGTCTCCCTCCCCCCTCCCTCCCCCCTCCCCCTGGTCTCCCTCCCCCCTCCCCCTGGTCCCCCTCCCTCCCCCCTCCCCCTGGTCTCCCTCCCCCTGGTCTCCCCCCCCCCTCACCCTGGTCTCCCTCCCTCCCCCAGAGTCCTGAGGAGGTGTTCATGGAGATCAGGCTCCCCCTGGAGTGGCACTGTAAACAGATGGATCACTTTGTGGGCCTGAACTTCAGCTCCAACTTCAACTTTGCACTAGTGGGCCACCTGCTGAAGGGTGAGTTGGTACGGTCCGTGGCGGGGGTGTGTGTCTGGGCTGGGAGCTCTGTGTCTGACCACGCTGTGTCTCCCCAGGGTACCGACACCCCTCTCCCACCACGGTGGCTCGAACCGTGCGGATCCTCCACACCCTGCTGGGCCTGGTGGGGAAACACCTCAAGTGTGACAAGTTTGAGGTCAACACCGAGAGTGTGGCCTACCTGGCAGGTGAGCTGAACACAGGGGGCGGGGCCTACCTGGCAGGTGAGCTGAACACAGGGGGCGGGGCCTACCTGGCAGGTGAGCTGAACACAGGGGGCGGGGCCTACCTGGCAGGTGAGCTGAACACAGGGGGCGGGGCCTACCTGGCAGGTGAGCTGAACACAGGGGGCGGGGCCTACCTGGCAGGTGAGCTGAACACAGGGGGCGGGGCCTACCTGGCTGATGATCTGTAGACAGCATGCAGGTGCTCAGATCTGGAGTTAGGGAACTGATGTGTGTGGTGTGTGTGTGTGTGTGTGTGGTGTGTGTGTGTGTGTGTGGTGTGTGTGTGTGTGTGTTTGTGTGTGTGTGTGGTGTGTGTGTGTGTGTGTGTGTGGTGTGTGTGTGTGTTTGTGTTTGTGTGTGTGTGTGTGGTATGTGTGTGTGGTGTGTGTGTGTGTGTGGTGTGTGTGTGTGGTGTGTGTGTGTGGTGTGTGTGTGTGGTGTGTGTGTGTGGTGTGTGTGTGTGGTGTGTTCATAGCTCTGCTCACCGTCTCAGAGGAAGTCCGTAGTCGCTGCAGCCTCAAACACAGGAAGTCGTTGCTCCTCTCAGACGTTACCATGGAGAACGTTCCCATGGACACGTACTCGCTGCATCACCATGGCGACCCCAGCTGCAGGTGAGCTGCTCTGCATGATGGGGGGGGGGGTGGGATTCGAACCTGGGATCCTGGGTTTAGGCAGACACCTGTCCTCTGCTGTCTCTGGTCTCAGTGTCCTTGTCCCCCTCCAGGACTCTGAGGGAGTCTCAGCCCTGGACCTCCCCCCGGGTGCTGGATCGATACCTGGTGGCCCAACACTACCCCACCATGGGCCAGATCAGCCCCCGCACACGCAAGTCCATGAGCCTGGACATGGGCCAGCCATCCCAGGCCAACATCAAGAAACTGCTGGGTAACCTCACCTCTCACCTCTCACCTCCTCCTAACCTCTCACCTCCTCACCTCTCACCTCCTCACCTCCTCCTAACCTCTCACCTCCTCCTAACCTCTCACCTCCTCACCTCCACCTCTCACCTCCTCACCTCCTCCTCACCGTTTCCCTGTGTGTGTGTGTGTGTGATCCGAAGGCACCAGGAAGAGTTTTGATCACCTGATCTCAGACAGCAAGGCTCCTAAGCGCTCGGAGCTGGAATCAGGAACCACCACCCCCCCTAAGATGAGGAGGGTGGCAGAGAACGACTATGACATCGGTACGTCTGGAGGAGGAGCAGGAGGAGGAGCAGGAGGAGGAGGATAATAAAGTATTCTGAATCTGAGGAGGAGGAGGAGACACAGGCTGGAAAACTGACCCTCTCCCC
>CM059338.1:8099918-8104918 GCA_030340685.1 Protosalanx chinensis | reverse complement strand
TGTGTGTGTGTGTGTGTGTACCTGTGTGTGTGTGACTGTGTGTGTGTGTGTGTGTGTGTGTGTACCTGTGTGTGTGTGACTGTGTGTGTGTGTGTGTGTGTGTACCTGTGTGTGTGTGACTGTGTGTGTGTGTGTGTGGTACCTGTGTGTGTGTGACTGTGTGTGTGTGTGTGTGTGTGTGTGTACTGTGTGTCTGTGACTGTGTGTGTGTGTGTGTGTTCCCAGGCATTGACAAGGAGAATGTGGACCTGTCTCCTAGCAGCAGTGTCAGCAGCAGGACCAGACATGGTTCAGCCAGCTCAGGTCCAAAGCAGCGCAGTGCTGGGAGCTTCAAACGTCCCCAGCATCAAGAAGATCGTATGACCCCTGACCTCTCTACGACCCCTGACCCCTCCACGACCCCTGACCCCTCTGCGACCCAGCATTAGGAAGAGACGATGAACCCTGACCCCTCCACAACCAGATTAAAGATGATTGGATGACCTTTGACCCCTCCCAGTCATCGTATACCTCTCTGTCCTCCCTCTCTGCCTCTCCTCTCCCCCCCCTCTCTCCCCCTCTCCTCTCTCTCTCTCCCCCTCTCCTCTCTCTCCCCTGTTTTCTCCATGCTGACTCGTCCTGTCTGCCATATGCACTCGATGATCTATAGAATAATTCTCCAAACTTTTCTTTATTTTGTTTACGATTCTTATTTTATTATTCTTATTGTTTTGGACCAGTAGTTTTGTCCCCCGTCAGTGTTTGAAAGACACCATCTCTGGTGTTTGGAGTGAAACTCTGACAGCCAAACAGCAGAAGTCATTTAGCTGATCTGGGATCTGCACAGTCCACTCAAATCCAAGCTGCCTGTTTTTAGTTGGACTGTTTTAATGTGGTGAGTTGACTGATGTTTCCCTGAGCTGGGAGTGTTGAGGGTGGGAGGGAGGGAGGGAGGGAGGGAGAGGGAAGGAGGGAGAAAGGAGGAAAGGAGGGAGGAGAGAGGGAAAGAGAGGGAGGGAAGAAGGGAGGGAGGCAGGGAGAGGTAGGAAGTGAGGGAGAGAGAGGGAGAGAGGGAGGGAGGGAGGGAGGAGGGCTGAGAGATGTTCTCCTGACCAGGTGTTGAGAACACTGTGTGTCACTGTTGCTCAGGAAGAGCAGTTTGCCCCTTCTGCACACACACACACTGTCTACACACACTGTCTACACACACTGTCTACACACACTGTCTACACACACTGTACACACACACTGTCTACACACACTGTACACACACTGTACACACACACTGTACACACACACTGTACACACACACTGTCTACACACACTGTCTACACACACTGTACACACACACTGTCTACACACACTGTACACACACTGTACACACACACTGTACACACACACTGTACACACACACTGTACACACACACTGTACACACACACTGTACACACACACTGTACACACACACTGTGAGCTTCTTTAGTTCACTGTGTGCCTTTTCTAGGGTTTCCAGATGATTCTAATGGACATGAGAGTGGAGAAATATCGAACTGCAAGGTACTATTGTAGACCTTGTCTACATGTGTGTATATCTACAGTATATATACAGTTCTAAGTATTGTAATAGTATGTTTACTATGATGCCCAGTTCCAGACATGTGCTGGGACCTTCATACAGTAACATTTGGTACTTGGAGTTGAAACAGAAGAATATAGACGTGTGTTTGGGACTTACTGAGGGTTTGTATTCAGACAGGAAATGAAAGCTCCCATATTAGATGTCATGTGACTTTTCATGTTTTCGTTTGTTGTTTTCATCAAAGTTTGACACTAATTTTAGTTTCAAAAGCTTTTGTAAATCTGCCCTCTATTTACAGTGTAAATAGTCAAATATTTTATTTGTACTGTTTTATGATTTTCTCAATGAAGTAGATTTTATCTTCTTTTTTTTTCTTCCATCAGAAAGATTTGAAGAAATCTGGATTAGTTCTTTATTTCTAACCAAGTGTGGCAATGACTGGGCATGCAGGTTAACACAGCTCTGAGTTAGAGAGACAGCACTGACTCTGTCATGCAGGTTAACACAGCTCTGAGTTAGAGAGACAGCACTGACTCTGTCATCATGCAGGTTAACACAGCTCTGAGTTAGAGAGACAGCACTGACTCTGTCATGCAGGTTAACACAGCTCTGAGTTAGAGAGACAGCACTGACTCTGTCATGCAGGTTAACACAGCTCTGAGTTAGAGAGACAGCACTGACTCTGTCATGCAGGTTAACACAGCTCTGAGTTAGAGAGACAGCACTGACTCTGTCATGCAGGTTAACACAGCTCTGAGTTAGAGAGACAGCACTGACTCTGTCATGCAGGTTAACACAGCTCTGAGTTAGAGAGGACAGCACTGACTCTGTCATGCAGGTTAACACAGCTCTTGAGTCTAGAGAGACAGCAGATGTTCATTTATCCAGTATAAACTAACAAAATCTCAGACAAAAAAACAACCGCAAAGTTTGAACAATGTGCGCACATAAATGTTGTTTTCAAAATTCAAAGTGTGTTGGTGCTGATGAAGGTTCATGTGTGTCGTGTTATTATGAAGTAGATCCACCTGCCTGCATTTAGTTTACAACTGCTTCAGTTGAAACTTGAATCAGAAGTGATGTTTGTGTGAAGGAACAGGGTCTCATTATGGGAAAGAGATAAGAAACTAAAGCTTTATCAAACACAATCAAACATGAGATTTTCCGAGTGGGTTGAAGGGATCTAACAGTCTGCTGCCTAGCTGTCACAGGTCACAGGTCACAGGTCACACCGACAGCAGACCGGACCAGGAGGAAGATGGATCTTGCTGTTAATGCAAAACCACAACGTTTTAATTTAGTTGTTGTTGTTGTTGTTGTTGTTGTTGTTGTTGTGTGCTTATTTGTGAACATCTGTAAAGGACAACCACAGCATGCAACACTGTTCTATTATGACAGGGTTCATATTGCTAACATTCATTCATCAACAGATCTAAAACTGGCTCTTTGAAAAGGGTGCGTCTCAATCAGCGGTTTAGCTCATGTTTGAAAGGGTGCGTCTCAATCAGCTGTCAGTGTGTCCCTTCAGCATCTTTCAGTTCTGTTTCCCTTGGACATTTCCCCAAACACACGTGACTGACTTACAGTAGTTAAGTTAACTAGTGAGTCAACTAAAGGATGTAATATTTCATCAGTAGAAAACAGGACAGCTAGATCAAGAGAGTCCAGTCAGACTAATACAGTATTAATCCTTTCCAGCATTGTGAGGAGTTATTTTGTGTGTTTTTTATTTTCCTCAAAAAGGGTTTTAGCTTATTTGATTTCATCATTCACACGTACAAAAGTTCTTCTATTTACACGGAGGCAGGATTTGAAGTTAGACTTTGTCTTTTGAGGGTTGTAATTCACTCTGTAAATATACCGTTGGGGTTTAATTATTCTTAATTGAAGTCAGTTGTTCTGCTGGTTTAAGGTCAAGGTTAGGAGGGTTCAGGGTTATACAACAGTGTTTGGCCCTCTCTTTAATCTTATTTCCCTTCAGTTTTTTTTACGCAGTTATAGCTTCACCTCTGTAAATATTTTGTGTAAAAATCGACAAAGGTATATTTACTACACTGTAAATACATGTGATGATATATTGTATTATTTTGCTTTTTGTAAAGCAGTTAGTTGCTGTACATGTAAAACCTTCAAATGGAATTCTTCAGATGTTAGTAATGATAACATTGTCCATCACGTGGGGCTGATGAGGATCAGTAAAGGTTAGTTTATACACCTTGACAGTATAACAACATACCGTCCTCATCAGATTTGACATTAACATATGTTGCCCTAATAAAGCTCATTTCTGTCCTGGATAAAGTTTGTGTTGTGTTTGATGAAACTTGATGCTTTTATTATTATTAAAGTGCATGAGTGCGTGTCGTACCACGTGGTTAAACAGAAGAAATCAAACTCAGGAGGTTTATTAAGTCTAATTCAGCCACCTGCGCCAGTGCGCCTCTGTGTTATCGCGAGGTTTGATTGGCTGCGCCAATGCGCCTCTGTGTTATCGCGAGGTTGATTGGCTGCGCTCCTGCGCCAGTGCTCCTCTGTGTTATCGCGAGATTCGATTGGCTGCGCTCCTGCGCCAGTGCGCCTCTGTGTTATCGCGAGGTTTGATTGGCTGCTGCAAGGATGATAACTCGGATGAGACTCGCTGCTGTTCCGCTGCATGTCCTCAGTTGTCAGAGTTGTGGGGACTAAATAATACGCTTTGGTAAGTAGGAAGCGAAGCTTTGAGATGTTGTTTTTGTGTGCATATTGTACCTGGACGCGGGAGAAAGAGACTCAACAAACGAGAGTAAAATCACGCGGTTATTATCGCTGGATATCTGTTATGGTCACTATCAGCAGGATAACCATGCAGCCTCTGATAACCTGATCCTGAGCAGTGACCATCGATGCATGGATCCCTGCTTAGTTAGATTCGCAGTTTATTTCTAGATGATGTCTAACTGATGCAGTGACGATGTTAATGAGCAGGACTGGAGCCTCTTGATGTTCCCTGCTGCACGTGCATCACAGTAATAGAAAACTGCTGCTTCGGGTGAATCTGACTTTATCCTGCTTCAGTGGAGCTGAAGGAGGTTGTGTTGTGTTGGCAGGAGAGAAGAGGGGAAGCTAAGCTAATCCCTAACCCACATCCTAGATGTGTAGGATATTAATGGACCCTCACATGGTTCAACTTCTCTCATTTCATCATGTTTCCACCCGGGCCAGCTCGCGCTCTGAAGCAGCACTGTCCCGGTCCCTCGCGCTCCCCCGGTCCCCGGGTCTGGTGCTGTAGATCTGTTAGTCTGAACGCAGGTGTACTATCAGGCATGTGCATTTCATGCTGACCTTTTGACCCGGAGGAGAAATCCCCTTAAACTGAACCATCAACCTGATATCCTGACCCTGTGCTGAACCCTGAGCTGAACCCCTGAGCTGACCCTGAGCTGAACCCTGTTCTGAACCCTGAGC
>CM059338.1:8048009-8098009 GCA_030340685.1 Protosalanx chinensis | reverse complement strand
ATCATTTTCATTGCCGGTGTTTATAAGCTTCGACACACCAAAGACGGTCTCATTTTACAGTCAGGATTGCTTTCCACTCGATTGTGTCTGGACAATCACAGCTTCTATCATCATGAAAGCCTTTCTTCAGGTACAGCAGAGTGGGGAGCCAACAGGAGATCTCTATTTATTTATTTTCCAGAAAAAGAGGTAATAAGAAGAGATGTTGCCAAGGTCACTGCTTTCAGATTATACTTAGCCTGATTTCAAACCTCTCTTTTGTCAGTTACAGGGCCAGGAAAATAGAGGTTGAGAGGATAGCAGGCTTTAGTGAGACCAAACACCACAATAGATCCATTCAGTGAAGCCTGCTGCCTCCAGTAGCTGATCTGGCCTGTCTGAATGGAGCTCAGCTACTGAGCCTTGACTGAACAGCATCTCCATTCTGCTGGAAGAACTCAAGAGACGACGATCAGGAAGTCACTAAGGCCTCTATGTAAACCATGTCTGTGACCAGTGGATCTGTAGGTGCACAGCACAGCACATCCACCCTACAGTATCACAGCACATCCACCCTACAGTATCACATCACATCCACCCTACAGTATCACATCACATCCACCCTACAGTATCACATCACATCCACCCTACAGTATCACATCACATCCACCCTACAGTATCACATCACATCCACCCTACAGTATCACATCACATCCACCCTACAGTATCACATCACATCCACCCTACAGTATCACATCACATCCACCCTACAGTATCACATCACATCCACCCTACAGTATCACATCACATCCACCCTACAGTATCACATCACAGCACATCCACCCTACAGTATCACATCACATCCACCCTACAGTATCACATCACATCCACCCTACAGTATCACAGCACATCCACCCTACAGTATCACATCACATCCACCCTACAGTATCACATCACATCCACCCTACAGTATCACATCACATCCACCCTACAGTATCACATCACATCCACCCTACAGTATCACATCACAGCACATCCACCCTACAGTATCACATCACAGCACATCCACCCTACAGTATCACATCACAGCACATCCACCCTAAAGTATCACATCACAGCACATCCACCCTACAGTATCACATCACAGCACATGGGCTGTGTGTGCAGGGCTGTGTGCAGGGCTGTGTGTGCAGGGCTGTGTGTGCAGGGCTGTGTGTGCAGGGCTGTGTGTGCAGGGCTGTGTGCAGGGCTGTGTGTGCAGGGCTGTGTGCAGGGCTGTGTGTGCAGGGCTGTGTGCAGGGCTGTGTGTGCAGGGCTGTGTGCAGGGCTGTGTGTGCAGGGCTGTGTGTGCAGGTCTATGTTTAACAGCTGTTAGCACGCTCCTCCTCTCCCAGTATTCCGTCCATTAGACTGAGAGGTGGACTGGAGAGCTGACAAACCCTCAGGGGCAATCATTATGTCCCACAGAGAGGGGGGGAGGAGGGGGAGAGAGGGGAGGGCGGAGAGCTAGAAAGAGAAAGAGGGGGAGAGAGGGGAGGGCGGAGAGCTAGAAAGAGAAAGAGGGGGAAGGGGGGAGGGCGGAGAGCTAGAAAGAGAAAGAGGGGGAGAGAGGGGAGGGCGGAGAGCTAGAAAGAGAAAGAGGAGGAAGGGGGGAGGAGAAAAAGAGAACAGGGAAAAGGGAGTGAGGGAAAGTAAAAGAGAAAGACAGATCGCAGCAGAGAAAGAACACTTCCTTTATTTGTGTTGTCTGTGTTCCAAGTGATCCATCAGCAGAGTAAAGCTGCAGCTCTCTGTCTAGGTCTCTCTCCCTTCTCTCTCTCCTCTCTCTCTCCTCTCTCCCTCCTCTCTCTCGCTCTGTCTCTCTGTCCTATCTCTCTCTCTCCTCTCTCTCTCTCGCTCTGTCTCTCTGTCCTATCTCTCTCTCTCTCTCTCTCTCTCGCTCTGTCTCTCTGTCCTATATCTCTCTCTCTCTCTCTCTCTCGCTCTGTCTCTCTGTCCTATCTCTCTCTCTCTCTCCTCTCTCTCTCGCTCTGTCTCTCTCTGTCTCTTGTCTCTCTCTCTCTCTCTCCTCTCTCTCGCTGTCTCTCTGTCCTATCTCTCTCTCTCTCTCTCCTCTCTCTCTCGCTCTGTCTCTCTCTCCTCTCTCTCTCGCTCTGTCTCTCTCTCTCTGTCTCTCTCTCTGTCTCTCTGTCCTATCTCTCTCTCTCTCCTCTCTCTCTCTCTCTGTCTCTCTCTGTCTCTCTCTCTCCCTCCACAACCTGGGGCTCTGTCAGACACAAGGACACTCACTGAGACAAAGCGTCCATCCCATCCATCCTGCCTCCACTCCTCCATGCCAGAGGGAATCTTGTCCTGTATTTGTCATCTGAGACACCACAATGAGAGGCGTCATCACTCTCTGGGACCGACAAAGGCCGTCTGTGCTGGCGGACAGCAAAGGCCCCGTGTGCGAACACAGATACGCTCGTCACCCCGTCACTCAGAGTCCAGTTAAAGAGGTGGGCAGTCAGGAACATGGTCCTATTATCATGTGAATCCAGAGAGAGGACAGTCTGTGTTTATCAGCCATGCCTGACATCGTGAAGCAGCTCGCAGGTTCTGCAGGACGGAAACTTTCTGACCTTCTCTAAGACACGACATCATCTGTAACCTCCTGTCTGTTCAGATCACAGCTGACCTCCAACACTGCCACCATTACTCTGATATCTACTGCCCTCTGCTGGCCCATCACAGAACATCACAACACTTTGAGGTCACAGAGGTCACTTTTAAACTTGGGCACATCGTGAGTTCAGTCACCTAATGAATAAACTTCTAATTATCAAAGTAGCAATGAGCAAATTATAAAGGCTAAATATCTGAGACGCAACAGATTAATGAACCTACGCAGAAGCCTCTGTGACAAAGTTATATCCAATAAAAATTATCTTCTAGCGCCACCTACAGGACGCTTCGCCCAACTACAATTTCCTGTTAGTAAGCCTCCTCTAAAGCAGTGGTTGTCAACCCTGGTCCTCAGGGCTCCACTGTCCTGCATGTTCTAGATGTTTCCCTGGTCCTCAGGGCCCACTGTCCTGCATGTTCTAGATGTTTCCCTGGTCCTCAGGACCCACTGTCCTGCATGTTCTAGATGTTTCCCTGGTCCTCAGGGCCCACTGTCCTGCATGTTTTAGATGTTTCCCTGGTCCTCAGGGCTCCACTGTCCTGCATGTTTTAGATGTTTCCCCCTTCCAACACACCTGATTCAAATGAATTGTCATTATCAGGCTTCTGCTGAGCTTCATAATGACTCATTCATTTGAATCGGATGTGTTGGAGCAGGGAAACATCTAAAACATGCAGGACTGTGGGCCCTGAGGACCAGGGAAACATCTAGAACATGCAGGACAGTGGGCCCTGAGAACCAGGGAAATATCTAACACATGCAGGACAGTGGGTCCTGAGGACCAGGGAAACATCTAAAACATGCAGGACAGTGGGCCCTGAGAACCAGGGAAACATCTAGAACATGCAGGACAGTGGGCCCTGAGAACCAGGGAAACATCTAGAACATGCAGGACAGTGGAGCCCTGAGGACCAGGGAAACATCTAAAACATGCAGGACAGTGGGCCCTGAGAACCAGGGAAACATCTAAAACATGCAGGACAGTGGGGACCTGAGGACCAGGGAAACATCTAGAACATGCAGGACAGTGGGCCCTGAGAACCAGGGAAACATCTAGAACATGCAGGACAGTGGAGCCCTGAGGACCAGGGAAACATCTAAAACATGCAGGACAGTGGGGCCCTGAGGACCAGGGAAACATCTAGAACATGCAGGACAGTGGAGCCCTGAGGACCAGGGAAACATCTAGAACATGCAGGACAGTGTGGGGCCCTGAGGACCAGGGAGACATCTAAAACATGCAGGACAGGGGCCCCTGAGGACCAGGGAGACATCTAAAACATGCAGGACAGGGGCCCCTGAGGACCAGGGTTGAGAACCACTGCTCTAAAGAGGCATTATTCTTGGTATACAGGTACTTTAGTCCAGTGGTCCAGGAGTCCAGGGTTGGGGACCACTGCTTTAGTCTAGTGTAGGCAGGGGCACTGCTATACATTTAGGTAAAAATACACTGGAATTGGATATCTGGAACTACTTTAGATTTACTATTAAAAAAATTACAAGAACACAATACAAGCGAGACCAGCAAGGATTTTTAAAGAAAATTGAACATTTTAATGGAAACTGAAATCGTGAACACATTAGTTTTTTATATTTTTTATTACATGTCTTACATTGGTTTTGAATTTGGAGGGCTATCATGCTTTAAAAAAATACAAATAAAATAAAGAAAATTGTTGGTATTTGTAATGAGATGCATTTGTTTAAATTCAGGAGAGAAAAAACGGAATCCTGCGGTCGTCTTCAGGACCGACTAGTGAGGGTCTGAAGTGACCTGGAGCAGACCAGTAACACAACAACACAACAGCCATGACACACACACACACACATACACACACACATACACCACGGCCACAACACACACACTCTCATACACACACTCACATTTCTGTTGTCGGTATCGCAGAGAGAAAGGTGTGTGTTCACAAATCAGTCTACGGTGCCATTCACTGTAAAGGCCACACCCACACACAGCCACACACACACACACACCCACACACACACACACACACACACACACACACACCCAGCCACACACACACACACCCACACACAGCCACACACACACACACACACATACAGACACACACACACACACAGACACACACACACACACACACAGACACACACACACAGCCACACACACACACACACACACAGACACACACACAGCTTTTAAAACATAGAAGGGCAGCAAGAAATACAAGATGAGTCTGAATGGAACCCAAATCCAGTCCAGCTTTTCCCCTCTGACAGACTGATAAGAACTGCTTCATGAAGCAGCACTTCAATAACTGCTTCATGAAGCAGCACTTCAATAACTGCTTCATGAAGCAGCACTTTAATAACTGCTTCATGAAGCAGCACTTTAATAACTGCTTCATGAAGCAGCACTTCAATAACTGCTTCATGAAGCAGCACTTTAATAACTGCTTCATGAAGCAGCACTTTAATAACTGCTTCATGAAGCAGCACTTTAATAACTGCTTCATGAAGCAGCACTTTAATAACTGCTTCATGAAGCAGCACTTTAATAACTGCTTCATAAAGCAGCACTTTAGTAACTGCTTCATGAAGCAGCACTTTAATAACTGCTTCATGAAGCAGCACTTTAATAACCGCTTCATGAAGCAGTTTGTTTCATCTTAATATTGTTTAGTTTTTTTAATCTGTCCACAGGCTCCTCCCACCTCCCAGTGTGACGTCCAGCTGTTACAGATCAGGCAACACAGGAACACAAGCCTGTCTTAACCCAGTAAGGTACGACACCCACCCTCCCTCCCTCCCTCTCTCTCTCTCTCCCCCCCCAGCCCCCTCCTGCCCCCATGGGGGAGTTAGAGTCTCAGTAGGCCAACATCTAGTGTACCTTTGGCGAAAGTGTAAGAGTTCTTATACTGTACTTCAACAGACTCCCCTGAACACCAAGAAACCAAAAGTCTTAACCTGAAAAAAAACAAAAACAGGATCTGACTCTGACACACTCATCTTTACACACTCATCTTTACACGCACATCTTTACACACTCATTACTCTACCACAGCTGTTGGAGAAATGCACAAAAAAATCATTCACAACAACTCCGAGCTTAAGAAGGGCGTTTCAGCATAACTAAGAAGTAACCTTGCTGTTGGCCAAAAATAAAGAAGCGTTAGAATTCAGCCACAATAACTACGTATTTTAACAGGTTTTTCCAATGGTGACATTTTCATTCTCCCTAGAATAGTTTTTTTGAAGCAAAGGTGTTTTGTTCTAATTGTGCATCTATGAATAAATTAAGTGACAATTCAAAAAAAAAAAAAACTGTGAAGCTTCATCCTCCTTTTTTTGTGTTTTTTGTACGTATTCTTTTTTTTTTTTTTTAACAAAGACATAAAAGTTAATACATTAATGCGTTAGAACCAGTCAAACAAATACATTGCTAGATGTGCCGCCTCACATCATGAATAACTGAGTGTCCCAGCAAACAGCTCTCATTAACACGAAGACAACTTGAAGAATGATTGCAGCTAAATGATTTTTCAAGCCGTGATATTTGCATTAATAAACTCCTAAATATAAGAAGTACTTCAGATTCTTCCAATCCAGCGAAAGGAAGCAAAATTATAGCAGTCAGGAATTTTGAAGAGCCTCTTAGAAATGCTTTTGTTTTTTTAAAGGAGCAAAGACACATGGCACAGATACGATTTGGAAGCAATTTAAAAAAGAAACATTATCAAAAATCACTTGGTATAAGGATCCTCTTACCACACAGGCACCTGATCATGAATCATAAAGGGGAACCTTGCATAATATTTGAAGAACACATCGCATCGTGCACACTCTCTAACACCGTGCACACTCTCTAACACCGTGCACACTCTCTAACACTGTGCACGCTCTCTAACACCGTGCACGCTCTCTAACACTGTGCACACTCCCCAACATTGTGCACGCTCCTTAACATCGTGCACACTCTCTAACATCGTGCACGCTCTTAAGGGGTGGGGGGGGGGGGTAAAAGTGAAAGTCCAACCCAGATCCTCATGTTAATGTTTTTCTGTACCAACATGAAGCCAGCTGGCTCATCATAAAGTCGCCCCCCAGGTAGAACCTGCTCCGAGTTTACAAACTGACAGAACTAAAGTAAGAAGCAAAGATATTATATTTAGATGCATATTCAAAAATACCCATTTTGATTTAAGTGCTTTAAAATACGAGGGCCCAGGTGAGATATAGATCTGATACTCCTGTGTCTCGGAACAAGAATCTGCTCAAATGCAATCGTTTATAACAGGCAAACACCTCTTAGAAAATCAGTACACACACACACACCTCTGTAGGGGCAGTTCTTACACACACACACCTCTGTAGGGGCAGTTCTTGCACACACACACCTCTGTAGGGGCAGTTCTTACACACACACCTCTGTAGGGGCAGTTCTTACACACACACACACACCTCTGTAGGGGCAGTTCTTGCACACACACACCTCTGTAGGGGCAGTTCTTACACACACACACACACACCTCTGTAGGGGCAGTTCTTACACACAAACACACCTCTGTAGGGGCAGTTCTTACACACACACACACACACCTCTGTAGGGGCAGTTCTTAACACACACACACACACCTCTGTAGGGGCAGTTCTTACACACACACACACACACCTCTGTAGGGGCAGTTCTTACACACACACACACACACCTCTGTAGGGGCAGTTCTTACACACACACACACACACACCTCTGTAGGGGCAGTTCTTAACACACACACACACACACACCTCTGTAGGGGCAGTTCTTACACACACACACACCTCTGTAGGGGCAGTTCTTACACACACACACACCTCTGTAGGGGCAGTTCTTAACACACACACACACACACCTCTATAGGGGCAGTAGGGACTGTTCCAACAGCCCAGAATACAGAATCAGAACAACATCTCCCTCCAACTTCCTGTCCAGCATCACACAAGCCAGGTAGAGCTAAACCCCTCCCACAAACACCAGGTAGAGCTAAACCCCTCCTACAAACACCAGGTAGAGCTAAACCCCTCCCACAAACACCAGGTAGAGCTAAACCCCTCCCACAAACACCAGGTAGAGCTAAACCCCTCCCACAAACACTAGGTAGAGCTTAACCCCTCCCACAAACACCAGGTAGAGCTTAACCCCTCCCACAAACACCAGGTAGAGCTAAACCCCTCCCACAAACACCAGGTAGAGCTAAACCCCTCCCACAAACACCAGGTAGAGCTAAACCCCTCCCACAAACACCAGGTAGAGCTTAACTCCTCCCACAAACACCAGGTAGAGCTAAACCCCTCCCACAAACACCAGGTAGAGCTTAACCCCTCCCACAAACACCAGGTAGAGCTTAACTCCTCCCACAAACACCAGATAGAGCTAAACCCCTCCCACAAACACCAGGTAGAGCTTAACTCCTCCCACAAACACCAGGTAGCGCTAAACCCCTCCCACAAACACCAGGTAGAGCTAAACCCCTCCCACAAACACCAGGTAGAGCTAAACCCCTCCCACACAAACACACACAGCGGAAAACCCATCAAAAAGCCAAGCAACCGGTCTGTCCTCTGCAGGGGAGCAACAGTGTGTGTGTGTGTGTGTGTAGCAAGTGCGTAGAAGTGGTGTGTGAGACCTTAAGTGTTCCTCATCACTCTGAGGTGATGACACATGCAGGCAGTGTAGAAGATCTCCTGCTGCACCAACAGGCCTGACTCAAGACTGACAGAGGCCATCTGAAGCAGGCTGAACACCACCAGACTGATCTAACCCAGCTGGGAGGCTGGTTCAGCAGTAAGGCTGGCTGGCTGCTCGCATCATGTGACCCCTCTGTAAGCACATGGTTTTGGTTTTTGAAGTCACAGCTCCATCGAGGCCTGATGAGTGTCTGATTCAGTGTTCTGGCTTCCTGTGTGGCGTCACCATGCTGGCCAATCAGACTGGCTCTTAAAAACCACATGGCTCCACCCACCCCTACCTGAGTGACCTTGTTGACTTCTGGATTTATCTTTTATTGATTTTGTTGAAACATATCAACAGCCCAAAGCCATTCTCCAGAGGACTATTCACATTCTCACATAGCTGTTTGTAATTAAAAGATAAAACAATTAGTTTACATAAAGTGCTGTTAATCCACACCTTGAAAATCTCTAAATACCATGGAAGAGAAGCTTGAAACGTATTTCCTCCTGTAGATAAAACCACCCCAGTGATGCATGATGGTTCCACACCTCAGGTTCCCTCTGGAACCTGCTGTTAGCATGATGGTTCCACACCTCAGGTTCCCTCTGTCACGTACTGCTAGAACCCAGCAGGCACCTGGAAGTGTGGAACCCAATTTTATGACTAGAAGTGTGGAGAAAAGCACATCAGCACATCCAAACCATCTCTTCACAGTTCAAGACCCCGAGAGACGGGGCTCAGGACAGAGACCCCGCCCCCCAACATCAGGACAGAGACCCCGCCCCCCAACATCAGGACAGAGACCCCGCCCCCCAACATCAGGACAGAGACCCCGCCCCCCAACATCAGGACAGAGACCCCGCCCCCCAACATCAGGACAGAGACCCCGCCCCCCAACATCAGAACGGTGACCCCGCCCCCCAACATCAGAAGAACAAGTGACCTTCTGAGTAACTATGTTGTGAGCACGATCACTAGACTATATTGCCCTTTCTGTTCATCCATCTTTGCGTTATAACAGTACTGTCAATTGTCATCAAGAAGTCGTCTCATTTACACCAGTTAAAAGACGTGAAACCAAAATCATAATACCTACAAAAAGATTAAAGACCAACGTAGAGAACATGAAATACCCTTAATAACAGGTCAAATAGGAAGAAAAATAAGTTCTGTGCTAAGATAACAAGCAACAACAAAAGTGGTGTTTGCAAATGTCTCCAGAATAACATTATAGGAAGGTTATACTGAGACCTCCCATCAGACTGAACACAACAAACACTCCCCGTGAACACATAGCCCTTGATCCAGAACTAGTCTCATGAAAGTTCTATTGAAAAACTAGACTCAAGTTGAAGTGGAGGGGGGTAAATATCCACCACTACAGTAAAACTGATACCACCAAATATGTGGGTTGATGAAATCACAAAGGGCTAAAGAAATCTACAAACAAATAAACAGAAAACAACCAAGGAAAAAAACAGAATAGATAGGATCATTTCCCCCCCACATAAGGACCAGTTCTCCCATTATGTTGTATCAGGTAGGTAAGCACAGATCCAGGTGCCCTCCTGGGTAAGAGGGGGGGCCCTGCCATCCCAGAGTGCCCTCTGGGTAAAGAGGGGGGGCCCTGCCATCCCAGAGTGCCCTCTGGGTAAGAGGGGGGGCCCTGCCATCCCAGGGTGCTCTCTGGGTAAAGAGGGGGGGCCCTGCCATCCCAGAGTGCCCTCTGGGTAAAGAGAGAGGGGGGGGAGGGAGGGGGGGGGCGTGCCATCCCAGAGTTCTCCTGATCGGAGCTCGTCGTACAAGACAAACTAAAATAGTGTCAAAACAAAACAAAACAAAAACAGAGTCAACATGATGGGCGTGAGCTAACGAAATGGAGACCAAACCTCGTTCCACTTCCTGTCTGAGGGCAGCAACACTCAAGACACGACGAGTTATTTTACCCATTCATCTCTCACAACCCATTCACAATAACACACATACTGATGTGTATGCAGGAACTAGGATAGACCCAGGATGTACGTTTTTTTGAACGCATGAAGAAATAAGAAAAATGATTGAGGCAGTGTTCTGTGAGTCAGCTCAGATGGACAGGTGCAAGGCTGGAGAGGAGCTCTGTCTACTGTCCCATCATGATCCCTCCACACCCAGAGAACAGAGGCTCCAGGAGGCTCCAGGAGGCTCCAGGAGGCTCCAGGAGGCTCCAGGAGGCTCCAGGAGGCTCCAGGAGGCTCCAGGAGGCTCCATCACAGCTCAGGGTGTTTAGAAGTCTGTTCAAGTAGGAGGTAACATCCATATCACACCAAGGCTTCCATCCTTTCATAGTTCCAAACTCCGGCACGCAATCCTCTTCCCAATACCTTGATTAATGTCACAATGTCTTCATCCTCCCTCCTCCATCGACCCCTCCCCCCCCTCCCTCCCCCCCCAAAGAAAGTGAGTCCATTATCCCACAGGAAGTCAGCTGCTGAACACACTTGATCATGTCAGATCTCTTTTGACAGAGTTCCATCTGCTGTGGTGGTGTCTGCAGCAGGGGCCTGCGTTAGTGTCGACACCCCCCCCCTCCCCCTCCTCACTGGTCAGGCCCACGCTGGCTCTCTGCGTAAATAACAACTCTATTTGGATCTGGGAACAGGAAACACAGAGGACCAGTTAGTAGGCTTAGAGAGACTTGATACTTGATGTTGTTCTCTGGTTTGTTTAGATAAAACACATCCTAATATCATGTAACAGCAGATGTCTCATACCTTGTTTTTGCAAACTTAAGATGGATCCCATTTCTGTAGGACAAAGACAAACACACCTGATTAACTGACAAGTTTCAAGTTAAGACCAGACCATGACCAGTAGGCTGAACTAGAAAGGTCCAACTAAATATAAACATCTGAGAGATCATCTGTCCCTTATAAACGAAGACAACTAGTCTACATGTCAATGTGATACTCAAAAAGAAGTGTTGCAATTATATATATAAAAAAATATGAAGACATTTCAAAATGGTAGATACCTTACCTTTAATGTGATAAGAAACGGCATCTTTGAGATCAAACGGCCCCCAGCTGGCCCTTGTGTCCAGGCTCCGGGGCCGGGGCTGATCCTTGGAGCCTCCTGACCCCCAGGAGGGCAGTGACAGGGGGACAGACTCGGCAGCAGCAGTGTGTTTACAGGAAGCAGAAGCCAGACTCTTATCCTCACTCTTCCACTTGTCCTGGCCAGCGTGATGAAGGCTCACCCCGTCCTCCCTCACCCCCGGAGCAGGGCCGAGAGCTCCAGGCGCTCCCCCGGAAGTACTAGTCCTTCTGTCCAGGTCTAGAGCACCGCTGGCAGGCTGGGTGCTGGGTGAGAGTGGGTCTGGAAGTGGCTGGTCTGTAGTCACAGTACACTCCCCTTGGAAAGTGACAGGGACAGCCTTCCCCTCCCCACGCTGCTGTCCCCCACCCTCAGCCCCCATGTTGGGCTCGTTGATGAAGGACAGTCCCCACTGATTGTGGAAGATTTCCCCCAGGACCTTCTGGTGGTTCTGAGCTGAGGGGACGCTCCCCTGTCGAGCGCTGGGGAGAACAGGTTGCATATTTAAAGGGTTTAAGGGAATGAAAAGAGAACACTTCCTGCCTTCAAATGCTGCTGCCGGATGGTTTGAGGAGCTACAGTTACTGTCTGGAGAACATGATGCTACGTTCTCTCCGCAGGGGAGAGTGAGGGCTGCTGGGATACTACTAGCAGCAGAAGCAAAGAAGGTACCAGCAGAGGAGACGCCATTGCCGTCCCCAGACAGGGGTCCGTTAGTAAAGCTAGCTGAGGTGATGGTCTTCATAGCAGACATGGGGACCTGGGTCAGCCTGACAGGAGCCGGAGGAACCAGCGCCTCAACTCCAGCCTGGGACGTCTTATTTAGGTTTTCCTTCACTTTACTTGCATAACTGATCTTGGGCACGATTTTAGCGCTGCTGTTGTCCACAGGAAACACTGGAGGAGGTTTGAACAGAGTCCAGGAGTCCTCTTTAGACGAGGAAGAGGGCGGAGCTTTGAACCTCTCCTCCGACTTCTTCCCAGAAGCACCTGCTGTCTTACTGTCAGAGTCTTTCCTCTGAGGCTCCGCCCTCATGTCGTCAGGAGCCGATGTGCGTCTGGGTAGCGTGTGGAGGTCTACTTTATGGGCCGGCTTGGTGCCGTAAGGTCTGGGGCTGGCCCCTGGGTGGGAGGCCCCTGAGTGGGAGGCCCCTGGGTGGGAGGCCCCTGGGTGGGAGGCCCCTGGGTGGGAGGCCCCTGGGTGGGAGGCCCCTGGGAGGGAGACCCCTGGGAGGGAGACCCCTGGGTGGGAGGCCCCTGGGAGGGAGGCCCCTGGGTGGGAGGCCCCTGGGAGGGAGGCCCCAGGGTGGGAGGCCCCTGGGTGGGAGGCCCCTGGGAGGGAGACCCCTGGGAGGGAGACCCCTGGGTGGGAGGCCCCTGGGAGGGAGGCCCCTGAGTGGGAGGCCCCAGGGAGGGAGGCCCCTGAGTGGGAGGCCCCAGGGAGGGAGGCCCCTGAGTGGGAGGCCCCAGGGAGGGAGGCCTCGGGGCTGGAGGCCTCTGACTCTGCTGAGGTGCCCCCCTGCTCAGTATTCCTGTCTCTTCCAACCTCACAGTTATTGATGCTGTTCTTCCCTCCCCTGCGTCTCTTGGGCGTGGTGTATCCTCCTTCAGAGCCGCTGCCGTCGAGGTCGGGGGCGGGGTCTCCCGAGAAACCGTTAGTGATATAAACCGGGTTCAGCTCGCCGTTCTGTAGCGACTCCGAGTGGTTGGCTTCCTGTCCCTCGGCGTGGTGGACGTCCAAGACCCGGGACTTTTCATCGCTAGTCATCGTCTTGGTTTGGAGGGAGCCGCTGGCTGGAGGAGCAGAGGAGGACACCTTGTATGTTGACTTGTGTCTCGCGTTGGCATTTGTCAAATGTCTGTTAACATTGTTTGTAGTGGTGTGTGGGGTACAAGCTGGGTGACACTGGATCCTGACCCCCTCAACATCACTGGGGTTTATTTTGCCATTACCTAAGGATAAATAAATAAAAAAAGTTGAAAGGACACAACTCTTTTGTCTCTCTGACATATCAACCATGTCCTGAGCTGTCAAATGTCAAACTATATTAGTTTGAAAACTTTTAGTTGATGAATTGATGTTAGTCAACAAGTCCCAATGGGAATTAAGTCATTAAGAACTGTTTCAATTAACTGATAAAGTGGTTACTGTTCTCTGTCGTTCATTATAATGAACTTATTTATACTAATACATCTTGTTTAGATGTTCTAACAAACTAGCAAAATATAATTCGTCTTACAGTTAAGTGGATTTACAAAGTATTCTTAGAAAAGGCTGAATGTGGTGTTGATCTCGGTTTATTCTTTAAAACCGTTTAATGTACTTGCCTTCTTTCATATTAATTTGTTTTGATTTAAGTCCATTACATGTTCATTGTTTGTGTAACTTAACACAGCGAATAAAAACCAATAATGATAGTAAAGAATACCAGATGCAACAGGCCTCGGCTAGCTTTAGCTACTCACATTAGCTGGTCTGTCTACCGTCTATGACTACAAATAACTGTAGTAATAATGCATATTTAATTAAAACTTGTAGCTGAGGATAAAGAATAAAGGATAAAGTTCCGCTTTAAATCCATATAAAACCCAGTGCTCACACAGTTAAATAAGTATGGATTGTAGTGAGCTAGTTAGCTTAGCATACATGTTGTAACATGGCCGACAGGAACAGAATAGCCGGCTTGTTAAGATCAACCTGTTTAAAAAGTACTTCAAGTCATCTTTACTATCTTATAACAGCCTTATAATAATAATAATAATAATAATCATACTAAACATGTATGTTGACAAGTTAAATATGTTGATGGAATTTTTAACGGGGTAAAAAAAACTGGGTGTCGAATCCCAGCTGACAAGGTCAGAAGATCCCGTCTGACAGGAGGAGAGAGGGGAGCTGAGAGGAGGGTCTGAACCAGCTGAGAGGAGGACAGGAGGGTCTGAACCAGCTGGGAGGAGGACAGGAGGGTCTGAACCAGCTGAGAGGAGGACAGGAGGGTCTGAACCAGCTGAGAGGAGGACAGGAGGGTCTGAACCAGCTGAGAGGAGGACAGGAGGGTCTGAACCAGCTGAGAGGAGGGTCTGAACCAGCTGAGAGGAGGACAGGAGGGTCTGAACCAGCTGAGAGGAGGACAGGAGGGTCTGAACCAGCTGAGAGGAGGGTCTGAACCAGCTGAGAGGAGGGTCTGAACCAGCTGAGAGGAGGGTCTGAACCAGCTGAGAGGAGGGTCTGAACCAGCTGGGAGGAGGGTCTGAACCAGCTGAGAGGAGGACAGGAGGGTCCGAACCAGCTGACAGGAAGGTCTGAACCAGCTGAGAGGAGGACAGGAGGGTCTGAACCAGCTGGGAGGAGGGTCTGAACCAGCTGAGAGGAGGGTCTGAACCAGCTGAGAGGAGGGTCTGAACCAGCTGAGAGGAGGGTCTGAACCAGCTGGGAGGAGGGTCTGAACCAGCTGAGAGGAGGACAGGAGGGTCTGAACCAGCTGAGAGGAGGGTCTGAACCAGCTGGGAGGAGGACAGGAGGGTCTGAACCAGCTGACAGGAGGGTCTGAACCAGCTGAGAGGAGGGTCTGAACCAGCTGACAGGAAGATCTGAACCAGCTGACAGGAAGGTCTGAACCAGCTGAGAGGAGGGTCTGAACCAGCTGACAGGAGGGTCTGAACCAGCTGACAGGAGGACAGGAAGGTCTGAACCTCCAGAACCAGCCAGACTAACTCTACTGTACCTAACTAACCTCCTCAACTAACTACAGGCTGTTATCTGACATCTGTGACACTTTAACGTTTGTTAACAACGATGACAGCTTAGCTTAGCTTAGCTTAGCATTTGGACTGACTTAGTCATTGACATGGCAAGCTAAGGTAAGAGTTAGCTAGCATAGCCTAGCATAGCCTAGCCTAGTTACTAAGTAGGTGTTAGCTTGTTAGCCTAGCCTAGCCTAGCCTAGCTTACTTTAGCCACAGCTAGCTGTTCATCCTGGCTGGTTAACTTTTCCAAACGGCCCAAACCTGTTTTCTTCTTGTGCGTTTCCTGCTGCTGGAAGTGGATCTGGTCATATTTCACAGTCTTCTTATAATGACTGCAGCTTGTTTCTTCTTCTTCATGGTGGTAATATGGTCTATCTGGTGCCCTTCTTCTGGGCTGCTCCTCCATGGAGGTGTAACAGGATCTCGTCTCTCTGCTCCCCGCAGAACTGAACTGGAGTCCGGCTGCACATTCAGCCAATCAGCGGGGGAGGAACGCCAGATTCAGCCAATGAGCGGCAGAGGAACACCACATTCAGCCAATCAGCGGCAGAAGAACACGGAAGCTATTTGAGGCCCCTGAATACGTCAGCACAATGTTAATAAAAACTATCAAAGCTACTATTTTGGGGGGTGGACCCTCCTGGACCCCCCTGGACCGCATTGGGGGGTGGACCTCACCCCTCTCTGGCAATGCAATGACTTGGTGTTTGGTTGTTCTGTTAGAAAACAGACATGTTTCAGACAACTGAATTGCATAACCTGTGGTGCAGTGAAAATGTTTCTATCTAGAAAGATCTAGACTCCGAGGAATCTTGTTGATTATAGTTTGAAGTCTAAAGTCTTATTAAAGTCTTTATTTTTAGCTGCTTCCTGCTGACTGATGATTTGGCACTGGAGTTTGTTGGATAAATGTAAATGGTTGTTTTGCTGTTAAGTCACTGGATGGCGCCCTAGTTATAAATCATCCATACACCCAGTCTAACCCCCCTACTTGGTGTGAAGTCCCATTCACAGCCCCTCACAGCTAAATTAAGCCCCCCAGCATGCAGATCTCAGATAGGGGAGGGTCTCGCATTGCTAAAATAGCGATTAAGAATAAGCAAACAAAATTAGTCCAAAAACTGTTGGATTCATTTGCAACACGCATTATCGGTTGTGACTCAGTAAATATATTATACGTTTCTTACAATACACCTATCCATAGAGGTGATAATATCTGATTATACAAATTTAGACACATTAGCATAGAAATCACTCCTCTGAATCAGCTTTATTCTCCAAGTGAGTTTTCACAAACAAGGAATTTCCTGTGGCAGGAAGATGCATCCAGTAAACAGAATCTACAATACAAAATGTAGAAAATTGTCTAAATAATCATCTCTTCTATCGCCTCCTCTCCTCATCATGAACGTTGTCAGAACTCATGAAACACACAGATCGATCCATATTTTGCATTAATTATGAAATAGTATTTTGAGATCTATTCTAGTTCAGTTTATGTTCACTTACTCACTCCTAAAAGCTGGGGTCTCGCAAACATCAAGGTTTAACTTTACTGATCAGTCCGAATAACTGCATTCATGACTGTAGCTAACATGACGTACTTAGTTCTCCTCTATGTAACCTTCTACTTTGATAAACAGGTCATTCTACCTGCATCTGCAGTACAAATACTGTCCTGCAGTTCAGACAGAAGATCTCCCCCAGCAGCACACTGTCAGTCCATCAGAGAGTTAGTGAAGAACTTTAACATGCATTCATGACAACACATGAAGACCTCATGCCCTATAACAGGTGACAGGGGGAGGAACCACAGTTATAACAGTACAAGTCTGCCGTTTCACTGAAGTGTTAATTAATAAAGAACATTACATTGATTCCTAGCTTCTATTGGGCATATCTGATTTGACCAAGAGTTCATGGTCATCAGTTCAGTTTGTGTCCGTAAACGCTAAATGTTTGTTTGTAAAAAAAAAATACTAAAATAAAAAAATAAACGAGTCAAATGTCTTCGTGTCTGAGAACCTTGTAGGTGAGCCAGTAGAAGACATTAAAGATCAGGAAGGTGAGAGGGAAAACGGCTCTGGAGATGGTGTCGATCCGCTTGGCTCGGTCCACAAAGCGCCGGCGGATCTGGTAGAAGGAGAATCCAGGAGGGAAGTCAGCGAACACGGGCGCCGCGTCCATCTCTGCCCCGTCTGATGTCATCCCGTAACCAGGGAAGTAGAAGTTCTGGTTCTGTTCCGCCAGCTCGTCTTCCTGGAGGAAAACAGTCAGTCAGACACGAGCAAAGTGGTGTCATAGCTGCTCATAAGATATCATAAGGAGAAAATAAAGGATTATCTCATTTGAATGTATCTTATTATGTAGCCTACTGGAGTCCCAGCATGAACAAAAATTTACGTAATGTTTACGTAATGTTTATCAAGGTATAAAATAAGATCATCCTTTATTTGTCCCGCAGTGGGGAAATTGCAGTTTGCAACAGCAGCAGGGTACAGTACAGCACTCAGAGTAACAGGTTAAATTATACAAGTAAGTACAAGATACAGGGAATCCTATCAAATGTGGAGATAATGGTCTGTTTTACAGTCTACAAACCTAGTCTGTCATAATGAATGGCTCAGGTCTGCTAGTAAACAACATGGAAACGTGTTGAGAGAGTGTTTACACACTCTGTTCCCATTAAACACACTCTGTGACATCTGAACCGAGGACTTCAGCTAGTGTTGAAGGGGCAGGTTTACCCTGGCGCACACGCTGCATGAGGTGCTCCCCTGGGGGGCGCTGTTGCCTGAGTGGTGCTTCCCCTTCCCCTTCTTATCACTGCCACTCTGCTGGTCAACAACCAACAAACAAACAAACAAACAAACACACTCAGCCGGTTAATGCAGTCATGCTGTGATTTAAATAGCCCTGAATGATGTAAAGCCACAATAAAAAATAAAAACATAAAATGTTTCCCCCTTTTTTCACATGAATAATTGACCTAGAATCATCGGAATTATACCCCGTGAGTGAGTATTCACATTACAGCCACATCAGGGACTAGAAGTGAACTTTATTGGAGCGTTATTCGATCGCAAATTCGCATAGATTTGCGTTTAAGGCGCTTTTCTCCTCCACTAAAGCTACACAGGTGAAAACACCTTTAAGAAGATAAATATCTGACTGAACAACGTTTCAAGGTCTTTTCTTCTAGTTCTATTCTTTTTTCTTCTTCTTCTAATTTCTCTTCCTTTCAGTGAAGCAGAAGGTAAAGTTCCTGACCGGAGGAAGAGATGGTTTGAATCCAGAACAGGTCAGTGCTTCTGCATCCAGAGGCATGGATGTGACAAGCAGCTGAACTGTGGATCTCCTGCATAACTGAGCATGTGCAACAGTAGGTGACAGCGCGCCCTGGGGTGTGTGTGTGTGTGTGTTGTGTGTGTGTGTGTTGTGTGTGTGTGTGTTGTGTGTGTGTGTGTGTGTTGTGTTGTGTGTGTGTGTGTGTGTGTTGCGTACTCACGGGTCCTTTTCTTTGTTGTTCTTTCAGTTTTCTCCTCAGTCTGAAGAACTCTTTGTGTTGCCGCGAGACAAAGTTAACAGCTGCGTACTCCAGCAGCGCGGCAAAGACAAACAATAGACAGACAGCCATCCAGATGTCTATAGCCTTGACATAGGACACCTGCACACACACACACAGACACACACAAACACACACACACAGGTGCACTAACGGTTGTTTCAGCGGAACTAAAATATTGTGTTGGTGAATTCCTTGAAAATCAACTTTGTGGAGGGCACAGTCATTAAGGCAGTTCCTGACACACACACACCAGAGGTTGTGCTGTAACAGAGCTCAGTGTGAACGTCTCTGACCTTTGGGAGGGAAGCTCTGGACCCGGAGCTCTGGGTCGTCATGGTGAGCACCGTGGTGATCCCCAGTCCCACCCTGGCGGGGGCAGCGTCCATGTTGATCCAGAAAGACACCCAGGACAGGATGACAGTGAGCAGGGAGGGGATGTACATCTGGATCAGGTAGTATCCCATCTGCCTCTCCAGGTGGAACTTGACCTCGATGCAGGTGAATTTACCTGACCGTGGGGGGGGGGGAAGAGACACATTCATCCATCTCACGTGCACTCTCTCACGTGCACTGTCTCAGCTGGTAGATTGACACCTGTTGCTAGGCTACCTGTGTTGTAGTGCTTGGTGCAGTAGCCCATGTCCTTGTCCTCTTTCAGCACAAACTGAGGCAGCATCAGGTCATCAGCCACTTGCACAGCGCCCACGTCCAGCCACTGGAAGATCAGGTCATTCATGGTGTAGCCGACTGAACAAAAGGAATGGGGAGAGAGCGGGTGGAGAGAGGGAGGGAAAGGGAGAGACAGGGAGAGACAGGGAGAGACAGGGAGAGACAGGGAGAGACAAGGAGAGACAGGGAGAGACAGGGAAAGACAGGGAGAGACAGGGAGAGACAAGGAGAGACAGGGAGAGACAGGGAGTGAGAGGAAGGAGAGACAGGAAGAAACAGGGAGAGAGAGGAAGGGGGGAGAGAGAGAGGTTCCTGTCACACTGTCCACAGAAGGCTGGACTGTGGGTCAGAGTAGATCTGTGCAGCTGATGACAGTGTTAGCCAGCAGCAGGTTGAGAGACATGAGGCAGACTCACAACTCTCCAGCTGCATGGTGCAGATCTGACTGTCCATGGGGAAGTTCTTCAAATCCATGGGACAGGACAGGATCAGCGTCAGCCTGGGAACACAACACACACACACACAGTGAGAGGGAACACGCACACACACGCACACACACACACACCTACACACAGTGAGAGGGGGAATCTGTAGAGATGGATGACAGAAAGATCACTCCCACTAAACCGTTTTCCCGCTCTCACGGAGTGGTGTGTCGTCGACCCCCCCCCCCCCCCCCCCCCCCCCCCTCCTCCTCAGGTTAGTGTGACTGTAGTTGGCAGAGCTGTCAGTGTGTTTTAGATCTGAGGCTGAGGGTGGAAAAGCAGAGGCTGGAGGCTAGAGGCTGAGACTACAAATACCAAAAGCACAAGGCTCTGTAGGTCATTGTCGTGACAACCGTCACCATCCATATGACTCATGACCCCGTGACTCATTATCAGCATCATTAGAACCATCACCTCTGTCAACATCATCATGACCTGATTCACCAGCACTGTAACTCTAATGCTCCTCACTATCACACCCGTAAACCCAATCATCATCATCCATCATCTCCATCATCCATCATCTCCATCATCTCCATCATCCATCATCTCCATCATCTCCATCATCTCCATCATCCATCATCTCCATCATCTCCATCATCCATCATCCATCATCTCCATCATCCATCATCTCCATCATCTCCATCATCCATCATCTCCATCATCTCCATCATCCATCATCTCTATCATCTCCATCATCCATCATCTCCATCATCCATCATCTCCATCATCTCTATCACACGTGAGCCTACGACAGGTGAGCCATGCTGGAGACAGGTGTGTCCAGGTGTTCCCAGGTGTGTCTCTCAGTCTCTGCCTCTCCTTCACAGTTACCTGACGCCGTACAGGAAGTTACCTGACGCCATACAGGAAGTTACCTGATGCTGTACAGGAAGTTACCTGATGCTGTACAGGAAGTTACCTGACGCCGTACAGGAAGTTACCTGACGCCGTACAGGAAGTTACCTGACGCCGTACAGGAAGTTACCTGACGCCGTACAGGAAGTTACCTGACGCCGTACAGGAAGTTACCTGACGCCGTACAGGAAGTTACCTGACGCCGTACAGGAAGTTACCTGATGCTGTACAGGACGTTTCCGTTCTGGAAGATGCGCAGCAGTTTGTTGTCGGTTGTGACCTCATGAAAGTTGGCTCCCTTCTCGTTAGCAAAGAACAGGTCTGGCTTCCAGATGGAGTCCAGCATGGACGGGTCCAGATCCAGAGAGTCGTCTGGGTACTCCTTATAGGCCAGGCGGGGGTCGTTCCACTGCTGCCGTAGAAACACGTTCAGGCGATAGTCCTAGAGGGGAGCCGTGGTATTATGGGATGTTCAGAGGAAACAGGAGCCAAGGTCCGGATGAGAGAGGAGAATGTTGGTGGTGATGTTGGGTATGATAATGATGATGATGGTGATAATGGTGGTGATGATTGTGATGGTGATGATGGTGATGATGATGGTGATGGTGGTGGTGATGGTGGTGGTGATGGTGGTGGTGATGATGGTGATAATGGTGATGGTGATGATGATGGTGATGGTGGTGGTGATGGTGGTGGTGATGGTGATGATTTCTCCTCACCATGGTGGTTTCAGTGATGGATCCAAAGCTGTTAATGAAGATGTTGCAAGTGACATTTACAGGCGGTCCTGAAAAAACAGACATGATACATAATTCATGAAGTGCAAAGAGCAGGACATAGGGACTGTCTTGTCCTGTTTGTGTTGAGGCAGTGCTCGCTGTCTTATTCATAAATGGCAAGATGCCCAGGAAAGGAGTCATTTGACTTTAGACAAACAGATTAGAACGCTTCTGTTGCTTCCCTGACATTCCTGTTATTAAAATGTTCCAACCAACACTGTAAATATTTAATCTCATTTTCTAACATGCTATTATTTATTGATTCTACTTAAGTTACATTAGAGGGTATTTATAGATGATCAGATGAGCTTTACCCAGTTTGCCTGGAACCATTCTGAAGATGTGGAGCAAGAATGAAATATACATGAAACATGACCCCTGAGAAATAAGGAGGAACTGTGTCAAAAGGAATCTTCTGGAATCTGCTGCTGCAGCGCTGTTTTAAATAGGTCTCTGGGTTAACATGAAAACTGAATGACGTATATCTTAAGTCAAAACGAACTTGGGATTTCTGCGTAAATCTTTTTATTAAAAAAACATTTCCAGCTGAGATTTGCTCATCAGAAACACCTACATTTAGTCATTGAGCGGATGCTCTTACCCAGAGTGACTTGCACCTGTTCTGAGGGGGGGGGGGGGGGGGGGGACACTGACCCAAATCTAACCCGTCATCCTACCTTTAAAGTTGGGTCTGATGCGGGCGTCGTACCCCGATGTTCGCCCCATGAGTTTGTCCAGGAAGTCAGAGGGGGAGGGGGGCCTGGGGGCCCTGCTGGGGAGCTTCATCTCTTTACAGAAGCTCAGCCTGCAAGAGGAGCAAAGTCAGTCTGTTGGCAACACAAGGACACACACACACACACACACACACATACACACACACACTGCTGGAACACGCGTGCACTCACTGAATTTAAATAAAGGTCAGGAGGTTAGAGCTGTGGAAATTGTCCAGATGGGTGATGTTTAATATCTGCTAGTTACTGTATGACTAAATATGAGTCATTTTGCCTGCAGTTATGTTGACATTAAGGACACTGGTTTTGTTTGTGAAATATTTAATCTGAGAGAGTGAAGTCACTGGTCTTCTAAATCTTTAAGATTCCTCCAGCCCAGATCCATGAGATCCATGAGATCCATGAGATCCATGAGATCCATGAGATCCATGAGATCCATCAGATCCATGAGATCCATGAGATCCAGCAGATCCAACAGATCCATGAAATCCACCAGATCCAGCAGATCCATCAGATCCAGCAGATCCATCAGATCCATCAGATCCAGCAAATCCAGCAGATCCAGCAGATCCATGAAATCCATCAGATCCATCAGATCCAGCAGATCCAGCAGATCCAGCAAATCCATCAGATCCAGCAGATCCAGCTGTAATCTGGCCTGTACATAACTGCTGCTCTCACACCAATGTCATAATAATCTCTAAATGTTAAGCTAAATTGAGATTTGTTGTTTGAATAAATATTGAATGCGTAAAGATGTAAAAAGAAGTAAAAAGACACAACTACATCTAAGGGATGTATTCGTACACACAAACACTGGAAATGTAATGTTAAATAAATTATATTTAAATGAAATTGGCATGGAAAATGCAGCATAATTGAACGTTTTTCTTAAAAAAATAATAGATTAAATAATGATTTACGCAGGTAGACAGAGATTATAACACAGTATTTTACCCCAGTAATTATTTTTAAATACATATTCATGTCAGTTACACCATAATAAGAACAGAAATATATCATTCCTGTCGTTGTCTCCTTACCTGCCTTGTAGGAAGCAGACAGATGTGAGCCAGACAGCACACAGAACACGACACAACATCCTCCACAAACTAACTTAGCTCCAGAAATAGAGAATAAAGTCAGAGAGCGACCAGTGCCCCTGGACAGAAGAGCATGGTGCTGGTCCTGGAGGCTGGAGACCCTGTGAAGCTCATCAGGTCTCCCTCCCTCCCTCTCTATCTCCTTCTTTCCCTCTCTGTCTCCCTCCCTCCCTCTCTATCTCCTTCTATCCCTCTCTCCTCCCTCCCTCTCTCCCCCCCTCTCTCCCTCTTGCTCTCCCCCTCCCTCTCCCTCCCTCTCCTCCCTCCCTCCCTCCCTCCCTCCCTCCCTCTCCCCCCCTCCCTCCCTCCCCCTCTCCTTCCCTCTCCATCCTCAGGTGGACACTCCAGCCTCTGTATTATTCAGAGTCAGGGGAAGTTTAGCAGTTTCAGTGTTGTGATGAGAGATAGAAGATGTGTCTCTCATGTCCACATCAGGGTCCACATGCTTCAGGAACTCCAGCAGGAAGATTTAAAGAGACAGCTGCCATTTTTAGACTCTGCTTATTCCTCAAGGCTCTGAATCTCATGACAGCTTCTGACTTGGTTGAGTACTGTAGTTTAATTGCCAAGGCTGTAGTTGACAACAGAAGACATTATTTACATTTGTATATAAAAGTACAAAACCACTCAAATCACTAAGTACATTTAAATGATTAGTTCTACTTTCTCTACTTTCTTAATTATATGACAATATATGAACTAGATCAGAACAAACTGTTTCATTTGAAAATGAGGCCTTCATTCAAATTGGTCTTCTGAAGCATAATAATTAGTTTTTAAAGAAACCACATTATCACACATTCACATCCCAGAACATGGAACAGAAGGTGAAAGGTATTTTCTAAGACTGTCTGTAGTTTTACATTAGAAATGTTTAATTCACTTCATTAAATTGACCCTCTCTTAATCTCTGCAGGTTAATTGCTTCAGGTTTGTTGAACACCCAAAGGCTAATATCTGTTAAAAACAACTTTCAAGTAAATGAATCCATTTCTTCATAAAGGAGGAAGATATTTCAGTGTTTCTCTTCTTCAGTAAAGCCTCTTGTGGACAGTGTGAAGTGTTACTGTAGCATGAAGCCTGCAGATGAACCTGGGGCCTCTGCTCACCCCTGGGAGGTTCATCTGAGACGGAAAATGTGTCCGGATGAGAAAACAGTAAAAACCCTGCATGTCATGAAGAGTTACACACAGTGGGTAAAGTAGGACAGCCTTCATTTTAATGTAGAAGTTCTCTTCAGTAACAGAAGTGACCGTATGTGCTGAGAGCTTATGGTGACGACAGAAGCGAGCGCAGGAACCCTAACCATGTCAGGGTGGAACGTTCTAGCAGGAACATTAACCATGCCAGGGTAGAACGTTCTAGCAGGAACACTAACCATGTCAGGGTAGAACGTTCTAGCAGGAACACTAACCATGTCAGGGTAGAACGTTCTAGCAGGAACATTAACCATGTCAGGGTAGAACGTTCTAGCAGGAACATTAACCATGTCAGGGTAGAACGTTCTAGCAGGAACACACTAACCATGCCAGGGTAGAACGTTCTAGCAGGAACACTAAACATGTCAGGGTGGAACGTTCTAGCAGGAACATTACCATGTCAGGGTAGAACGTTCTAGCAGGAACACTAAACATGTCAGGGTGGAACGTTCTAGCAGGAACATTAACCATGTCAGGGTAGAACGTTCTAGCAGGAACACTAAACATGTCAGGGTAGAACGTTCTAGCAGGAACATTAACCATGTCAGGGTAGAACGTTCTAGCAGGAACACTAAACATGTCAGGGTAGAACGTTCTAGCAGGAACATTAACCATGTCAGGGTAGAACGTTCTAGCAGGAACACTAAACATGTCAGGGTAGAACGTTCTAGCAGGAACACTAACCATGTCAGGGTAGAACGTTCTAGCAAGAACATTAACCATGTTATCAGGGTAGAACATCACTGCAGGTACATCAGGTCTGAAGGCTGCTGTGGATCCCAACACATCTCCCACTATCAGAGGCAACACTGACTCAGAAACTCCAGCAGTCTAATCCCATCACTTTAAAAATATCTTTATTGCGGCCGTTTCCATGTCGAGCCGCTTTGATCACACTAAGGACAAACACTCATCTTCTAACGACTCTGACTGTTCACCCAGAAGATCAGCTTCAGGGAGGGGGAGTCACCTTGATGACAGGACGCAAACTGGACGATTTTAGAGGCGGGGCAACATTCTGGTGAGACAGACTGAATATCGAGATCATGAATAGAAAACGAAAGGAAAACAGCTGGAACAAATGAACAAAATACGAAACAAAGAAGCTGCCCCCCTCCCCCCCTCCCCACCACCCCCCCTCCCCCCTTCCCCCCCTCCCCCCCTCCCCACCACCCCCCCAAGCAGTGAAATGTACAATTAGCAGATGTGTCTGTAAAGGATTCTTCTTATTCCGAGTGCATCTTTGCAGATGTGTGTGCAAGAGCCAGGCGATGACTGAGAAAGTTCAAGGCCTTCATGAGCGGAGACGCTGGCGACCTCCTCTCATTGGCTCAGAGATGGCCTCCTCTCATTGGCTCAGAGGCAGGCTCCCAGGAGCATGCTCAGTCATCGTGGATGTTAAAGAGCTTGGCCACCTCGTTCAGATCAGCGTGCTCCTCCCCATCCTTGATGATCTGAGGAGACCAAACAGGCTTTCAGAAGATGACAAACAACATTTACATGGAGTCATTCATCAGACGCTCTTATCCAGAGCGACTTACAGCAAGTACAGGGACATTCCCCCCTGAGGAAAGCAGGGTGAAGTGCCTCACCCAACAACGTCAGCAACATTCTGATTACTAGCCTGATTCCCTAACCACTCAGCCTCCTGACTCCACTGAAGATCCCAGAGCTCATCTATTCTCTTTGCCTCAGCTCCCTCCCTCACCTTCCTGGCGATGGGCATCCTGTTGAAGACGTTCCACAGGATAATTCCCACCACCACCTTGTCCCTCAGGTAGAAGATCACCCCCTTCCCAAAGTCGTCCTTCTGCTGCAGGGGGGCGGGGGGCGGGGTGGAGGAGGCCACAGGGCTGCTGGCCACGGCCTCTGTCTCACTCTCAGAGCGGATCCCGGTTCCTGTAGAACCACACACACATCCACACCATGTTCCTCCCCAGACAGACATGTTTCACATGTTCCTCCAGAGCAGGGCTGGTTAGTCCTGAAGATCCTACCTGACATCTCAGCAGCGGCCCTGGGAGTGTCCTTGGCGGTGGCCTTGGCGAACACACCCACAGTAGGCAGGCTGCTGTCCACGATGCCAATAGCCTCATAGCCCACATCTGGTCCCAAATCACTCCTGCAGGACAACAAGGGAAAGAGTGATAAAACCTCTTTACTAAGGGACTGAGAGACAGAGAGACAGACAGACAGAGAAAGACAGACAGGCAGAGAGACAGACAGAGGAGAGAGAGACAGAGGAGACAGACAGACAGACAGAGGAGAGAGAGACAGAGGAGACAGACAGACAGAGGAGAGAGAGACAGACAGACAGACAGAGGAGAGAGAGACAGACAGACAGACAGAGAGACAGAGGAGAGAGAGACAGAGGAGACAGACAGACAGACAGAGAGACAGAGGAGACAGACAGACAGAGGAGAGAGAGACAGACAGACAGAGAGACAGAAAAGACAGACAGACAGAGGAGACAGACAGACAGAGGAGAGAGAGACAGACAGAGGAGAGAGAGACAGACAGACAGACAGACAGAGGAGAGACAGACAGACAGAGGAGAGAGAGACAGACAGAGGAGAGACAGACAGCTCCTACCAGAACATGGACTGGTGCCAGTATGGTTTGTTGGCACCGGTCATGTTTTCTCCGGCCAGTCGACCGCTGACGACCGCGTGGTCATGATGCTCTACCCGCCTGCGACCCAGCCTGATGTCATAGAAGCATGCTGCATCGCCCGCCTGCATGCACACACACGCACGCACACACACACACACACATTTCACATCCAGCAGCAGCCTGCAGGACCCTGTGCTCCTGCCTCCAGCATCACTCCTAACATGAAGAGCAGCTCTGTACTGCCCCCCTCAGGAGCAGCTCTGTACTGCCCCCCTCAGGAGCAGCTCTGTACTGCCCCCCTCAGGAGCAGCTCTGTACTGCCCCCCTCAGGAGCAGCTCTGTACTGCCCCCCTCAGGAGCAGCTCTGTACTGCCCCCCTCAGGAGCAGCTCTGTACTGCCCCCCTCAAGAGCAGCTCTGTACTGCCCCCCTCAAGAGCAGCTCTGTACTGCCCCCCTCAGGAGCAGCTCTGTACTGCCCCCCTCAGGAGCAGCTCTGTACTGCTCCCCTCAGGAGCAGCTCTGTACTGCCCCCCTCAGGAGCAGCTCTGTACTGCCCCCCTCAGGAGCAGCTCTGTACTGCCCCCCTCAGGAGCAGCTCTGTACTGCCCCCCTCAGGGAAGGAGGGTCTCTATACTTACCACCCAGATGTTGGACCTGGCCTGCAGCTCAGCGTTGACCCTGTAACCCCCAAAGTCTGAGTCCACCTCCAGCCCTGCAGACTTGGCCAGCTCCACACTGGGCTCCAGACCCACTGCTGCCACCAGGTGGTCTGTCTTCACCTGCAACACACACACACACACACATACACAGCCATGAGGACTTTACTGTGGTAGTTCCAGGTGTCTTGAAGTTGTGTCGTTCAGGGATTGGGACGTACCACACGGCCATCTTTCAGTTTGATTAGAACCTTCCCATCGTCGAAGCTCACGTTCCTCACTAACGCCTCTGTGATCACTTTCACCCCCTCTGAGGAGGACAGACAGAAACACAGCCAGTCAGAAACACAGCCAGTCAGAAACACAGCCAGTCAGAAACACAGCCAGTCAGAAACACAGCCAGTCAGAAACACAGCCAGTCAGAAACACAGCCAGTCAGAAACACAGCCAGTCAGAAACACAGCAGGATAAGAGCGTCTGCTTAGTGACTCAGTGTAAATGTTGTGTTTACCACTCTTGACTTTCTCTGTGGTCCAGTTGCTGAGGTATTCAGGCAGCACCTTGCCCATGTTCCCCTTCTCAGGGTACATCTGGATCACCTCCAGACCATCTTCACTGGCTGTGGAACAGAGAGATAACGAGCACCTGGTTAGAGCAATGAGAGAGACCCTAACGAGCACCTGGTTAGAGCATAAGAGAGAGACCCTAACAACACCTGGTTAGAGCACAAGGGAGAGACCCTAATGAGCACCTGGTTAGAGCAATGAGAGAGACCCTAACGAGCACCTGGTTAGAGCATAAGAGAGAGACCCTAACAACACCTGGTTAGAGCACAAGGGAGAGACCCTAACGAGCACCTGGTTAGAGCAATGAGAGAGACCCTAACGAGCACCTGGTTAGCGCAGTAGCACGTGCTGCTTGCTAATCTATTGCTAGCTTACTCTGATGGGTTCCTGTAAAAACACACAAAACAAATGTCCGAAGCGTCAGATCTTACATCTCCTGCCCAGAGCACAGGCCAGCTCACTGCCCAGGAAACCTCCTCCAATGATGGTGATGGATTTGATCCCTCTGGAGACTTTCTCCAGAGCCTTGAAGTCATCCACCTGGACAGAGAAAAGACCAGAACTTCAAACTTTGTACTGCGCCCCAGTTATGTCCTATTCTGAGCCTGAACACATTGTGGTTCATGTCAGCATTCATGAGCAGCAGCTCCCCCTGCTGGTAGAAAGGAGAACACATACCTTTCTAAACAGCGTGGTCCTCTTGGTCACTTCCTCTCCAGCCCTCTCGATCACCTGCAGGTTCCTGGGAACTCCACCTGGACCACAGGGCAGCAGGGTCAGTCACAGCACACCTGGGCTCGGTCCAGACCTCCAGACCACAGTAACTTCAGCCACAGTAACAGCTGTGTTTACTTCTTACCTGTTGCTATGAGACACTTGTCGTAGGAGATCTCAGCATTATCACTGAGTCTCACTTTGTTTCCTCTCACGTCCATGTGCACCACCTGGGAGAGAGAGAACAAGAGAGAACATCCAAACTGTCTGAGATGAACAGACTGGACTAGTGACAGGAGATGTGATGTCATGTGATGAGATGAGATGTCATGTGATGAGATGTGATGTCATGTGATGAAATGTGATAAGATGTGATGTCATGTGATGTCATGTGATGTCATGTGATGAGATGTCATGAGATGTGACGAGATGAGATGTCATGTCATGTGATGAGATGTGATAAGATGTGATAAGATGTGATGTCATGTGATGAGATGTCATGGCATGTGATGAGATGTGATGTCATGTGATGAGATGTCATGTGATGTGATGTCATGTGATGAGATGTGATGACATGTGATGAGATATCATGTGATGAGATGTCATGTGACGAGATGTCATGTGATGAGATGTCATGTGATGAGATGTCATGTGATGAGATGTCATGTGATGAGATGTCATGTGATGAGATGTCATGTGATGAGATGTGATGTCATGAGATGTGATGAGATGTCATGTGATGAGATGTCATGTGATGAGATGTGATGTCATGTGATGAGATGTCATGTGATGAGATGTAATGTGATGAGATGTAATGTGATGAGATGTGATGTCATGTGATGAGATGTCATGTGATGAGATGTAATGTGATGAGATGTAATGTGATGAGATGTGATGTCATGTGATGAGATGTGATGTCATGTGATGTGTAACCGTCCCACCTTCCTCCCAGTCAACACAGCCACTCCTCCGTTCTCAGCCTCCTCCAGCTCCTCAGGACTGATGTAGAACGAGGGCGGCTGGAAGTAAATACTGACCACAACAACACAAACACAACAATGATCAGATGGTGGATCTTCCAGGCCGCCCACCTCTCCCTCAGCACAGTAGTCTCTCACCCACCTCTCTCTCTCTCTATATCTCTCTCTCTCTCCCTCCCTCTCTCTCTCACCCTCTCTCTCTCTCTCTCTCTCTCTCCCTCCCTCTCTCTCTCAGCACAGTAGTCTCTCACCCACCCACCTCTCTCTCTCTCTCTCTCTCTCTCACCCTCTCTCTCTCTCAGCACAGTAGTCTCTGACCCACCCACCTCTCTCTCTCTCACCCTCTCTCTCTCAGCACAGTAGTCTCTCACCCACCTCCTCTCCTTGCCGTTCCACTGTTTGAAGCGCAGTGTGTCAGTCACTCCAGGGTCGTCAGAGAACCACAGCTCCTTGGACAGAGGAGGCCTCATGTACGGCAGATCCCCCTCATCTGTCACTATCAACACCTGGACACACGCAGGGTCAGAGAGCATGAGGATGGACACAAGTTAACTAGTTAAGAAGGGACACTGCTTCAGTTCACAAGGTATTCATCTGTGTCCCTGTTGTCCTGGTTCTCTCAGGAGGGTAGACTGACCTTGGCTCCAGGGTCTCTGGCCCGGATCGACCTGGCGGCTGCAAAAGAGGCTGTGCCTCCTCCAATCAGGAGGTAGGGGGCGTGCCGGGGGGCCGGGATGGGGACGGGTGCAGGGGCCTCAGGGACAGGGGCCTCAGGGGCAGGGACCTCAGGTGTAGGTGCAGGGGCCTCAGGGGCAAGTGCAGGTGCCTCAGGTGTCTCAGGGGCAGGTGCAGGGGCCTCAGGTGTCTCAGGGGCAGATGCAGGGGCCTCAGGGGCAGGTGCAGCGCTGGGTTCTCCTGCAGGAGCAGAGAGGAGAGAGGAGAGAGGGATAAGCTCACTAACGATCCTCCAGGGTTCTGGACAGAAGCAGCCAGACACCTCACAGGACAGACTGAACCATGTGTCTGGGATTATCAGTAACCGTATGGATGAAATGTTTCAGCACGTATGAAGCGAGTCACCAAGAAAAGTGAATATGGTCCATGTGAGAGCTTTTATCTCGTAGCATTACCACAAAAAAAAACACAAGAGCTACATCCTTAAACTGTGGGGGAGACATGAAGACTAAACCATGACAAGCGTCAGACCAAACCAATGAGAAGAAGTAAAGTTGGAAGTATAGTTCCCTCTCCAGCTGATCTGGCATCAGGTCTTACCGCTCAGAGTCTCAGCTGTGGACTGAGGGGTGGTGGGCTCTGCAGGGGGGCTTTCAGCTGCAGGTGGAGCTTCTGTCAGCACAACCACAGCATTAGGCAGGGGACAGAAAACTCAAAAAACTTGCTTCACGAAAACGCAACGAAAAGCTCTCTTCATGCACCTGGCCGAGGGCTTACCACTGTCCGCTACAGGAGGCAGTTCTGTGGGCTCTGAGGAGGGGGGTTCTGCGGCCAGCTCTGGTTCTGAAGCAAAACAGCAGCACTGAGAAACTGACGTTCTCCAAACTGATGACCTACAGGAGAACTGTTCTTCATGGTATCGCTGTCTTACCAGCTGGGACAACAGGCGGCTCACATGGATCCTCCAGGAGAGGTGCTGTCTCTGTCTCTGTCTCTGGTTCTGTCAGCAGACGTCCATGAAGATTTAAGATTAAAGAAATAGACCCCAAGCTTCATTCTCATAAGATGCTGTGGTATTTCTGTGTTGGTCTTACCGCTCGATACCACAGCAGCTGCTGGAGTCTCTCCCGGTTCTTCTACTGATGATGGTTCTACCACAGCAGCTGTTAGGAAGAACCCACAGTCCACAATTACAAAAGGGTTCTTCTTCAGTGATCTAAGGAGGAGCGCTGTCAGTCCACCTTACCAATGTCCTCCTCTGCTGCTGCGGCTGGTGATTCTTCCACAGGAGCTTCTGGTGATGCGTCTGTGTGTGTGCACACCAAATAAGAAGCTTCTTTACCAAAAGAAACATCGACAGCGAAAGAGAGAATGTCTTGATCTCTTATCGGGTCTGAATCATCTTCAGCTGCAGGTGACAGCTTTCATCCTGCTAAAATAGAAGATGTTTTTCTCATCTTCCAGAGCGTCTCTCTCACCTGCAGGAGGAACTGGAGGAGTTTCTCCAGAAGCAGCTTCAACATCAGGAGAGGCATCTGGTGTCGCCACAGGACAAGAAGAAGAGAAGCTGAACGCTTGAGAAAAGCGTGTTTGAGGTACTAGACGGTTCCGCTCAAGAGCACAGATGCATCCGGTGGAACAGATGTGACACAAAGGAGAGTTTTGAGAAGCATGCATCCAAAAGAAGGTTCATGTGACGTTTGTTAAATGGAAAGGACCCTGAAAGTTGAGAAACAAACTTTGAATAAAGTTTGAGAATTATAGTAGAGAAGGAAAACGTGTTGTCGAAAATGGAGAGAGGCAAACGTGCAAAATAACAGACCTCAGAGATGCATGACACCAAAGAAGAAGAAGGATTGTTCCCATCAGGGCATACAAGTTTGACAGGAAACAAACAGAAGAAGAAGAAAGTGTGAAGGAGTCCTTCAGAATAAGAGTGCAGAGGAGGAGGACTGAGACACCAGGATCAGGATGCATGCAGGACTCAGGACAACATCTTATTAGATACCAGACTGAAACATTATTAGATGTTAACTGGTGCCTAAGATGTCATTCCCAGCAGATGTGGTTAAGACAGAAAGAGCTACAGCACTGTGCAACAGTATCGGACGCAAAGTAAACATCGACAAAAGCAAAAGTTTAATTGCTTCAAGAAAATAATGCAATGAAAAAACTATTTCTCAATTTCTTCTAAAAAATACCTATTAAAGATAATATTCCTGTTGGAGATGTTTGGGGGGGGGGGTTCTAAAACTTCTGCACAGTACTGAAGCTCCAGCCTGTCATTCCAGACAAATGGTGACGGGCAGGAAAGATGAGGGAACTCTGTCTGGAAGGGAGGTATCTATACACGTGTATATCTATAGTCTATGTGCGTGTCTGTACAGTTATATATCTATCTTTAGAACCTGAGGGCTGTTCCGTGGTTCCAAAGGAGGAGGGTTCCTCAGGGGCGGGGCCTGGGAGAGGCTCCTCCTCTGCAGAGGGGGCGGGGCCTGGGAGAGGCTCCTCCCCCGCAGGGGGGGCGTGGCCTGGGAGTGGCTCCTCCTCTGCAGGGGGGGCGGGGCCTGAGAGTGGCTCCTCCTCTGCAGGAGGGGCGGGGCCTGGGAGTGGCTCCTCCTCCACAGGGGGGGCGGGGCCTGAGAGTGGCTCCTCCTCTGCAGAGGGGGCGGGGCCTGGGAGTGGCTCCTCCTCCACAGGGGGGGCGGAGTCACTCTCAGAGGCTGGAGGTTCAGAGCCCAACACAGTGGGCTCTTATCAGCAGGAGACACGCATGTCATGTGTTAGTCTAGCACACACAGGGCTAGTACTCAACACACAGGGCTAGTACTCAACACACAGGGCTAGTACTCAACACACAGGGCTAGTACTCAACACACAGGGCTAGTACTCAACACACAGGGCTAGTACTCAACACACAGGGCTAGTACTCAACACACAGGGCTAGTACTCAACACACAGGGCTAGTACTCAACACACAGGGCTAGTACTCAACACACAGGGCTAGTACTCAACACACAGGGCTAGTACTCAACACACAGGGCTAGTACTCAACACACAGGCCACTACTCAACACACAGCCGTATTACTGAACACACAGGTCTACTGCTCAACACAGTCAATAAAATAACTCACCTTCAGTAGTTTTAGCAGCTTGTTCCTCTGTAAAACATAAATATTAACCAATCAAATTCATTCCAGGATCATCCTGAAAACCCTTCCTGTCTGCTGGTGGAATGTTCATCATGACAGGTGTGAGCAGAACAGGTGAGGTTCAGAGGTGTGAACAGAACAGGTGAGGTTCAGGTGTGAGCAGAACAGGTGAGGTTCAGAGGGGTGAGCAGAACAGGTGAGGTTCAGAGGGGTGAGCAGAACAGGTGAGGTTCAGAGGGGTGAGCAGAACAGGTGAGGTTCAGAGGGGTGAGCAGAACAGGTGAGGTTCAGAGGGGTGAGCAGAACAGGTGAGGTTCAGAGGGGTGAGCAGAACAGGTGAGGTTCAGAGGGGTGAGCAGAACAGGTGAGGTTCAGAGGGGTGAGCAGAACAGGTGAGGTTCAGGTGTGAGCAGAACAGGTGAGGTTCAGAGGGGTGAGCAGAACAGGTGAGGGGTTCAGAGGGGTTCAGAGGGGTTCAGAGGGGTGAGCAGAACAGGTGAGGTTCAGGTGTGAGCAGAACAGGTGAGGTTCAGAGGTGTGAGCAGAACAGGTGAGGTTCAGGTGTGAGCAGAACAGGTGAGGTTCAGAGGGGTGAGCAGAACAGGTGAGGTTCAGAGGGGTTCAGAGGGGTTCACCTGGTGACTCTGTTGACAGGTATGTTGACGGCTGATCTGGAGACGACTTATCTGGTCTGGAAGCGATTTCCTCAAGTCTCTCAGTATATCTGTCTTTATCCCCTTTGATTGTACGATACGCCTGTAAAGACACGTTCAACACTTTGTGTTACACTTTTAACAGCTTGGTTCAAGGTATTCTGCTAGGTAAATATATCATGAACACAGTACATTAGACTGAAATGAAGCAGCCGTTAGTTAAACATCTTTATTACGATAAACATGAAACTTCACTTGACAATCTGGTTATTAAATCTGGTTCACAGAGCTTGTCTACCCTGTCAATAACACAAACTACATCACATACAGTCCTACTGCAGTGTGTCTGTGGTCAGGGTACTAACAGTCCTACTGCAGTGTGTCTGTGGTCAGGGTACTAACAGTCCTACTGCAGTGTGTCTGTGGTCAGGGTACTAACAGTCCTACTGCAGTGTGTCTGTGGTCAGGGTACTAACATTCCTACTGCAGTGTGTCTGTGGTCAGGGTACTAACAGTCCTACTGCAGTGTGTCTGTGGTCAGGGTACTAACAGTCCTACTGCAGTGTGTCTGTGGTCAGGGTACTAACATTCCTACTGCAGTGTGTCTGTGGTCAGGGTACTAACAGTCCTACTGCAGTGTGTCTGTGGTCAGGGTACTAACAGTCCTACTGCAGTGTGTCTGTGGTCAGGGTACTAACAGTCCTACTGCAGTGTGTCTGTAGTCAGGGTACTAACAGTCCTACTGCAGTGTGTCTGTGGTCAGGGTACTTACATACAGTCCTACTGCAGTGTGTCTGTGGTCAGGGTACTTACATACAGTCCTACTGCAGTGTGTCTGTGGTCAGGGTACTTACATACAGTCCTCCCCCGAGGCAGGCAGCTCCCACCAGGAGGAAATACATTTTGTTTTCGTTGCCCCCTGCTGGAGCCTCTGATGACATGCGGGCCAGAGGGACCAACACTGGGCTTCTCTGCTGGTTCAACACTAATTCAACACATCATAACAAGTTAAAATACGGTATTCATGACTTTACACGTGTATGATGAGGTGGTTTAGATGCACTATTTCAGAGCGCATCGTGAACACAACATGAACTAATCTATCTGTTAACCCAACACAGCCTTCATATCTGTCATAATTCAACTGATGGACACGTTTCCTCGTGTTCCAGTTTTGCATTTAAGTGCCAAGTAAGTTAGCCAGCTAGCATCCAGTTCACTTTGTCTTTATCAAGTTGGCAGTTATTATTATTATTACTGATCCTTATTTCCACAGTGTACTGGTCCAGCTAACTTGGCCTTGGTCAGTCAGCACACATGAGTAACGACCTTGGGCTTGTAGGAAAGCTGCAACATGACAGATACACATTTATCTGGATATCTCAAAGGAAACTGTGTTGCACTCTTAGTTAACTAAATATCTTATTATTACTTATTCTTAACTTATTCATTGAATGTTCAAAATGATAAAGCCGGTGTTTAGCAGTGACCATGTGTGGACTGGTGGGTCTGGAGTCCTTATGGATCACTAGCTGTAGCATGCTAGCTAACAGTCATCTGAGGTTATCAAGCTGCTTATTAAGTTAATCTCCAAACACCAACTAGACCAAGTCCAACTTTATCATGTTTTAAAACCAAACATCCCATTGATGTTCTGTGTTAAGTTGTTTTCCTGTATCCAGATCAGTGACATTAGCTAGCAGGGTGTCACAGTGCTTAGTTAGCTAGGGCTAGGCTAAGCTAGGCTAGTGACATTAGCTAGCTATGGTGTCTCACAGTGCTTAGTTAGCCGGGGCTAAGGCTAGGCTAAGCTAGGCTAAGCTAATGCAGACTGTTACTTGCCTGCTCGTCTTGTGTTTTGCCGGCACAGTGTGGAGGAGCTTCTGCTGAGCGGCACCAGCCGTGTCCACATGCTTCTACACCTCAACATTATAATAATGGACTGGAGCTCTTTAAGGTAGAAACTTTATCTAGTAAGATACAACATGAGCTATTCTACAGATCAACTGAGAGCTCCACCACAGCTGCCAGGCTAAACTAACCAGGCCAGAGACAGCAGGTCAAGTCACTGACAACATTCAAGGATCCTCGAATTGGTTTACGAGGTGGGCCGGCTGAGCGGGCCTTCCGTTTTTCTGTCCACTCATTGGTTTACAAGAGCCAGTCATCGCGCTGGAGTTAGATGATGTAATAAAACGAGCAGACTCTGTCAACTACCAAGTCCCCGCCCTTCTCGCAATGTAATTGGTGGTTTCGTTTACACGTGCGTATTCGTTCAATTCCTATTGGTCATTTCACTTGACCCCGTTCTTTTTATATTACTTAAAAAACGAGACTTATACCATGTCTGTAAAACTGAGGCTACATTTATAAACGAATACAGTTTGGATTGAGGAATAAACAATAAACATATTTCTTCTGTAAACAAAACAAAAAAATAAAAGAAATGCACAGAACTCATTACATGACTTAGATTTTATTCAAAGGTCATAAAGACTGACAATAAAAAAACTTCACTATTTCTATATAAAAGTACATTGTTTTGAGGGATAGAAAAGTAAAGCCTGTACAGAAGCAATTTCCATTAGAAAATGCAAAAGAAATCTAAAGGAAATCACAAAAATAAAACTTGAATTATGACATAATGATATTACCTACATGAAAGAAAAAAAACATCACCGAAGATCCTGTCAACTCCCATAGCAGAAACACTTTTAACACATAGCCTTTAAAATGCTGCCAGGTAAATAAAAAAAAGAAGTATGATAAAGCAGACCTCAGAATCTGCGTCGCTTGTTAAGACCAAAATCAGCAGGGCCAGGAGGGCCCCTTGGGAAGCCAGGCTGGGCCCCGCCAGGCATGTTGCTGTTTACTGGCCCCTGGCCCTGAGGAAGAGAGGGAAGAGAGAAGAGAGGATGAGAGAAGGTGTGCATTTCAGTGCATTTCAACATGAATTATACAATAATAATACTCATTTGAATTGTATTTGATTGGACTGTACCATCAGTGAGGGGTTCTCAGCTGGCAGGTTAGGAGTTCCAGCAGGAACAGGGTTCACACCAAGAGAGTTTCTGTTTGGTATTCCTTGACCTGGATCAGATGACAGTGTGTATGATCAGTGACATTACACCACATCCACACTACACCACATCCACACTATACCACATCCACACTATACCACACCCACACTACACCACATCCACACTATACCACATCCACACTACACCACATCCACACTATACCACATCCACACTATACCACATCCACACTATACCACATCCACACTATACCAAACCCACACTACACCCCCACACTATACCACATCCACACTATACCACACCCACACTATACCATATCCACACTATACCACATCCACACTACACCCCCACACTATACCACATCCACACTACACCACATCCACACTATACCACATCCACACTATACCACATCCACACTACACCACATCCACACTACACCACATCCACACTACACCCCCACACTATACCACATCCACACTATACCACATCCACACCACATCCAAACTATACCACAGCCACACTATACCCCCACAATCACACCACATCCACACCACATCCAAACTATACCACAGCCACACTATACCCCCACAATCACACCACATCCACACCACATCCACACTATACCACATCCACACCACATCCAAACTATACCACAGCCACACTATACCCCCACAATCACACCACATCCACACTATAAAATACTGTAATTCTGTATCTCCTCAAGTGCAATAACTGCCCGCATGTCGATTTAACTTACTTATTTTGTACACTGGACTACTTAACCAGACTACTTAATTACTTCTTTTTTTTTTATATCTGACCTTATCGTGCCCGCCTATTGCTACTGCCATTGTTATTGCTATTGTCATGTTATTGTCATTATGTATATTACCCTGCAACTCTGTGTGCTGTACTTTACCCTGCTGCTGTTGTGAACTGCAATTTCCACCTCCTGGAGGAAAAATAAAGGTTCAACTAATCTAATCTAATACCACATCCACACCACATCCACACTATACCACATCCACACCACATCCAAACTATACCACAGCCACACTATACCCCCACAATCACACCACATCCACACTATACCACATCCACACTACACCCCCACAATCACACCACATCCACACTATACCACATCCACACTATACACCCACAAACACACCACATCCACACTATACCACATCCACACTATACCCCCACAATCACACCACATCCACACTATACCACATCCACACTACACTACACCCCCACAATCACACCACACCCACACTATACCACATCCACACTATACCCCCACAATCACACCACATCCACACTATACCACATCCGCACTATACCACCACCACACTATACCACATCCACACTACACCCCCACATCCTCTGATTCTTTACCTGCCATGTGCATCCTCATCTCCTGCTCCCTCTGGAGAAAAAAACACATGAAACATTGTTCAGGGAGAAGGTTTGGAAGAAAACTGCAAATTTGTCCACCTCAAAACTCAACTAAGAAAATCATATTTATAATGTCAGTATAAAGCCACACCCTCAGGTCCTAACTGTCCCACCCACATCTGAAAAACAAAATAACTTAAACCCTGTTGGGGATAACCTAGACTCGATTAGCACAGAGCTTGATAACGACCCAGTCATCAGAATCAGTTGTGCTGGAGCAGGAAAACATCTAGAACCTTCAGGACAGTGGGGCCCTGAGGACCAGGGTTTCCTTCCCCCTGACCTAGACTGTGGGCAATGGTGTTTCCATCAGACTCACGTTTTCTGGGAAGTTCCCCTTGAATCCTTGCTCCTGCTGCCTGCGGCGCACCTCCTCTCCATGCAGCCTCATGTCCTCCTCCCTCCTACGACGCTCCTCTTCCTGCCTGATCTCCATCTGCTTCCTCTTCTGCAGCTCCTGGTTGTGCAGCTCCTCCATCCTCCTCAGCTCCTCCTGACGCCTCAGGAGGTCTGAAACACACACAAGGGTGTAAACAATTTTGGGTAGACCAGGACACCAATACCCCAGAGCTTGTTCAGGTTTCCTGTGGGTTGTGACAGAGGACAACCATACTGACCCTGCCTCATCAGCATGACCTGGTGTTCGTGCCTCGCTGCTTCCATCTCTGCCTCCAGCTTCTCCTGGGCCTCTTTGATGTTCCGGTCCACCTGCTCATATTGCTGCTTCTCCATCTCCATCAGGGCCTTCCAGCGCATGGCGTACTCAAACTCAAAGCTCCCCGGCTGGGCAAAACGAGGAGGCTGCTCCCTCTCCCTGGGAGGAAAGATTACACTGGAGGTTCATACTTTGGGTCACTTTCAAGAGAGAAATATGTCTTATATAGACACATAAACAGGTATATTTAGTTGAATCACAGTTGAGAAACCCGGGCTTGATAAAACAGTGGTGTCGTACTTGTGAAACACCTGATTTTTGCTAACGAGCTTCTCAGGAAGACCCTCATCCTCATCGAACTGATCCATCGGTTCCACTGTTACCGGTCGAGGAAATCTGCAAGGTAAACGTTTGGTCTGTTGTTAAAAATCAACTTCAGGCTACACTTCACCCTACTTGCCTCAGGGGGGGAATGTCCCTGTACTTGCTGTAAGTAGCTCTGGATAAGAGCGTCTGATGAATGACTCAAATGTAAATGTAGTTCATTCAGCTGAAGGAACATCATCAAATGTTCTCCCGTGCTCATACTCACGCAGTCAGGAGGAACGCTCCATCAGCGCAGCGATCCAAGGCCTTCCTGGCACCTGGCTTCCCAGTAAATTCCACAATGCCTTTTCCTGTGGGTCTTCCTCTATCGTCCACTATCACTATGGCCCTCTCCACCTGTCCGAACACTGAGAAGGCTTCCTCCAGGAGCTCGTTAGAGACAAACTGAGGCAGGTTCTTAACACTGAGTGCTGCTCCATGAGTGGCGAATCTGACCCGAAGCTGCCTTCCTCTGAATACAGTGTCATCAAGCTCGGCTTTAGCGATATCTGCCACCGTTTTAGTCTCCTGTTGGGTAAGAAGATTGTCAATAACCTTTTTTTAATTAAGGATTTTTTTTATCTCAAAATGAAATTATGTATTTAACCTATCGTTAGGCTCTTCAATATAATTTTAAATAAATATTTTATATATTTTATAGCTCAATATAACGGAGCTACAATTGAGCCATAAAACGAAATGGATAATCATCCTCTTACACATGATTACTCACCAGTCTAATAAAGCCGAAGCCCCTGTCTTTATTAATGAATATTTCAGAGGCTTTCCCATACTTGGAGAACAGCTTCTCCACCTCCTGCTCTGTGACACCAGTCGGTAAATTCCCCACAAACAAACGACTGCGTTGAGTGTAGGCCTTCTCTCCTGGCTTCCTGAAGTTCTGCAAATCTATAGTCAAGCCGGCATCTGGTGTGTGTGTGTGTGTGTGTGTGGGGGGGGGGGGGGGGGGGGGGGAGACAACAACAAATCACATACATAGTTCAAAGGCTTAAAGCTTTATTACTACAGCCAGTGGTGTCTTAATATCTGTATAAACTTACTGTGACTTCTCTCGTCATTGGAGTGATCAGCATGCTGCCCGTTACTGTTAGAAGATCCAGATTTCCTTTGCTCTGCAGGGCCGGACTGGTCACTGCGGGGGGGCCTGTTGCCCTGGTCACTGCGGGGGCCCCTGCTGCCCTGCATCTGGAGACAAACCAACACAGCCATGTCATGCTTTAGATAGGAATGTTAATCTATATCGTAGTGTGACTGCAATACATTCATTTTATGAAAAAAAATATCTATATATATATATATAATCCTAAATATATTTGAGATGGTTTAACAGTCGTTTCTGATTAGATGCACAAGATATTTGACATTAACAACTGCAATGATCTGTGGCCTAAAACTGTGGATAATCTATCTTGTTACTATCCAGGTCCATAATCAGCCTTCTCATACAAAACCAACAACCAAATTCAAGATAATTTACGGTTTGGGGATCAAATTACGTTACTGAATCTCTGACTAGCAGCTAATGTAGCTATTAAACCACAAGCTACATTGTTCTCAATGTCCCTTCTCTGCTAGTGTGGCTAATGCTAACGGTGCATCACCACATCTTACGTAATACATCCATTAACGTGCCTCTAGCTCGCTTGCCTCTTTTATTATTCTTATTATTATTATTATATATATACACACATACCTTTGCAGAAATTTTTTCAGCAAGCTAAGCTAGCAAGATCACTGAGGTTCGAAACCCGTCGCAGGTCCGTACAAAGGACTGGTATTAGTGTCAGTCCGCAGCACACGCAGTCACACACGCGCAGTCACACATGCGCAGTCCACCATTAGGTGTTCTCGGTTTGAACTATCTCTATGTGTCACCGGCGGAGGGGTTAGTATATCTCCATGCTATGATAGACTATGCTACATGACCTCCGACAGAATAGACTTAAAATGTTTATTGACAAATACGGTGTTTTTTAATGCGAAAAAGCAGTGAAGGTTCCCTGTTCAACTGGAACATTTCAACACAACACGTCATTTTGGATGAATATGGTAGCTTAACGCCTGAAAAGCAGATTTAAATGCACTTCTAAATGTTGCTTTTCTTCTAAACCTATGTAGTAGGCAGGGGTACATTAGTAGAACAACGAACATCAAACTAAAATATGTGCATGTTGATGTGTCGTTTTCGAAACTGCTTCACATGCGTTCTCCGTCAACAGCCGTTAGTTCACCACCGCGAAGAACGGGCGTCAAAAACGAAGAATTCTCAGTGATTTCGAACGGGAACCAATAGGAGAAGAGATGCCAGCCTGGTTCAAACCTTCCCTTTTTATTCTGCTCCACACTAGAGGGGGACCGAGTTGTATTTTTGGGATGAAGTCCGTCTTTGAAGACTATAAAATAAACAATCTAGGTCTAATGCATCTTATTTAGACCCCACCAGACCACATATGTGAAAGTTAGTGATGGCTATAATCTAATACAAAATATAATTGATTTAAAAAATGTGTTTATTGTTTTGACAAGTAAAACCAGCCCACAACCATACAAATGACGCAGATATATTTCCAAGCTCATTGCTACTTGGTCCAAAGACGTTCTGAGCACTGAAGTTATGATGGTTTGACACGCTTGGCCCCCTCCACATAGTCCTCCTGTGTCAGTCTGTACCCCCAGTGTTGTAACGTCTGTCTGACCACCGGAGAGACGGCTGGATTGTCAAACCCACTGCCTGACCGGACTATTTTAGTGATGAGGTTGTTCTTCCATCTTCCTTTGGGTCCCGTACATTTGGCCCAGCGTCCCACCTGACGCTCATCATCCTCAGTCCGTCTGCCCTCATAGAACCTGGAACAGAGAAACAGCAACATCAGATGGATTTGGATCCTTATGGATATTCACAGCTGCACATTTCTTAAACTATCACTTAGCGTCCTGCCTTGAGGCACAACTTAACCTTGATATGTTCTTATTATAGTGCTTATTTCCTGTCCCTGTAGTTGGCCTCACCTGCAGTACCACTGAAACCATCCGTACGGATCCTGAGGAACGATCCAGCCGCTGCTCTCCCACATCTCCAGACTGCCACCACACTTCACCTTGTACCTGTTAACATCCTCCCTGTAGACAGACGAGGCCACCTGTACAAGACAGAACTACAGGTCACCTGACCAAGATAGAACTACAGGTCACCTGACCAAGACAGAACTACAGGTCACCTGACCAAGACAGAACTACAGGTCACCTGACCAAGACAGAACTACAGGTCACCTGACCAAGACAGAACTACAGGTCACCTGACCAAGACAGAACTACAGGTCACCTGACCAAGACAGAACTACAGGTCACCTGACCAAGACAGAACTACAGGTCACCTGACCAAGACAGAACTACAGGTCACCTGACCAAGACAGAACTACAGGTCACCTGACCAAGACAGAACTACAGGTCACCTGACCAAGACAGAACTACAGGTCACCTGACCAAGATAGAACTACAGGTCACCTGACCAAGATAGAACTACAGGTCACCTGACCAAGACAGAACTACAGGTCACCTGACCAAGACAGAACTACAGGTCACCTGACCAAGATAGAACTACAGGTCACCTGACCAAGACAGAACTACAGGTCACCTGACCAAGACAGAACTACAGGTCACCTGACCAAGACAGAACTACAGGTCACCTGACCAAGACAGAACTACAGGTCACCTGACCAAGACAGAACTACAGGTCACCTGACTAAGACAGAACTACAGGTCACCTGACCAAGACAGAACTACAGGTCACCTGACCAAGACAGAACTACAGGTCACCTGACCAAGACAGAAATACAGGTCACCTGACCAAGACAGAAATACAGGTCACCTGACCAAGACAGAAATACAGGTCACCTGACCAAGACAGAACTACAGGTCACCTGACCAAGACAGAAATACAGGTCACCTGACTAAGACAGAACTACAGGTCACCTGACTAAGACAAACACATACTTTTACATCAAACATTTTAGAACATTGATATTAGTACCTCCTTAATTCCAATCCAATGTATAATTATTTTGACATGGACACCAGTAAACAGTTATCTTATGTTTCTGCAGGAAGTTGAATTCAGAGAGAAAATGTTTATTCGTAAACAAACTGTTTGGAGGAGTCACCTGTTTGGGAACGTCTAAAGCTTTCAGCCAGTCTTCAGGAAGCTCTTTCCAAACATCTTTGTAGTTTTGCTCTTCAACAACAACAAGAAAAACAGGAAAAACAGACATTAGTTTGTAATTCGATGAAATGTCACTCGTCTAAATTAACAATGCAGAACAGGCCTCACTTGTGACGCTTGAGTATATTGGTCTGAAGTAAGTTCCACCAAAACTGCCATCTTGAAGAATCTCCTTCGGAGTCAGATTAGGTCGGAAGGTTGGGAACCCTGAAACAGAATTCACAGATTTTACAGAGTTGGTATTACATATGGCAGTACATCAAGCAATGTGACAGGACATATTAATCATATTATAGTATACCAATATAATAATATTATCGCTGTACTTCTAAGACCTTGTGTCTTTCGTTCACCCCCACCAACTCTACCTGTGAACAGAAGTTCTCCTCTTGCATTTCTTCTCACCTCTGGGACACCATCATCCGGAACTTTCTTCTCTGTAGGCAGTTTTGTCACAAACATGTTAGCTGGTGACGTGACTTGGACACTTTTGTAAATATTCAAGAGTAACTCTGTCTATTTTGTATCCGCCTACCTTTGACAGAAGCTGTCTTTGTTCTTTTAGTTGGGAGTTCTTTGCTTGACGTGGGAGTAGTGTCATGGTTGGTTTGACCTGCATGTGAACAAGAAGCAGAAGCAGAATTACTTTATTGATCCCAGAGGGGAAACTCTTTAGTGCTGTTGTTGCTTTATTCTTGGGGGTCTATCATGTTGCTATGCTCAGTGACTGATGCTCTTCGTAAAAGCTCTCTGTTGTAAGTCGCTTTGGCGTCTGCTAACAGGAATACATGTAATGTATGTGTAAGAAGGCAGGTTATCAGTTGATCCTAAAGTGTTTCACTCGCCATCACCAGTCTTGGTTTTCAACTTCTTCCCGGCTGAACTTCCATCAACAGCAGAAGATGCCTTTCTTTTAGCGAGTACAGAGATCTTTTTGTTTTTCCGTTTCTCCATTTTTGGTTTGAATCCAAAAGATTAATTGAAATAGAAGACCGCTAAAAGCAGCCACCTAAATCTTTTAGTTGACGATTACAATAAGTGCGTTTTATTTATGCAGTTAAACGATCTCAGAAATATGCTGTTTTTTGTAACATCAAAAATACACTTCCGGTGTGTAAAATATGAACCAATCAGATCTCTGAGCGCCGCACATACATCAGCCAATTAAAGGGGACCTTTTAACCCTATAGTATAGAACCTCATAGAACCTCAAGTAGAACCTCATCAAAACCAGAGTTTTAACTGTTTCTGACCCAACATCCCTAAATTATTGAACCTACCCACTAACAAATGTTTAACACACACATCTACAAACAGACAATGATAGTCCACATGTGTATACCATTTAAATGTGTAAAGTATTACATCCTATTCTTGACAATACAGCCATCAAATCAATCTAATTTATATTGTCTCGTCTAATGTAGGAGATCTTTGGAGCATCTTTGTTTAGTTTTCTGCAGTCTGTTTGTGGCAGCTTCATCCAACCCCCCCTGAATCTGCTGGACTGAAGCCACTATAGAGGCCAGTTGGAGTTCTGTGTTACCAGCTGGTTTGTATCATAGTGGATTTAAGACAAACGTTCTATTATGTTACAAGATAAAACATATCTCTCTATGAAACTATTTGATTGATTTGATTTAAATGTCAAATACATTCTGGGTGATTTTTTTAAAATATTTGAATTACACACTCAATAGTCTAAAGTAATACATGAATATTTCACATTTTAGGAGGGCATGAATTCACCATGATCACCAATCGAGACCATAAATCAAACTTGGCTATTTTCTTTTATTTAATTGTTTGTGTCCTTTTAAATATCTCCGTCACGATCACGTGGTACAAACCCGGAAACAGTCGTTTATTTACCTCACATCCACATCTTTCAGGAATATACATTTATTAACCATTCAAACACTTTCTTGTAATCAAAATGGAAAACTACGACAAGCAGTCATTGAACTCAATGCCTGGCCCTGTTCCTGATTTCAGAGGGTAAGTATTAGCAGTACTGGCCAGCTAGATGATATGTAATGCCACTTGTGATATGTAGCACAGTAAGCTACATTACCTACTTCTTACTGTGTAATATTCAGCCGTCTAGTATAAAGACCCAGACTTACTGCAGTATTATAAATATGTCTCCATATCAAAATCACTGTATTCAACCTAGATAATACAAAATGTGGTCTAATATGGATAATCACGCATGTCTTTATGATTTTTGTCTTCCAGAAATGATGGCTCTTTGGTGTCAGTACTAAGGACTCTGCTGTTCTTTACCATCATGATGATCACCTTACCTATAGGTTTATACTTTGCCACAAAAGCTTATTTGTTTCAAGGTAAAACATTCCCCACTTGTTTTCTAACATTTCTGTGTTTCCTAGACCTTTGATCGTTTGCATGCAGAAAATTATGAACTATATAGAAATTACACACGTTTTACAGGGCTTCACCCTACAAATGATCCTCATTGATTGATGCAGGGATTTGACCAATTCTTCTGTCTTGATTTCCAGCATCAATGGGATATTCCAGCAACGACAGCTATTTCTATGCAGCCATAGTGGCAGTTGTGGCCGTCCATGTTATCTTGGGTCTCTTTGTGTACGTTGCCTGGAACGAAGGTTCTCGTCAGACCAGAGAGGGGAAGCAGGATTAGACCAGGACGACTCTGAGTGTAACTGTGGTTCAGCAGGAGAAGAAGAAGCTGTTGCCACATGCTGAAGACACACGGCCTGTGAGCCCACAGTCCACCAATGATGCACTGAACTGCTTGATAGGAAATGGTTGATATTTGCTGGGTTAGTCTGTTGTTGAGTTGTGATGTCAGTGCCTGAAGTGGCAGTAAGAGAGCAGAGGGAAGAGAGGATGCAGAATGTGCTTGTCCGGTTCATCCAGTTTTGGAAATCGGGAGGTAGAATTTACGAATAAAGCGGTCACTATTGCAGACATTATTTGTCTTGTTGCTTAATCAGATACAGCCTCATCTTCATCAGTAGATGAGAGACACAACAAGCATTGTATAATGTGATGCTACATGATCTCATTTCCTCCATGGTCATTGATCCTGTCTTTAATAAATTAGTAATGTCTGTAAACCTCTGTGTATATGTACAGGTAGCACTTATGTCACATACATTTCTGTTATTCGATTACTGGATTTGATATATTCTGGATTAAAACACGTTTCCAACAGGTTTATTCCTGGTTTTTCTTATGTAGATGGTTGTGTTCAAAATGTACATCATCCGAATGTGAAAAGTCCTTGTCTCAACACTTACAAAACACAAGAAGTCCCCCCCCCTGCCCCCCCTTAAAAAAAACCCTAAAAAGTCATGTATTCTTCTCCCAGTATTACTACCAGACTTCAGCTCTGAAGAAAGACCTTCTGTCAGACCAAGACAGACCAAAGTCCTGTTAAAACTGCCCTCTACATCTGCTCTCTAAAACGGCCCTCTACATCTGCTCTCTAAAACTGCCCTCTACATCTGATCTCTAAACTGCCCTCTACATCTGATCTCTAAAACTGCCCTCTACATCTGATCTCTAAAACTGCCCTCTACATCTGCTCTCTAAAACTGCCCTCTACATCTGATCTCTAAAACTGCCCTCTACATCTGATCTCTAAAACTGCCCTCTACATCTGATCTCTAAAACTGCCCTCTACATCTGATCTCTAAACTGCTCTCTACATCTGATCTCTAAAACTGCCCTCTACATCTGATCTCTAAAACTGCCCTCTACATCTGCTCTCTAAAACTGCCCTCTACATCTGATCACATGTACGGGGCATCGCTGTGTGAGATGCCATCACTGCACACTGACCAGTAAACACTAAGCAGATGAGTTCACAGTAGGAGACCTGACAGCCATGTGTCTGAGATCACAACCTCAGGATTGTATAACTGTTCCACTGTATGGACAGAAATATGATCATATTTATACACCGGCAAGATGGCTTGTTACATTACAGCAGTTCTGGGGGTTTGAATGTGATTATCTGATTATTTGTATGTATTATTATACCTCTAGTATAAGTTTAGAGATTTGTGTGTTGACTAGCTGCTAGATGAGGGTTGTCACACACTGGACTTAATATTTCCAGGGTTTCAACTGTGTTTGCTCATGGAAAGTATTCAAGGGGAAAATGATGCAGCAAGTTTCAAACATGTTTTTTTAGGGCAAGGTCATTACTGTGTGACCCCTTCACTAACTCGGGTGATAAAGACTCTTCGATGGGTTTTTCCACACACTCTACGCCTAGAATGGCATTTGTAATATCAAATAGTAAACCAACACATTTGAATTCAAGACATATGGTCTAAACAAAGATTATATATATTTTTTTATAATGAAAAAGGAGTCAATATGAAGGAATCGCTTTATTTGTCGTAATTACATCCATACCGCATAACAGACAGATACCTGTTTCAAACACAAAATGTCAGAGTTCAGGTTATGTTCCCAAAATGACTATCAGGGATGTCGAAAGGAGGATACCTCCCTTTCCCTTTAGACTACAGGCGATCAGTTTGACAATGTTTCTGGGAAAATAAGAACGATGTTTTTCATCAAAAACATTTATTTGACTAATCAATCACAGTTTTTTTCTGTTTACAAATCCAAGCGATAATAAAACAAGGCTTCAAGGTTTGGTCGATGACTCATCTGCTGACAAGCCTCTAAATTATTCCAGCCAAGCATGTTGAGGAGCGTTTCTGCCTTCCAAAATATAAATAGTCCCTCTGTCGCCATGGACACATAAACTCATATCCTTTAAGTCTAAATCTATTGTGCAATAGTAACACAGAGTGAATCATCAGGTACCCAGCATCTCCAGGAGAGGACAGGCCAGGCAACAACCTGCATTTCAAAGACAACTTTATTAAAATGATGCAGCCTTTGCTTTTCTTTCAGGCTTTTTAAATATAACATTTACGGATAAACCTTGATTATGTTAGGCTAAAAGGTGTTGAGTAAGTAAATAAACAAGCCATTGTTATAATTGGACAATTAGCCAACAATCAATCGCCAATAATCAGTTAGTTAGTTCCTGATAATTTGCCTTCTGAGATTTTCATGATGAACTTAACTTGCAGTGTCCCTCAAGGGGAGTCTGCCTGCTAAATGTTCTCGCAGTTATAGCCAAGTCATTTACAAAAGAAGTAGCCTATAGATCTGTATTTCTATATATAATATATCTATGGGCTGTTTATAACAAAGCCTATAATATGTCCCAATCTGCTGACCGCGCTAACCTACTTTGACTTTGCCGAAATGAAAGCGCCAATATTCGATAAGGCCCCTTGAATGAAAAACCAGCAGAAGTGGGGAGAAGTGGGGCCCTTTAGGAGGTCATGTCAAATGAAGTTAGTTATTCTGGTTAGGACCCCGCTCGTCTTTGACCACGCCTTCTAACTCCTTATATGGTGTGAGGGGTGACGCCCTCTACCTCCTTATATGGTGTGAGGGGGGTGCCGCTGCTCGCTGGGAGCTCGTGGGCTGGAACATGATCATCACAGCAGCTTCAGTCATTCATTGCAGACAGAAACGGAGCCAGTTGCATAACGCAGTTTTTTTTTTGTGTGTTAAGAACAAGACAGGATTCGGAAAAAGCTCTTATTTGCTGGCTGCTGTTACGAGTTTGTCTGCTGATTCACGAATCTTTGACTT
>CM059338.1:8040509-8043009 GCA_030340685.1 Protosalanx chinensis | reverse complement strand
CCACTACCTTTAGAACCCAACACACTACCATTAGAACCAATCACACTACCTTTAGAACCCAACACACTACCTTTAGAACCCATCACACTACCTTTAGAACCATTCACACTACCTTTAGAACCCAACACACTACCTTTAGAACCCAACACACTACCTTTAGAACCCATCACACTACCTTTAGAACCCATCACACTACCTTAAGAACCCAACACACTACCATTAGAACCAATCACACTACCTTTAGAACCCAACACACTACCATTAGAACCAATCCCACTACCTTTAGAACCCAACACACTACCATTAGAACCAATCACACTACCTTTAGAACCCAACACACTACCTTTAGAACCCATCACACTACCTTTAGAACCCAACACACTACCATTAGAACCCAACACACTACCATTAGAACCCAACACACTACCATTAGAACCCAACACACTACCATTAGAACCAATCCCACTACCTTTAGAACCCAACACACTACCATTAGAACCAATCACACTACCTTTAGAACCCAACACACTACCTTTAGAACCCATCACACTACCTTTAGAACCCAACACACTACCTTTAGAACCCAACACACTACCTTTAGAACCCAACACACTACCTTTAGAACCCATCACACTACCTTTAGAACCATTCACACTACCTTTAGAACCCAACACACTACCTTTAGAACCCATCACACTACCTTTAGAACCCATCACACTACCTTTAGAACCCAACACACTACCATTAGAACCAATCACACTACCTTTAGAACCCAACACACTACCATTAGAACCAATCCCACTACCTTTAGAACCCAACACACTACCATTAGAACCAATCACACTACCTTTAGAACCCAACACACTACCTTTAGAACCCAACACACTACCTTTAGAACCCAGCACACTACCTTTAGAACCCAACACACTACCTTTAGAACCCAACACACTACCTTTAGAACCCAACACACTACCTTTAGAACCAATCACACTACCTTTAGAACCCAACACACTACCTTTAGAACCCAACACACTACCATTAGAACCCAACACACTACCTTTAGAACCCATCACACTACCATTAGAACCCAACACAACCTTTAGAACCACTGTCCTTTCTACCAAAGCAGTTCAGTGTCGTAGGTTCTGCTGAGTTGTTGGTGTTCCTCAGACTTCCTCTACATGTCTGTATGAGTTACCTTTCTCCATTTGGACAGTATCTCCACACACACACACACACACACACACACACACACACACACACTCACGCACACACTCAGACCCGCCTCTGTGTACACATGTTAAGAGGAAGAACCCGAGCTCTGAGCTTCATACAGTAAACACACACACACACACACACAGCAGACTAACACGGAGGGCCTATGGGTTAAATCTCTGAACAATAAGAGGAAAATGAGGTTGTAATTGAGGGGGAATGAGACATGGGATCATTCTTTCCACACCAGCGAGTCTCACTTGAGGGGGAGAGTGAATTTGCTCCTCAATGGAGGCTTAAATATTTATTTTATGATCATGTTTCTTACAGACCCAAAATGTTCCTTAACGTAAGAGAATCCTGAGTGTTCTTCAGCCAAGAATTCAATTAAAGATGGAGGCTGTGTGATCCTCGGCAGAGAATGGTCCCCCTGCCACAGCTGCCCTAGAATCCTGACCCATATAACTGCTGACATGCTGCTTTAGATAACTGTCATCAAGTACGAAGCAGGGATGGTGTCTTTGATGACTCATGAATTCATCTGTGATGCTTTTTGGAGGTTTCTTTTTTTCTCTACACTTTTGTAGTTCATTATTATACTATTTCTATTATTAAGTACTGTTAATAATACCATAATAAGATTTGGATTCACAAAGACAAACCCAACCATGAAATATCCATGAAAATATCCTCCTTGTTAAAGTCATGGTCCAAATCATGGAGCTATTTAATGACTTGTCAAGGGATGTATTATCTGACTGTAGTGAGTTGAGTCTGTAAATAAAGTTATATATATATAAAGACTTTCATTTAACTGAATTATTTAAGCAGTAACCAGTCACCTCCACAGTACTTCCTTGAGGCTTTCATACAGCAAACTCCATCATTCAGGGTATCTGAAGCCTATTACATCCACCTTTCATTATTTACCCTGTTTACGCCTCTGGTACTGTAGTTTTAACCCATGTGTAATGGATCATTCATCAAAGTTAGACACTTTAATAACACAGCCTCTATGATTAAATGATCTAGCTGGTGTGTCAGTTTCTGCAGACAAACAAAAATCCTCTTTTACACTTAAGGTATCAAACCCTCAAAGAACATCCTTGCTGATTCACATGATGCCAGCATACGGAAAGGTTGATTTGACTTGAATGTCGTTTCTTATATAATGTTTGTGTTTCAGCTATTCAGTCAGCATGTGACAGAAGCTCATCATCAGATATTAGCACCTGGAATGTTAGTGAGCACCTGACACTGTCCTCACACTCCCTCTGAGGGTATG
>CM059338.1:8000183-8040009 GCA_030340685.1 Protosalanx chinensis | reverse complement strand
GACCCCTCTGCCCCCCCTGGGGTGTCCCTGCCTCAGTAGGACCCCTCTGCCCCCCCCCCCCCCCCCCCCCTGGGGTGTCCCTGCCTCAGTAGGACCCCTCTGTCCCCCCCTGGTGTGTCCCTGCCTCAGTAGGACCCCTCTGTCCCCCCCTGGTGTGTCCCTGCCTCAGAGGATCCTCTTCTCCCTCTGGTTTTGAGGCTGCCTGGACTTCAGTGTGTTGCTCAGCCAGGTTACTAATGATGTCGTTAGCCGAGTATTGAGCTGCCGGCTGACCTAGTTTCTCTGAGCGGCGCGGTGCTGTTTACTGAGCCCGGCAGAGGAGCGCGAGGACGGGGAGAACAGACCCACAACACCCCGATACAACTTCAGGGAATTATTAACTGATACATGTATTTTATCATAAGTATTCCGGGATATTTCGATGTTTTATTTCTTTCTAACAGAGCCTTGGACAGCCTGTAGGTTATCTCTTAGTAATGAGCTGGATAACCTGAGTGAAGAATATCGGAGTTCAAAACCTTTTAAAGTCTGAATCTGTGAGTCTGGAAGGTATGAGAGGCTCTCCGGACATCTGTGGCATTTAAATGCGATGTTATAGATGTTTATTTTGCATGCATGTTGACATTTTCTACACGGATTTGTCGCAATTAAGGTGTCAAAACATGAAAATGACATTTTACTTTTAAAAGCGTTGGGTTTTTGTTCATGTTTAGGTTAATAACTGCCTTAAAGGCCACATGTAAGTTTAGTGTACTGAATGCAAAACAACCATGCTGTGACAGATTGCTCATAATGTTGATCGTTAATTGAGCATTATAACCAAATGAACTGGATTTGAATCTAATTCCAGTAGTGATGTGTGTTCACTAGTGAATCTTTTGAATCAGTTATCTGACTGTCACAGACGGTGATTCTTGAATAACAAGGTTTTTAGACCTGACAGGGCTGTCCGTCATGTTGTGTGTTCATATCCATGTTATCTGACCTGACCACACATCTGTGGTTTGATCCTCAATGATCAAGCATAAGATGGTTTACTTCTGGTGTGGTTGGATACAGAATACTCATTGAAAGGCGAATTGAAGAGATACCTGTTGATGTAGCCCCTGGGAGAAAACCATGGACATAATCTCTTCATCATGGTTCAGGAAGGTTTGTTGGGTGTGTAAATCTCCCTCCATATCCTAACGCCTTCAGGAACTGATAAAAGTGTTTCTAGGGTCAGAGGTCACTTCCAGTTTGGTAAAGTTTGACACTGAGAACCATCCAGCGAATCACTGCACAAGCTGTTCAGTTTCCACGGCAATAAGACCGCTTTTATGACCTCTCATACACTCCAAATGTGAGGCACTAATATGGATTATTCCTGTTATTACACTCCTGTGACAGAGCGGGTTTGTTTAGTTAGCCACATGAAGTCCTCTCTCACTCCTGAACAGTTTCAGAGGTTTAGAAAAACCTGAGAAACAGCTGCTGAGTTTATGATTGAATTTTGCAGTACAAAATTTTCTGATAAGCAAAGTCATATTTTTTTTTACCTGCAACCCAAACAGTGATGTGTCTGTTAATGTCCTGCAGGTGAGGACAGTTATGTTTCTCCAAAAGAGGAGTTTCATGTTAATCTCAAACCCTGGTTCCTCCTGTCGCTCGTGTGTCAGTTCTTCTGTCTTCATTCTGGAGCGAAATATTCAGAGAAAGACATGTGGCTGATTCTTCAAGACGGTGTGTAAAAAACCCCACAAAGAAATCCATTATTTTAGTTCAATTCGATTTGTACAGATTATCAATATGAAGAGAATACTTCCACATCTGTCTGCCTGGTCCCTGGGTTCACCTCCTCACTGTCCCATACAGCTGGTCTCAGAACAGCCTTTAGGAGGTCTCTGTAGAAGAACAAGCCTGTGATGTGATATCTCAGCATGTTCCATGTAAAGCCACATGTATGTTACTGTCATGTGGAATGAACCCTGTTAGCTCAGTGGAAACTAGCCCAGATTAGCGATTCACAAACACAGATAAACTGGGAACGATCATCAGCCGTGGAAACATTACGCTGTTCGAAACATTCTCCATCCTTTGAAGCAAGAGAGTGTTTAATTTCCCACGGATCCCCAAAGCTTTAAGTGTGCATGTGCCGCAAGAGAAAGGGGATGTTGTTCTGAATATCTGGGGCAGCATGATGTCATGAGCCAGGAGGAAGAGTGCGCAGGCAGGAACTGTGCTGTAGATTCAGCTGGTGTTTGATTTAGTTTGTGTTCAGTAAAAACTCACTGTAAATATCTGTGAATGTGGGGCATATGAACATTCATCCATATCCCCTCTTTTACATTCAGTCATTTATCAGACGCTCTTATCCAGTGTGACTTACAGCAAGTACAGGGACATTCCCCCTTGAGGCAAGTAGGGTGAAGTGCTCTGCCCAAGGACACGGTGTCATTTTTTGCGGCTGGGAATCGAATCCGGCAACCTTCTGATTACCAGCCCTGATTCCCTAACCATTCAGCCACCTGACTCCCATTTTAAGTGCAGACGGTGTTTTTACGTGATCTCTTCTGCTGCGAGAGCCTGCTGGGGTTTCAGTTAGTTTAGATACTTAAGGAGGTCGATGTGCTGTAGCTGAAGGGGGCTTCCCCACCTCTGGGTTCAGCCTTTGTGTTTGGCTGCAGCTCTTGGCTCTCTTTGTTATTACGGATGATCAGCCAAGGTGTCGACCTCGCCCATCTTCCTGGGTCACATCGCCTCCCTGTGCTGTTACGCTTCCTCAGTGTAGAGCTCCTGTATCCAGGCGGTAACTGGAGATGTTTAACACACTTCTCTTGCTGTTGTCACGAGCCGATGACAACAAGTCAAGATGAAAAACAAGCCTGTTAACATGCTGTTTGGACAAGCTGTCACAGGCTCATCATCACTAATGATGTGTCTGGATTCATATTTATGCTCTGCTGAATAATACAAGCGTTCAGTGGAATCCTGTCTGCCTGACAACAGGGACGTTAGATTTGTCAACATTATATAAAATATGTTTGTGTTAATCATGAAGATGATAAGTTAGTGGAACTGTTCACACACACACACACCTACACACACACACACCTACACACACACACACACACACACACACCACACCTACACACCTCCACACACCCAGCAGAACTAACCACACTCCTTCTAACATCAGTCAGATCATTCTAATCTCTTGCCCAGTGTACAGTGTATGAGTTACACTTTGCCTTGAGGAAGCTCTACATGCTCTGTGTGTTTGCTCAGGTCTGGCGTGTGACTCCAGGACAGAGCAGGAGAGCAGAGCTTCATCAGGGCGGATTCAGAGGAGCGTCTCGGATGGATACCCCAGACAGCAGAGAGGGCCTGGATGGGAGAGGGAGTGAGGATGGAAAACCTGCTGGACTTCGGAGCGCTGTGTCCCTCCAGCCGGACAGAATGGGAGTGAGTATCCAGTCTGGGGAAGAGAATAGCTTTTTAGGTTTTGAATGTTTTTTAAATGTTTAATTAACCACTTTAAGACAACTGTTAGGAAATACTGTGTCTATGATAGTGTGTGTGTGTTATTGTGTGTGTAGTGTGTGTTATTGTGTGTGTAGTGTGTGTTATTGTGTGTGTAGTGTGTTAGTGTGTGTCAGTAGTCGCTAGAGCAACATTCCAACATGTCTCCTTCCTTGTGCCTCTGCAGCACCAGCAGCTGTGTGGAAGACTTGATGGATGAAGATGAGAAGGACAGAGCAAAAAGGTGTGTGGGTGTGAGAGGGAGGGAGGGAGGGAGAGATGGAGAGAGGGAGAGAGGGAGAGAGGGAGAGAGGGAGAGAGGGAGAGAGAGAGGGGAGAGAGGGGAACAGAGGATGGCTGGGGTAGTGGAAAGTAGAGAGTAGCTTACATTGCTTATGACACTGAGCTATTAGCTCCAAGTCGTCCACATGATAGTAATCATAGCCTGAAGTTCCGAGGACCTCAAAGGGTAAGTAGCCTATGACTGGGGAGGGGGGGAGGGAGGGAGGGGGGGGGGGGGTGGAGGGAGGGAGGGAGGGGGGGAGGGAGGGAGGGAGATCAGGTATAGAGACAGAGTGTTCCTCTTGTTAGTTAGGAAGAAACAGGCTTTTTGAACAGCACTCTTATTTCCATTTCCATTTATTCATTTAGCTGATGCTTTTATCCAAATCTACTTCCAAGAGAGAAGCTTTACAAAAGAGCTTCGGTCACTGATCATAACAACAGGATAGACCCCAAACATAGCAGGCTTATAGATTATGAAACATTTGACATAACAGTCAATGTCAAGCCTTCTCCTCCAAATGGTCTGAAATCCCTTTTCTTTGACGCTGGTTGGTAATTGAGGGATTGAGAAGAGATGATTGGTGGAGCTTTGAGACCTCAGTCATGTGACCTGCCTTCATGGTTGCTTCTTCTTTTTAAAGGGCTTCACGTAATAAATCAGAGAAGAAGAGAAGAGACCAGTTCAATGTTCTGATCAAAGAGCTGTGCACCATGCTGCAGACCCAGGGACACCCCCGCAAGATGGACAAGTCCACCATCCTGCAGGAGAACCATCGACTTCCTGCAGAAACAAAAAGGTAGGAGGTCATCAGGGGGACACCTGACTAACCTGTGTGTCTGTGTGGGTTAGGAGTGAGGCGTGGCCTAAGCTGATTCTCTTCCACCCTCTCTCTCCCTCCCTCCCTATCTCTCTCCCTCTCTCTCTCTCTCTCCCTCCCTCCCTATCTCTCTCCCTCTCTCTCTCTCTCTCTGTCTCTCTCTCTTTGTCTCTCTCTCCCTCTCTCTATATCTCCCTCTCTCTCTCCCTCTCTCTCTCCCTCTCTCTCCCTCTCTCTCTCTATCTCTCTCTTTCTCCCCCCCCCCTCTCTCCCTCTCTCTCTATCTCTCTGTCTCTCCCTCCCTCTCTCCCTCTCTCTCCCTCCCTCTCTCTCTCTCTCTCCTCCAGAAATCACAGCCCAGACGGAGCTTTGTGAGATACGGCAGGACTGGAAGCCTTCCTTCCTCAGTAACGAGGAGTTCACCCAGTTGATGCTGGAGGTAAAAAAAAAAAAACACCCTGGCACCTCGCCAAGCTTTGATTTACATTCACATGTAGTCATTTATCAGACGCTCTTATCCAGAGAGACTTACAGCAAGTACGGGGACATTCCCCCTGAGGCCTTGCCCAAGGACACAATGTAATCGAACCAGAAACCTTCTGATTACTAGCTTGATTCCCTAACCACTCATGATTGATGTTGAACGTCTTCTCATAACGTTCTAGAGCTGTGATCGAAGCGCAGCTGAAACTGATTCATTATCAATGATTCTACCCTTGAGTTTGAATCAAGCCTGTTTGATTCCAGGCCCTGGATGGATTCCTCATCGCCCTGACGACAGACGGCAACATCATCTACGTGTCTGACAGTGTGTCCTCACTCATCGGACACTTACCGGTACGTGATGGACTCCACACACACCTGTGATGTCACCTGTTACACATACTGCTGTCTGGGATCGATCAGTTTATTCTTTATTAAAAATAGACCTGATGTTAGTGAGTCTGCCATGGTTATGTAGTTATGGATGTTGTTAATAGTATCCTGGGATTTATACTTCCCCATGTTGTCGACGACACTGCTGACATACAATAACTAGGCAACGGTTGCTATGGAAACTTGTGCAAAGTAACACTAGTATCTCTTCGGTTCAGCAGCTGTTGATCAAACTTCAGATGAATGAAATGATGACTTGTGTTACACATGGTGGATCAGAGCCTCAATCTTCCAGGAAGGTTCCCTCCGTCCTCGAACCTTTCCTGCAACGTCTAACATCTGAACTGAACTTCTCCATGTTTTTTGTCTTGATTCAGTCAGACATGGTGGACCAAAATATCTTGAACTTTCTTCCGGAGCGCGAGCATGGGGAGGTTTATAAGCTGCTATCATCTCACATGCTGATGAGCAGCCCTCTGGGAGGAGACTTCCTGGATGGTGAGTGTGTTTGCTCTCTGTCTGTCTGTCTCATCCTTATCTACACAGCCATGTGGCACGTATCAATAGGCAGGGCAGAGGAAACCCTCTTATATTTAGCTCTTTTTGTTGTTATTGTGTCAACATGAAGAACAAGGTATCCTTTTTGTGGGTCGTGCGATGGTGACGAGGCGTCTTGTGTTGTGCTTGATAACAGCTCAGCGGCTCAGTCTAAGATGACCTTTCCTGGATCTTTTGAAGTTTGATGTTTTTTTGTGTGTGAATTAAACATCAAACAGACTTGTGGGCCAGTTATATCCTCTTACAGGCCAGCGTCTGAGTCCAGCTCTGAGCACAAGGATGAAGCCTGCACTGTCTGCTGCAGCCTGAAGTCATCAAATATAATAAACAAATCAACATATATTTGTAGAACCTTTTCTTAAAGCAGTGTCACAGAGGGCTTCACATACGCCCATAGAACTGTCCCTCAACCAACCTGAACCCTCAAGGAATCGATCTCTCTGGCTTCAGGATTCCCTCCTGTTTCACTGAGGTTATTCTGAGAGGTGACATTTGCCCTTAGACTGACGGATCCAGCGTTGACCTTAAATATAGAGCATACAGCTGAGTTTATCTGGGGTCTTTATTGGATTTCTGGATTGTGTGGTTCTATGATTAGCCCTTCACAGCTAATAATAGCAGCTACCCTGCTAGTGGGCTTCACAGTTTTAATCACTGTTATGGTAGCTAGGTTAATCCAGAGCCGTATACTGTGCTGTATCTGGGACTCGAGACGCTGACCTTAATCCTATCATACAGCCGTGTTCTGAGAAAGAGAGTGAGTGAGGCTGCAACTGTATCTGTCTGTGTGTAGATGTGCTAACACAGAGCAAACTGCTGCCAAAGAGCTGCACCACAGGAACATCAGCATCCTGTCTTTATGCGAAAAGTGTCACAGCTAATTCATGGAGGCCATTTTCTCCTGTGTTCTGCTAAAGTGACCCTGTCTCAGTGGTTGATTGGTAGTTCTACCTGATAACCTGATAACTTACACTGCTGGGAGTTATCTCTCCAAGTCATACATCACAGGAGGACATTGAGGATCGTATTTCCAGTTAACCTTTTTTGGGGGGGAAATCCTCTCCTCTTCAGACACATTATCTGTTGTGGCTTTCTAGACAAAATGTCTGTTTTTCTACGTCCATTAAATGAAACAACTCTATTATCTGTTACACTATCACATGTGTCTCATCTACTAAAGCTCCTTAGACCACTTTGCTACTTTCATCCTATTGAAGACTCTCAGTCACATGTGTGTTTAAGGTTTCACACTGCAAACTGCAGGTCCAGTTGTTCTCTTGATGATAAATCAGGTCACTGTTCCAAACCCTGGAGCAGGTCAACGTTCTCTCCCCATGTCCAGCGAGCCTGGCTGATTTCAGACGTGTGTGTGTGTGTGTGTGTGTGTGTGGAGTGGAGCCACCCCAGCATCAGTCTGCAGTTTGGGAGAGTGTGTGGATGGCACAGTGACCCCCTCCCCTGCAGCCCTCCCTCTGCTCACAGCCTAGTGACAAGTAGACCCTCGTCTGCAGAACTAACACTGCTGATGCATTCTGGGATACCCTAACATGTTGCCCCTGCCACTCTCACTGTTTTCCAGCCGTAGATCACAAGCTGTGTCTGCAGTCTGTGGCCAAGGGAGGAGCTTGTAATGGAGATATAATCACCACCATCATTCTTTTTCCTTTTAGATTTAGTACTGCTGTCAGAATTCTCGTCCAGAAACAAATTCACAAGTGGTGCCAGAGGTGTCTTAAAGTGCGCTGACGTGATTCAACCAGATGCTTTTGAACAGGCTGTGTTTCAGAACGTGTGTAATAACAGCCATGCTATATAGCTGTTTTTAGTCTGGCAGGAGTTTCTTTTGAAGCAGTGTGTGTTTGTGTGTGTGTGTGTGTGTAGGTGTGTCTGTGTGTGTGTGTGTGTGTTGTGGTTCTGTGTTGACTTGGGCTGACGTCATCTGGTCTGTTTGTAGGTGAGAACCATGTGGAGTTCTGTTGTCATCTCACAAGAGGTCACATCGACCCAAAAGAACCATGCACATATGAGTATGTGAAATTTGTCGGCGATTTCAAGTTTCACAACAACGGTAAGTGTTGACGTGTGTGGTATCACACTTGTTGTGTTAAAGCTAACGTTACCCAATCAAACCACTAAGCAATGTCAAGCTGATAGGATCGTTTTTCAGAAAGACTTGCTTTATGTTACAAAAACACAGACATAGAGAGATTCAGCTAAACAAGTCGTTCATTTCCCTTCTTATCCAATATGTGAATCTCGATTTAAATGTCAGGTTAATTGCTTGAATGCATATGAGGAAATATCCTCCTTCTCTGTCAGATATTTCCATCGTGCCAGGGACCTTCCAGTCATTTGAATAAGGCCTTAATGTCACAGTCAGGTCAGAGAGTTTAGCTGGGAGAGATATTTCAGGTACAGCGATACTACAGTTGACCCCCTTCAGAGAGTTCAAACTGAACCAAATTAAGTTACACAACTCCTGCCCCCCCCCCCCCTCTCTCTTCTAACCCTAGGAAGGAACTGAGACTGTTAATATGACACCTAGTCTCTCTTTAGATTACATTTAGTCATTTAGCAGACGCTCTTATCCAAAGTGACTTACAGCAAGTACAGGGACATTCCCCCCTGAGGAAGTAGGGACACAACATCATTTGCACGGCCAGGAAACAAACCGGCAACATTCTGATTTCTAGTCCAATTCTCTAACCGCTCAGCCACCTGACATGGGCCTCTGTAATGGTGTGTTCTCAGCCTGATAGTGGGAGTACTGACTGGACTGTGGGAGTGTGTAGAGGAGGTTGTTAAGTGTGAGTCTTGTGTGTTCCTCAGTGCCTACATCCTCTTGTAATGGATTTGAGGTGGCGTTACCTCGAACCCTTCAGTCCTCCCTGGAGGAGCAGACATGTCTGGTGGCCACCGTACGATTAGTCACTCCACAGTTTTTAAAGGTATGGCTGTTTTTGACTGACTTTACTGCATGGAAACACGTACGTTTCTTCAAATATTTTCAATGTAAACTTCCCTTTCTGTACGATAGAAGCGTTTTATTTTTATGTTTTAAAAGTTTTTCTCTGGGGGACTTACAGCATGTGCTGTTGCTGTGTTTTGTTTGAAACAGGACTTATGTAACGTGGAAGAGCCCTGTGATGAGTTCACCTCTAGACACAGTCTGGAGTGGAAGTTCTTATTCTTAGATCACAGGTACAGAAACTTAACGAGACCAAAACATCTGCTACTTCATCTGCTGTTAGATCGAGATGTTAGCAACTTCTTAAGAGTGGAATGTCCAACCATAGAAGACATAAAAAGCTAATATATCAAATATGAATCAGCTATTGACAAAGGTCTGTTTGTGTGTGTGTTTATTCTTCATACTGATTTTGTTTACGTTATATTTTGTTTTCCCAGAGCGTCCCCAGTCATAGGCTACTTACCCTTTGAGGTCCTCGGAACTTCAGGCTATGATTACTATCATGTGGACGACTTGGAGCTAATAGCTCAGTGTCATAAGCAATGTAAGCTACTCTCTACTTTCCACTACCCCAGCCATCCTCTGTTCCCTCTCTCCCTCTCTCTCTCCCTCTCTCCCTCTTTCTCTCGCTTTCTCTTGCTTTCTCTCCCTTCCTGTCTTTCTCTCCCTTACTCTCTCTCCCTCTCTCTTTCCCCCTCTCCCCATCTCTCCCTCCATCTCTCCCCCTCTCTCTCCCCCCTCTCTCTCCACCCTCTCTCCCCCCCTCTCCCCCCCCCTCCCTACATCAGGATCCAGGCAGCCATTTCAGATAAATAGGTCATCCCAGTGGAGCTCCAGTGTTCTAACAGCAGCTTCAGCTCTGATGCTCCTGAAAACATCTTAAACCAGCGTTCTGTTTATCTACAGTTCCTGAACCTTCTTCCTTCTCTTCCTCTCCATCTGTTCTGTCAGTGATGCAGTTTGGAAAAGGTCAATCCTGCTACTATCGTTTCCTGACCAAGGGACAGCAGTGGATCTGGCTGCAGACTCACTACTACATCACCTACCACCAGTGGAACTCCAAGCCTGAGTTCATCGTCTGCACACACACAGTCGTGAGGTAAGACAGCTCATGGAGGGGGGGCGCAGGGGGGTGGGGGGGCTCCTCTGGGGGCCCTGAGGACCAGGAAGTGAGCCTGGAAGCATCCATCCACTGGGCAGATTTTTAAACTGTCTTTCGTTGCCTGGCGACCCTGTAGTTACGCTGAAGTGAGAGCAGAGAGGAGGAGGGAGTTCGGCTTGGAGGAGACGTCACCTCCAGAGGTCGCCATCTCCACTATTAAGGTAGGAGGAGGAGACAAAAATGGAAGAAAAAAATAAATAAAAGTATATGTAGTTATGTATATTTTGAGGCAGTTTTATCATGTCTGTATTGAGGCAGTGTTCTGAGGCAGCGTTCTGAGGCAGCGTTCTGAGGCAGCGTTCTGAGGCAGTGTTATGAGGCAGTGTTCTGAGGCAGTGTTCTGAGGCAGCATTCTGAGGCAGCGTTCTGAGGCAGCGTTCTGAGGCAGTGTTCTGAGGCAGTGTTCTGAGGCAGTGTTCTGTGATCCCAGGGACAGGAAGTGTTCCTGGATGTGTGTCCTACCCTGGAGCCTCAGAGAGACAGGACCAGCGGAGCATGCTCAGTCTCTTCCCACAGCTCCAGGAAGTCCTCACACACGGCCCTATCAGACTCTGCCTGTGAGTCAAGGAACACCCCCGCAACAACACACCTGAACACACCTGAACACACCTGAACACACCTGAACACACCTGGACACAGCTGAACACACCTGAACACACCTGAACACACCTGAACACACCCTGAACACTCCTGAACACACCTGAACACACCTGAACACACCTGAACACACCTGAACACTCCTGAACACACCTGAACACTCCTGAACACACCTGAACACACCTGAACACACCTGGACACACCTGGACACACCTGAACACACCTGAACACTCCTGAACACACCTGAACACACCTGGACACACCTGAACACTCCTGAACACACCTGAACACTCCTGAACACTCCTGAACACACCTGAACACACCGGAACACTCCTGAACACACCTGAACACTCCTGAACACACCTGAACCCACCTGAACACACCTGAACACACCTGAACACACCTGAACACACCTGAACACTCCTGAACACACCTGAACCCACCTGAACACACCTGAACCCACCTGAACAGACCTGAACACACCTGAACCCACCCTGAACACTCCTGAACACACCTGAACCCACCTGAACACTCCTGAACACTCCTGAACACACCTGAACACTCCTGGACACACCTGAACCCACCTGAACACTCCTGAACACACCTGAACACTCCTGAACACACCTGAACACTCCTGAACACTCCTGGACCACACCTGAACACTCCTGAACACTCCTGAACACACCTGAACACACCTGAACACCTCCTGAACACCCTGAACACACCTGAACACTCCTGAACACACCTGACACACTCCTGAACACACCTGAACACACCTGAACACCTCCTGAACACACCTGGTACAGATTTCTAATCTTCTTCTTCTTCTTCTGTTCAGCTAACTCGTCTGTCAGGTACCCAGAAGCCTGCACGTCCTCCAGACAGTCTGTGGCAACAGAGAAGCCATCCAGAAGAATCCAGCCCAGCAGTTCAAAGGTCAGCGCACACTCCAGACATCCCAGAACACAGGAAGCGTCCTCACCTTGTCTGAGACCTCCAGGCCTGACCCGGCTAAACTCCTCCCTCCCCCCCATCTGTGTTCTGTTGTCCCCCCCCCCCCCTGTAGACCTTGGTTCAGAGACAGAACTCTTTTGATGTTCCCCAGCTGAGCCTTCCTGTGTCTCCTGCCTGCAGTCAACACTCCACCATGGTTGGTGTTCCCTCCCTCCCTCCTTCCCTCCCTCCCTCCCTCCCCTCCTTCCCTCCCTCCCTCCCTCCCTCCCTCCCTCCCTCCCTCCCTCCCTCCTTCCCTCCCTCCCCTCCCTCCTTCCCTCCCTCCCTCCCCTCCCTCCCTCCTTCCCCTCCCTCCCCTCCTTCCCTCCTCCCTCCCTCCCTCCCTCCCTCCCTCCCTCCCTCCCTCCCCTCCCTCCCTCCCTCCCTCCCTCCTCCCTCCCTCCTCCCTCCCTCCCTCCTTCCTCCCTCCCTCCTCCCTCCTCCCTCCCTCCCTCCCTCCTTCTCTCCCTCCCTCCCTCCCTCCCTCCCTCCTCTTCGCTGGTGGGCGGGAGTGACAGGCGACAGAGATGAGTGACTAAATGTAACTAGAGTTTCTTCTGAGGAGAGAGCTGAGCCCTGTCCCCTGTCCCCTGTCCCCTGTCCCCTGTCCCCCCTCAGCAGCAGCCGCAGCAGCCGCAGGCCCCCCTGTACCAGCTGCAGCCCCCCCCAGCTGGGAGTGATGCACCAGCTGAAGGCTCAGCTGGAGGAGAGGACCCGTGTTCTGCAGGCCGACATCAAGACTCAGCAGCAGGAGCTGTACGATATCAAGGAGAAGCTGCAGCTGGCCAACCTGCAGGTAACCCACTAGGGCCCCCCGACTAGGGCCCCCCCCATGCCTTCACCAGTCCCCCCCCCAGGGCCCCCCTAGCCCCCACCAGGAACTGGATGAACTGAATGTTGATGACCTGGTTGCGTCCTCTCTCCACTCACTGCGTCTCTCTCGGTGTGATTGTGTGCAGATGTTGTTACAGCAGCCGATCCAGACTGACTTTGGGCAAGTCCAACAACCCCAGCACCAAGGGCCAGGCAGGCCGGCCCAGCAGAGCCAGAGCCAGGCCAGATCCAGGCCCAGAACCAGGCCCAGAACCAGGCCCAAAACCAGAGCCAGTCTGGGGTCATCAAACAGGCCTCAGCTCACTCCAAACAGCCCATCTGTGGAGGTCACAGTTCATCACCACAATCCCTGCTGAGAGAGCACAGCTCTCCATCGCCTCAGGTACCTCCCCCCCCCCCCCTCCTCCCTCTCCTCCTCTCAGTCTTAGAGTTCATCCCTGAGGAGCAGTAGCTGTAACGTGTGTGTGTGTGTGTGTGTGTGTGTGCGTGTTTGTGTGTGCAGGTGCAGCAGAGGCAGCTGTCCAGAGGCCAGGTGCAGACAGTCAGCCTGCCTCTCCAGACCCACACCAGCCTCACTCTGCCCTTCTACAGTAACCCCATGATGTTCTCCCAGCCCAGCACACGAACTCTGCAGGACACAACACCAAAGACACCCAGACAACGAGTTCAGCCAAGACGGACAGATACGGTGAGGAACTGCAGGAAATGACTCCCATCTTTGGGGTGGAGGGAGGGTGAGGAGGGTGAGGAGGGTGAGGGTGAGTCTGGAGGGTGAGGGTGAGGAGGGTGAGTCTGGAGGGTGAGTCTGGAGGGTGAATCTGGAGGGTGAGGAGGTTGAGGAGGTTGAGGAGGTTGAGGAGGTTGAGGAGGTTGAGGAGGTTGAGGAGGGTGAGGAGGGTGAGGGTGAGGATGGTGAGGGTGAGGAGGGTGAGGAGGGTGAGGGTGAGGGTGAGGAGGGTGAGGAGGGTGAGGGTGAGGAGGGTGAGGAGGGTGAGGGTGAGGAGGGTGAGGAGGGTGAGGGTGAGAAGGGTGAGGGTGAGGAGGGTGAGGGTGAGGAGGGTGAGGGTGAGGAGGGTGAGGAGGGTGAGGGTGAGGAGGGTGAGGGTGAGGAGGGTGAGGAGGGTGAGGAGGGTGAGGGTGAGGAGGGTGAGGAGGGTGAGGGTGAGGAGGGTGAGGAGGGTGAGGGTGAGGAGGGTGAGGAGGGTGAGGGTGAGGAGGGTGAGGAGGGTGAGGGTGAGGAGGGTGAGGAGGGGTGAGTCTTACAGCTGTTCTGTTCTCCTTCCAGGATGCTTCTTAACCAGCAGCTTCAGACTCTGGTTCCTGACAGCAGTGTGAGTTCACAGCCATCTCAGTGTAACTCAGCCATCCAACAAACCAAGTGAGTGACACAAACACACACTAACACACACACACTAACACACACACTAACACACACACACAAACACACACTAACACACACACACTAACACACACAAACACACACTAACACACACACACAAACACACTCTAACACACACACACTAACACAACACTAACACATACTAACACACACACACTAACACACACACACTAACACACACTAACACATACTAACACACACACACTAACACACAAACACACACTAACACATACTAACACACACACACTAACACACACAAACACACACTAACACACACAAACACACACTAACACACAAACACACACTAACACACACACTAACACTAACACACACAAACACACACCAACACACCCAAAACCTTTCTTCACCTGGGGCCTGTACGTACTATGAACCAAGATTTGGTGTTTTAACGAGGTCACTTCTGGTCCAACCCGATACTGAAACCCCTGGATTAACCCTGAAGTTACATCGTTAACACCATATCTTGTTCGTAGTACAGGGCGCTTGCTTCGTCTGGCTCCTAAGATCTCTCTCCCTCTCCCAGATACACACTGGAGCAGCAGATGATGACCCCCTCCTTCCCCATGCAGCAGGTCAACTGTAACGCTGTCCTGGTCCCGTCTCCTGTCTTTACATCCCCAATCATGATCCCCCATAACAGCTTCATCACCACCAGGCTCAGCCTGCCTACCACACCCAGGCCCAGGGCGCTCAACACTCCCTGCAGCTGCAGCCGCAGCAGCAGTTCTTTCAGGTACCCTGAACACCCTCCACTGAACACCCTCCACTGAACACCCTCCACTGAACACCCTCCACTGAACACCCTCCACTGAACACCCTCCACTGAACACACCCTCCACTGAACACCCCTCCACTGAACACCCTCCACTGAACACCTTCCACTGAACACCTTCCACTGAACACCTTCCACTCCACACACCCTCCACTGAACACCTTCCACTCCACACACTCTCCCCTCCCCACCCTCCCCTCCACACACCCTCCCCCTCCACACACCCTCCCCTCCACACCCTCCACTCCACACACCCTCCCCTCCACACCCTCCCATCCACACCCTCCCCTCCCTACCCTCCCCTCCACACCCTCCCCCCCACACACCCTCCCCCTCCACACCCTCCCCTCCACACCCTCCCCTCCACACCCTCCCCTCCACATCCTCCACACACCCTCCACACCCTGCTTGGTAGTACCTAGTTCCTAACTCCATCCACCATATTACTGATAGTAACATCCACTTCAGATCGTAGGTTACCTGCTGTACTTCACATATCGTGTGTCAGTTTGTATGACAGCGTCTGCTGAGTGTCTGAAGTGTGAACGTAGCGCTGTGACTCACGCTGGTGTCGTTCTGATCCTAGATGCAGCCTCAGGGCCTCTTACACAATGGGGGGGCCCAGGCTTTCTTCCACACTAGCAACGTCCAGCAGCAAAGCGCTGTGGGATACATCCAACAACAGCAGCAGCCACAACAACCACAACAACAGCAGCAGCAGCAACAACAACAACAGAGGCACCATTCCCAAAACCAGACAGGCAACCTTTCAGACTTCCGGAACCTGCTGACTCAGTAGTCCTACAGTCCCAGAGAGAGAGAGGGGAGAATCAGAGTCATTTTGATGTTACACATCCAGTAACACAAATTAAGGTATTAAAAGAGACTGAGAGGCATAAATATGGCACACACATAATGCCATGTGATTTGCTGTAAGCCAAATTGGCTTTGTCTCCACAGCAAAAAAAATACAAACAAAATCTTTGAAGAGGAAGATGATAAGCCTGTGGTGACCTTACTTTTGATAAGGAGACGTCTTTTTCTTTTTTACGACAACACGCCCCGAATCGAGGCTGCTTGGACTAAAGGTTTCTGGGAATTTGAGTTTTCTAGGACATCGGGCATCAATGTACTGAGCCACAATCACTGCTACATCATGGACACAGTCACACGGATCAACAGGAACACACTTCTCCTCCACAGGAAGTGTTTCCATGCCAACGTGTTTCAACAGATCACAGGTGTGTTGCTGCTGCTCTTCAAAACACAGTTCAGCTTTGAAGCAGCAATGTCTCTTTACTTTTAATTTCACAAAATTCATAAGATATGATCATGAATGACGTTGTTCTACATAGGAATTTTATTCAACACTAGTTCTATCAACCTTTTAAACCAAAAATATTCGCTATTGATAAGTCATTTCAATGAAGAGCACCCATTGTAATCTAAAGCACTTGATGTCAACACTACTTACCGCTTCGTTAAATACAGCTGAATTTTTCTCAGGTCGTTTCTGGAAAACAAAATATATATTTCACTCTGGTATTTATAATAACTTTGCTTACCATAACCAGTTTTATGAATACAGTCTATTTGCTGACCAGCAGAATGATTTATATTTGTAATGAACGGACTGAATGAATCGGTGTGTATGAACAAACTATTACAAGTAAACAAAACTATAATCTTGTGTAAATGACAATCAAACTGTTCATGGTTGGTTGGGGGGAAATCCCTCTTTATGTCTCAGATTCAGTCACCATGCTGATGTAGTCCAGCTTTGAACACTTCCCATCCTACATCACTCTCAGTTACAGAGCTTAGGACGCTCTCAATTTGATCTCAATTTTTAACTGTGAAAACAAAGTTATCCTACAAAACTCAGCGTTGCCCAATAACCAATATAAATCTGAAAAAACATCTAAAATCCAACACAAATCGAGACTTTTGTTGTAACCAAGCTGCTGATAAAATGATTTAGGGTTGATTTGATATTGAAGACCAGATATATGAAGGAAGATGTTTGTGTTTGATGTCATAAAGTGGCCAGATGCTCACTATCACTACTAGTGTCAGTCTCTAAGAATGGTGCTGTTCTACTGGTTCAAAACACGCTCAAATTCACTTTGGAATACTCGTCAGTATGTGCCCATAACCCTTTAACTATGTGCAATGTCAATTTTGAAAATGAGAATGTTAATTTATACTGTTTTAATGATGTCTATATATAACCTCTCTCTCTCTATATATATATATACACTGTATATATATATACTGTGAACTCAGTATATACGTAAACTGTATTTATATATAAGATATGGAGAAATAGCTCTATAAGCCAATGTACTATGTGAATTAAATGGAAATATTTTTGTATGAGTCTATCTTTAACATTCCTTCAACCATGAATATCAGTAGTATATTTCCTTGGGTTCATATTGTACCAGTTAAAGACTTAATTAATGTGATTAATCGACTTGATTAATGTGATTAATCGAAAGACTCGGGCTTTAGTCAAACATCTTGTGATTCTCAGAGGAATTATTTGGAAAAAGTGGTTAATTCTGCTAATCTCATGGTTGGTCAACTCAGTCAAACATATGTCAAAGGAATTTTCAGTTCAAAATCTTTAAACAACACAAACATTTGTTTATTATTGAAGTAAAAAACACAAAGGACCTTTTTCAGGATCCCTCATACAATTTGACTCTCATCATTGTATGTTTTTGATTCAATATTTTTGATGTCAGCAAAAATGACAAAAAAGTGATTCTTTGTCCATGTCTCAGTTTGCACAGTGGGTACATCTGGTTAGGGTTAGGGTTAGGTGAGGTTAGGCACAGTGGGTACATCTGGTTAGCTGCCTTGTGAAGCTGGTTGAAGGAACATGTGTTTGTCTTATCAAAGCGTCTGTTGGATCTGAGGTGGTTCTGACCCACAAGAAGGAAACCTCTTTATCCTCAGGGAACAGATGTTGGTCTTTAAAATAATTATATTCATGGTTTGAGAGTTAAGTTTGGAGCCACTTAGTTTAGGCGTGTTTGATTCAGTTCTTCTAGATGTTGATGAGTAACCTGTTTTCACCAGATCCAGGAGTCAGTCCTGGTTCTGTTCAGATCCTCCCACTGAGATGATGATGATGCACTTTCTTTCAACTGTTTTTTTTTCTCTTTCTTTGTTTTTCTCATGGATTTCCAATCCGATGCTTTTCTTTCTGAAGATATCACCTTACCCTCCACTTCAGGATTTACCATCTTTAAAGTTGACTGTGAATCCTGAGTTTAAGAGAGACAGTCAGCACATACAGAACTACCAGGGTGACGAGTTTATAAAAACCTGATACACAACAGCCATTTCTGCTATTGCATTGATGATAATGCATATTGTATTATAGAATGTACAAAGACGTTTAGATATTATAGTTGTTTATTTTATATGTAAAATAGATTGAATATATAATATATATATGTTACATGATTTTAAAGGTAAACAAACAGAAGTATTTTGTAACAGATTATTGAAGTGTCTTATTGGGGAGGTGAAGCTTTTCTGAGTTCTGCAAGTTGGTGTTGCACAGTCAATTATTATGTACGGCTTGTTTTCTTTCTGTATATACCATCAAAATAAGCTTTAACATTGTTGATATTGTAAAAAAAAAAAGAAATTAATAAATAAAGTTTACATTCTGAAAGAGCTTGGATATTAATTATATGATGGTTATATATTTAATTATTTATAAATCAATATGGATAATGTGATATTTTAAAATAAATATTTCATTAAATGATCGTTGGATTTTTGCTTTTTTGTGCTGCCTTAACTGCTAGTTAACTGCTAGTTAGAACTGTTGCAATACATTCTATTACCTGCTTGATTTTTAAGATAATGCCTTAATTAATAATAGTGTATCGAATAATGTGCAGAATAATGTAATAATGTGTCCTCTCGGCAGATGGGTTCTAAAAACGCTCGTGATGTACCTTCCTGTCAGGAAGTTCCGGAGTTCAAATCCCAACCGCGTAAAAAGCCAAGCTCTGTTTCTGTACTAATATTTAACAAATTATCTCATTTTTTACGTGACTGGTTACTGAAAACAGTCATTTATATTTAAATATATATTTGATATTCTAACCTCAAAAGCTGCGCTTGTCGTTTCTCACAAGCTATGTAGCTGGCTAACACTTGCTAACAACATTAGCAAACCAGCCAAACTTCAGCTGTGTTTAAAGTTAACAGATATATTCAGCTGTGTTTTAACTTTAAAGTTAACATATATCTTCGGTAGTTTGGTAAAGTTGACTCACTTAGTGAGGTCGATAATTAAGTTAACGATAGACCGCAGCGAACCTTTGATTAGACTATTGAAATGCTGGTTTGCAGTCATATCAATACTGAAGCAGAGTTCCGGCATGGCAGGTAGACAGATGTTAGAGACCCTGACTGAAGACCCTCCAGGATCTGTTCTGGGATCGGTCTTACACTCCACTCTGGAACCTTTTTTCTCTGGTAAAACCCTGACATTAAGATGTCACACCCCCCTGGCTGTCATCGCTGTGCTCAGACATCTGTCTGGATCTCAGGCCGCATCAGAGAATTACGACTTTGAGATCATAGTGACAGATGCTGTCTGCCAGGCCAAGTGTCTCCTGGATCAGAGCTTAAACCATCTGGTCCACAAGAACCTCCTTCGGACTGGCATCAATATCCATATTAAACAATGTTCTTTTATTCACGACGAGAGGAGACTGGGGCAAGGTTATGTTTGCATCAACCAGATCGAATGTGGTTCACCTTCAAGGGATATCTTACTGAAGATAAAGGATCTTGATTCCATACCTACGCTGTCTAAGAGCGGCTTGGGTGATATTCCACTGCTGAGCGATGCTCCCCTGCAGGTGGGGCGCAAACATTGCCTGGCTCTGTGGAACAATGAGGACCCCGAGGGTGCAGAGTGGCTCCCTAATATCACCCCCCCAGATGTAGTCCTGGATGGTGAGCAAAGTTTCCAACTTAAGAATCCTGACATATCCAAATCCATATCCTGTGACAGTTCTAATGTATATCTGCGGTTCCTGGACAGTTTCCAAGATTCTGTTCCTCCGGGATCTGGAGTCGTCGCTTGGCAACGCACCGCGCCCCCTCCCGATCATCGTAAGGGTCCTTCACAAATCCAGGCTGCGATATTACGGGAAGTCTGGACTCAAGATTGACTATCCGTTCCAGGTGAACATGCTGATGTCATCAACAGAAACAGTACTGTGTTCTGTTGCAGTACACAGCCTAGTGCTGACCCCCTTCCCTAACACTGACCTTAGTGAGGATGTGTTTGCAGGCGTACTTTGAGGTAGCAGACCAGAGTGGAACCATGTCCCTGGTCCTCTGGAACGAGCTGTGCCTGGAGTGGTACCAGAGGTTAAACATAGGAAGCGTGCTGTACCTCCATAACTACACCCTGAAGCCGAGCTACTTCAACAGATCCAGACCACACATCCACAACAGAACCATCAGGTCCTTCCAGACCGCAGGTAGAAGCAGCAGAGGCTCCTCTTTCATCAGCATAAGAGTTCTCATGGCATTTATGCACTTGAATGCTCTAGTGGTTCTTCCCTTTGGAAACTTGTTTGGTTTCCCACAATGTGTTTCATAATCTGACTACCTGCAATGTTTGAGGAGGATCACGTTGTCATGATCAGTGATCGATGCTCTCTTGTAAAGCTTCTCTCTTGGAAGTCGCTTTGGATCAAAGTGTCTGCAAGGTGAATTCAATGGAAATGTAACTTGAGAGTTGTTGTTTTTTTCCCATGTTGATGTGTGGCAGAAATCTGTCTGAATGCTCGTAACCCCATTGCCAGTATAACTGTGATCCCACCCAAGAGAGTGTCCCTCCAGTGGGACCTGCCTGAGGTGCCCTATAACTTCACCACCAGGTAAGATACTTCAGTTATATTTACCTTCAGTCACTTATCAGACGCTCTTATCCAGAGTGACTTACAGTAAGTACAGGGACATTCCCCCCCTGAGGACAGTAGGGTGAAGTGCCTTGCCCAAGTCTGATAAAGGACTGAAGGTAATTTACAAACCAAAAAGGAGCAGATTTCTGCTTCGTGGAGAACATAGAAGCAGTTTCATCTTTCTTCTCTTCCTCTCTTAGATCTGAGCTGGATCATGTGTCTGACACTACTGCCTGTGATGTCATCGGCCTGGTAACATTTGTTGGTCGAGCAGAGAGAGTGAAGCATTCTGGGAGGTCAGGTGAGAAGGGCTCATGTCTCTCTGTAGCTCTGGAACATCCCTGCTAGTCCAGACATGATCCTGATCATCATCCTTATTTGATCTCTGTGCCCCCAATAAAATACTTTGATAGAGTTTGAACTTGTGTGTGTTCTTCAGGTCCGGAGAAGTACTGGACGTACCGCTGGGTTCATGCAGTGGACGGGACATCAGACCTGCCTTTTATTCTGGAGATATTTGCTTCTTCACAACCAGAAATGTTTAACGGGATTTGTCCTAGTAAGACCCCTTCACTGTGTCTATGTGGTTAGGGAATCAAGCTAGTAATCAGAATGGTGCCAGTTCGATTCCCGGCCATGCCAAATTACGTTGTGTCCTTGGGCAAGGCACTTCACCCTACTTGCCTCAGGGGGGAATGACCCTGTACTTGCTGTAAGTCTCTCTGGAAAAAAACGTCTGATGAATGACTTAATGGAAATTTAGTTTTTGTGGTATGCTTGGTCTCTGTGCCTCACTGGTCCTGCCCTGCCTCTCTCTGCCTCTGGTCCTGCTCTGCCTCTCTCTGCCTCTCTGGTCCTGCCTCTCTGCCTCACTGGTCCTGCCCTGCCTCTCTCTGCCTCTCTGGTCCTGCCCTGCCTCTCTCTGCCTCTCTGGTCCTGCCCTGCCTCTCTCTGCCTCTCTGGTCCTGCCCTGCCTCTCTCTGCCTCTCTGGTCCTGCCCTGCCTCTCTCTGCCTCTCTGGTCCTGCCCTGCCTCTCTCTGCCTCTCTGGTCCTGCCCTGCCTCTCTCTCAGTGACGTACCTGGTGTGTACTCAGATGAGGTTGCGTGATGTTGAAGGCAGTCTTCCCTACCTCACCAGCAGCTGTGAGACGCAGATCTTCATCACAGGTGACTCCAGGTGTCTTCCTCTCTACACACCAGCTGCACAAGCTGCTTCTGCCAAGAAACAACAGCAAGTCAAGTGTTGTTGTTAGTGTTGTTGTTAGTGTTGTTGTTAGTGTTGTTATTGTGTGTTTTTCTGTGGGGTGTGTGTAGGGTTTCATAAAGGCCAGCCGTACGTGAACAACCCCACCGTCTACAGCTTCATCCAGTGGACCAAAACACAGAAGGACTCTGTTGTTCTGAGAAGAACAGCTGTGGGCGGCCATTACTGCTACCCTCCCCCCCCCAGAGTCTTCACTCAGTCAGTCACAGATGGCTTTGGTGAGGGGGCGGAGCTAAATGATCATGTCTTTAAAGCACCCAGTGGTCACTTATTGACAAGCAGGAGTTTGTGAAACTATTGTGTTTTTGGTGTTTGTCAGCTGAAGTACCTCTGGTGGCTGCTGACGACCTGAAGAGAGAGTTTGAGGCACTTAAGTATCGAGAGCACAAGAGAGTGGCTATTCAAGGACGGATCGTGACTGTGCAGTACCGTCACCTGCCAGCGGGGGCAGTGTCAGAGCAGGAACAGGTGAGAAGTCAGTCAGTAAAACACAAGCAGTGTACCTGATAACACATGTCATCATGAAGGCTGCTGCTGCTGCTGCTCTGTACTGCAGGCAGACCAGACGCCACAAACACTAGACAGGGAGACACCGCCATCTGGTGGTCAGAACTGGAGTATCGGGCAGAAAAGAAAAGTTCCCAGCAGGTTGGTCCCCTAGTCACCCTGATACATTATTACAATGAGGTTTTTGAATCTGCATATTAAATATGTTTATTCTGTTCTTAGAGATGTCAGGAGATTCTACGCCACTCGTTCACGGATGAAGGCAGGAAGGTAGAACTGAGTTTGACTGAAAACAGACTTTTTAGTTTTGACCATCATTACAGGTTTCCTCCTCTGCTTTGATGTTTGGGATTTGACCAAACCTGCTAATGATCATCTGGACTGTGGCGAGTTATCCTGCAGCTCATAGAGCTGGTGACAAGCTGTCCATGTGTTCATAGTGAGGCTGGACACTGCTCTGCCATGGATGAGGAGGAGGAGGAGGAGGAGGAGGAGGAGGAGGAAGAGGAGGAGGGGGCCACTGACCCCACCAGTCATCCGGTCTCAACTGGTAACCACGGCAACCTTCCAGTAACAATAAAGCGATGTTGTCGTGGACGCGCAGCATCATTAACAGCTTCTCACAGTCCTCTCCTCCCCCCCTGCAGACAGGGCGGGGCTGCGGTGGGAGAGCCCCTCCTGGGGGTCCCTGAGGGCAGACGTGGCTCTGCACCTCCACCCTGGAGGACTGGACTCTGACAGCTTCAGTCACAAGTTCAGAGTTCGAGACCAGCAGGTCCTCCTGCAGCTGGTCAACCTGCACCCTGCCCGATGGGCCCCAGGCCTGACCCCTGACCCCCAGAGCCCGGGACTGACCCCTGACCCTGTGACCCTGCTGAGTCACCCTGGGTACTACCACCTCACCATACTGGGTAAGGACTGTGTCCTCTCACCTCAGGGACATGATCAGCTGGTGACCCTCCCACTAAGCCTGTTTACGGTGCTCTGCAGGTATAAACCAGCAGGTTGCCGTGGACGCAGCCTTCCTTCCTGTGATGTCAGTGGAGGATCCCAGAGCTGTGGGTCTGCCTCAGGATCCCCATGACAACACGCTGCTGTCCTGCCTGAGCGCCGGCTTCCTGTGCCCGCTCAGCGACCCCCAGAGCCTGAGCGAGACGCCCACGCCTGACCCAGGTAGCCACGACGACAGGGATGCTGCAGGGTAGCCACGACGACAGGGATGCAGGGTAGCCACGACGACAGGGATGCTGCAGGGTAGCCACGACTACAGGGATGCAGGGTAGCCACGACGACAGGGATGCAGGGGAGTCACCTCATCCCCCCGGGATTCCAGGCACTGCTATTCAGCTGTGACACAAGAGACACTCGATGGATCACCATGGGGATGGGAGGGAGGGGCCACTGGAACCAGGTTAGGGGCCACTGGAACCAGGTTAGGGGCCACTGGAACCAGGTTAGGGGCCACTGGAACCAGGTTAGGGGCCACTGGAACCAGGTTAGGGGTTTCAATAGGTTGTCTCGCTGATGTCTATTAGAGATGCATCTAATAGAGCCAACTAATGGATGACATGGGATATGTGTTGTGTTTGTGTTGTTCCAGAGGAGATCGTAGCGACAGCAGAGCAGCTGACTGACCCTGTGGTGATCATTCTGGACCTGTGTCATCTAGGAGAAGACAAGATGGAGGTCCTTATCAGCAAGGTGTATAGGATGACCGAGGTGGCTGTGATCTAGGAACTGCTGTTCAGATGGCAAATGATCATCTGTGTGTGTATATTCTATATAGAGTATTTTCTTGTATTGTCTCTTAAGACTTAGGAGATGAACAGCTAATAAAAGTTGAATTTTTAAGGAATAATCCTTAATTATACAGTATGAGATTCTTTTTCTTTTCTACTCATTCACTAGAATGGAATTTACTCAAACTCCTGCTCTACCAGTAATACATTAACAAATCTTCGAATGAACTGTGTGGAGGGGGAACAAAACCTGTCTGCTGTTATTCTGATCATGAAGTTACAGTGGGAGTAATAACAGCATTCATATAACCAACGTCTGCTTTCATATCCTTTTATAACACTTCCTCAAATGTAGTGAAATGACTGACGAGTTAGACAGTCCTAAAACGGCACCTGTAGTCACATGACCATCAGCTCTAACTCATGTAAGTACAGATCCACCCCAGTGGGCAAGGTTCACTGAAATAACAGTGACGTGAGCTTTGGTTTACGGTTCCAGCTCTGGTGTCAGGTTCCCCTCCAGAGGCTCCCTGCTCAACCAGGAAGAGCACGTCTCTGGGACAACAGCAGGCACACAGGCAGCCTCAGAAGGGGGAAACATGAAGACACAGCCAGGCTTCCTCAGCACGCTCCTCTGCCTCTCTGCAGCTCAGCACGCCGCAGCCAGCATGCTGTTCTGGACGACCTCCATCACCCTGTCCTACTGGGACCCGGGACTGAATCGCAGCGTCCAGCAGGGGTGTTTAGATTGTGGGCTGTTTGGACTCCAGTCGCCCGTCACCGCGGTGACAGGGGAGCTGATCATGCCTGAGTTCCCATCTCTAGCCTGTGACCCAGGAACCAGCTTTAACCACTCGTCCAGGAGATGGATCGGTCTGATCCAGAGGGGGAACTGCACCTTCACAGAGAAGATAAGGACTGCAGCAGATCAGGGAGCAGCTGGAGTGGTGATCTATAACCTGCCTGGGACAGGAGATGAGGTGACTCCCATGGTACACCATGGTAAGATGTAACTTTATTCAGTCTGAGATCGGCATCTTGTTTTATGTCTGTCTGTCTCTCTGTCTGTCTGTCTCCCTCCATCTGGATGGAAAACTCACTTAAAGCAGTTCCCCATTTCCCTATAATGCAAAGTGGTCATGTGATATTGACACTGATCCTACAGCCTCAAAAAAGAACAGTCATTTGGCATTATCGATATCTCTCCCCGGTGTTATCAAATTAGGTAACATTACACATTATGTTTTGTCCAGATCTATAACTGCCAAGGTAACTTCTGTCCTCCTGGATCCCCTCGGGTCTGTTTGCTGGTGATATAAGGTGTGCTGGAGCTTCTAGGAAGGAGTTTTGCCCTCCAGCCCTCTCTAGTCGATGAGTTTCTACACGTTTCAGTTTCAGTGATCCGCCCATATCGTCCCTGATTCATTCTTAAGTTTGAGTTGAACACGTCTTCTCTTCGACATTAAATACAACTTTGACGTGTGAAGAAACGGGATTGTTAAACGCATCGAGTGTTTTAGGCTTCGTGTGTTGAGACAGTCAGACTTTATTCTTGTTGATGGTGTGGTATCACCGTGTAGGCAGTAATGCTGCACGGCTCCTTTAAGAGCCCAGGTGGGCGTGTCCTTTAACGCCCCCGCAGGTGGGCGTGTCCTCTTACGTCACCCCCAGATGGGCGTGTCCCCTGACGTCACCGCAGTGAAAAGCGGCCGGAGCGGCTCACCTGTCAACACAGCGCAGCGGAACACGGGAACTGGAGAAAAGACATCGATTCTGTCGTTTTCCAGAATATATTTTAATATTTTTTGTCCCTTAAAGCGTCGAGAAGCGACAGCAGAAACTGTGTTGAACCGGATTATGGAACAGTTAGTGAAACGCTCTCTTTTCTCATGGCTGTTTGTGGCTTCAAGTCTCCAGGTGTCCAGTTTACATGTTGCGCAATCCTCCTCCCTGTGCAGCGCCTACCTGAACGTGTCTTTTGTGGATGGAGACTCTAACCTGACCGTGTGGCGCTATGAGGAGAGCGGGCTGTACGGGTTAGACTCCCCCAGAGTGGCAGTGTCAGGGGAGGTGTATGTGCCTGGGCAGGTGTACGGCTGCGAGGCCGATGATGCAGTGTATGATGTCCCCCCTGGATCCAGGGGGTGGGTGGCCTTAATTCAGCGCGGACATGGATGCAGTTTTTCCGAGAAGATCAATGTGGCTGTGAGCCAGGGGGCCTCAGCTGCTGTGATCTTTAATGATCTGGGGACAGATCGAGTCATTCAGATGTCCCATCCTGGTAGGTGCTCTGTTGGGCTGCAGGAACTCACCTGGGGAATTGGCATGTAGGTCACTGTGGAAAAGCAGCTTTAACTGGGTTACTTTGTCCCTTTTGTCCCAGAGATGGAAACATGGTCTTAAATGATGTTACTACTGTGTGGTTCTCTTCCCTGCTTAATGTGCAGTAACCATGTGGGTAGTTTGAAATCATTGTGGGTTCTTCAATCTCATTAAGGTCCAATACTTTCTGTCTGGTGGCTTTCAAGACAAATCCATCAACAGTGTGTTGATTAGATTACTGACAGCTGGAATGTCTTTATTCAACATAATGGTAATGGATGGTTTAAACAAGATCACATTTATTACTAACAAACGTTAAACACACTTTCTTCTCTTGAACTTGAATACGTGCATTTTGCCTCTTTTTTAGCTTTTCAATCTTTATCATTATCTTTTGAAGAACGATATCAAACAGGACTTTGTGTATCTGTGCTCACTAAGAGTTCCTTAAACAACACCAACATGTGCTTGGTTCTTCTTCTCCCCAGGGACAGGAGATGCGGTGGCCATCATGATCGGTCACTCCAGAGGTCTGGAGATCGTTAACCTGGTGAAGAAAGGGTACCCCGTCACCATGACGATCGAGGTTGGGAAGCAGCACGGCCCCTGGATGAGTCACTACTCCGTGTTCTTCGTCTCCATCTCCTTCTTCGTCGTCACGGCAGCCACGGTGGGGTACTTCATCTTCTACTCTGCCCGGAGACTCAACAGCGTCCGTCAGCAGAACAACAAACAGGTAAAGACCAGCCCGCCACTCGCTGACACACAGGAGTCACTTTCTTTAATGAAGGAAGTGTATTTGGCTGAAGCTCAGTCCTGTATTGTAGACAGTGTTTCAGGGGGTAGTCATCTGGACACTGTTTTCAAATTCAAGACATCTCGACTCGTATCCAGAAGTCATTCTAAATCAGAGAAAATGGTCTGAGAATGACTTCTGGATGGGGGGGGGGGGGGGGGGGGGGGGGGGGGGGGGGGGATGTTGAAACGTCTTGGTATTGAAAGATCCAGATGACTACCTAACTGTGTCTACCATGGAACACTTCTGGACGAATGAGGGTTCTACATGGAGTTCCAGTTCAGTGTGTCTTTGGCTTCAGGTGGGGGTGGGGTGTGAGTTAGGGAGGGTCACAGTATCCTGTGACAAACTGTTGACTCTTAAACTGATACCAGTCAAACCAGTCAAACTCCTTCTTGCTCCTAATTACCTTGGGACTTTCAGTTGCCCTGACAAAGGGTTGACCTTGATCGGAGATTGGGATTCTTCAGAAGTACTTCATCCATGAAACCTAATAACAGAGTTGAGATGCCAAGTAGTTTTGGCAATATCAAACCTACAGTGACAATAGTTCTTCTGAACAAAAGTCAAAGAATGCTGTGTCGTATCTCTTTGTGTGTGGAACAGTGAGTCTGGCCTGATTTTTATCACCAGAGAGACACTCATCTTCCCCTCATTTATTAAACATGTTTACCTGTACAGAATCATGTGTTTACCTGTCCAGAATCATGTGTTTACCTGTCCAGATTCATGTGTTTACCTGTCCAGATTCATGTGTTTACCTGTCCAGAATCATGTGTTTACCTGTCCAGAATCATGTGTTTACCTGTCCAGATTCATGTGTTTACCTGTCCAGATTCATGTGTTTACCTGTCCAGAATCATGTGTTTACCTGTCCAGATTCATGTGTTTACCTGTACAGAATCATGTGTTTACCTGGGTTAGGGTTAACCCTTTACCTGTCCAGATTCATGTGTTTACCTGGGTTAGGGTTAACCCTTTACCTGTCCAGATTCATGTGTTTACCTGGGTTAGGGTTAACCCTTTACCTGTCCAGATTCATGTGTTTACCTGGGTTAGGGTTAACCCTTTACCTGTCCAGATTCATGTGTGTTCTGCTGCATGTGTGTTGGGATGGAATCACCTGAAGCCTTGGTGAAAGGGTTTGACTGGGACAGTGTTCTCCACTGTATGCATTCCAGATCGATCGATCCTCTAAACAGTTTCAAGTCTGCTTGATATGTTTATACTAGAACACATGTCTGTATAGGATATTAAGACTGTCAGACTGTCAAGCAGACACACAATTCACCAGAGAGCATTTGGATGTACGCTTAAAAGAATGTTAGTTATGTAGTATTATCATTTTCAAAGATTAAAGCAAGCCTCTTTTCTAAAGCTTCTGAATCTTTTTTTCTTTTTGTTGCGGTGGCACCAGAATTTCCTCTTCACAGGATTGTATCTCTGGTGTGTTACGCAACCCTGGGTCACAGGGACAGATCCACAGTTACAGGCTCATTTCATCTGCCTGTCATTTGTGTCGTGTGTGAGAGGTAACCCTGAGTACAGGACGCAGATGACGGTGTGTTCTCTGTAAACATGTGTACAGAAGCCTCCAGACCTCTTCTCAGTATGGTTTGGTACGCTGGCTGTGTTTGCAGGTGGCTGTGTTTGCAGTTGGCTGTGTTTGCAGGTGGCTGTGTTTGCAGGTGGCTGTGTTTGCAGTTGGCTGTGTCTTGCAGCTGGCTGTGTTTGCAGGAGGCTGTGTTGTTTGCTGGTGGCTGTGTCTTGCAGGTGGCTGTGTTTGCAGCTGGCTGTGTCTTGCAGGTGGCTGTCTTGCAGGTGGCTGTGTCTTGCAGGGGGCTGTGTTTGCAGCTGGCTGTGTCTTGCAGCTGGCTGTGTCTTGCAGGTGGCTGTGTCTTGCAGGGGGCTGTGTCCTGCTGTGTTGCAGCAGCAGAAACACTGCAGCTCCTGGTCAGTCAGACTGTGTTAGTGAGTGGGCAGCTGGGCAGTTTGAGCTGGGCTGGCTGTGCCCACAGAGAGGTGACCTTGTGCTCAGGGTTACAGGACACCATTGTTCAGTCTGTAATCTCATGCAGAAACTCCAGCGCTCTCCTCCTTCTGTCACACAGCATGATGAGGATCCTGCCAGTATGAATCTCCCTCTGTCCTCCTGACAGACATGCAGGTCTGAGTGCTGGCAGCATGCTGGGAAAGCCCTTCTTCCAAGACAGCAAGTCCATTAAACCTTGTTTCATCTTTCTAGAATACACGGTCTGTGTGTTCTTGTTGTCTTGTTCCCAGAAAGCATAATCCTTCTTTCGTTTTAATTTTCAGAGAATCTACAGTAAATGTTCTGTACTTGTGAGGCCTCATCGTGTGCATCTGTAGCATGTTATATAACTCGTCTTCCTGTGCGTCTCTGTGCATGTTAGTTAGCCATGTTGCCATGGGGATAGTTGTACAGGGAAATCCAGGACATCACCTGTGTGTGCTTAGCTGACTGAAACAGTGTCTATTCCAAATGGTAATTAGCTAGCTTCTGTTTACGATCTCCAAGGGTAAAGTTCCAGACCTTGGGTAAATGTAATGTACCCTGATGTAAATCCTCGTGTTTTGACATCCTGTAAGATGATGCAACATTTCCAGGGTTGTGCTCTCAGAGGACAGAGGCTTAATGACAAACAGCAGGGTGTTAATGAAGGCTGTCCCCGATCACACTGTCCATCAGGACTGTGCTCTAACATGACATCACTGCATTCAACTCTCCTGATCCCTGACATGTCAACATGTGAGGTCATCAAAGGGATTCTGCTGCAGGTCTGCAGGGTCACAAGCTGCAGGGTCAGAAGCTGCAGGGTCAGAAGCTGCAGGGTCAGAAGCTGCAGGGTCAGAAGCTGCAGGGTCAGAAGCTGCAGGGTCAGAAGCTGCAGGGTCAGGAGCTGCAGGGTCAGAAGCTGCAGGGTCAGAAGCTGCAGGGTCAGAAGCTGCAGGGTCAGAAGCTGCAGGGTCAGAAGCTGCAGGGTCAGAAGCTGCAGGGTCAGAAGCTGCAGGGTCAGGAGCTGCAGGGTCAGAAGCTGCAGGGTCAGGAGCTGCAGGGTCAGAAGCTGCAGGGTCAGAAGCTGCAGGGTCAGAAGCTGCAGGGTCAGGAGCTGCAGGGTCAGAAGCTGCAGGGTCAGGAGCTGCAGGGTCAGAAGCTGCAGGGTCAGGAGCTGCAGGGTCAGGAGGTTTGATGTTCTCTTACAGGAGAGGAGAAACAGTGTCTGATCTGTCTCTCTCTCTCTCTCTCTCTCTCTCTCTCTCTCAGAAACGCCTCAAAGCTGAAGCCAAAAAGGCCATTGGTCATCTTCAGATCCGGACTCTGAAACAGGGTGATGAGGTAAATAAAGACAAACCTTCACTGGTCTAACTTCATGTGTGTCCACTTGCCTTGGCCTTCTCCATTTTGTGTTCAGGAACATCCTGTATGGTTTAAGGAGCCGTTGAAAACGTAACAAGTTCTATTTGAGATGTTGTTGTTGTTGTTTACTGTGTGTGAGGCTGTATGACGCTGTGATGGGAGGAGTCTGTTGTCATGTGTGTTTCATGTGTGTTTCATGTGTGTTTCATGTGTGTTTCATGTGTGTTTCATGTGTGTTTCATGTGTGTTTCATGTGTGTTTCATGTGTGTTTCATGTGTGTTTCATGTGTGTTTCATGTGTGTCTGCTGCAGGAGACTGGACCAGATGCTGACACCTGTGCTGTCTGCATCGACGCATACAAGCCTGGAGACGTCCTGTCCATCCTCACATGCAAGTATGCAGCGTTCTGATTCGCTAGACAGCTGGGGGGGGGGGGTGTCCTGTGTTGTGTCCTTGGGTAATGCACTTCACCCTACTTGCCTCAGGCAGGGAATGTCCCTGTACTTACTGTAAGTCACTCTGGATAAGAGCGTCTGATAACTGATTCAAATGTTCATGTAGTTTCACCTTTTTACCTCAGTTCTACTTCCTCATAGCAGCCTGACACCTGGTATTGTTTTGGTTTCTGCCTCCTGTCAGTCACTTGTTTCATAAGAGCTGCATCGAGCCCTGGCTGCTGGAACACAGAACCTGTCCCATGTGCAAATGTGACATCCTGAAAGCTCTCGGGGTGGCGGTAAGATTTCACAGCACCTGCAGTATATTTCACAGCACCTGCAGTATATTTCACAACACCTGCAGTATATTTCACAACACCTGCAGTATATTTCACAACACCTGCAGTATATTTCACAACACCTGCAGTATATTTCACAGCACCTGCAGTATATTTCACAACACCTGCAGTATATTTCACAGCACCTGCAGTATATTTCACAACACCTGCAGTATATTTCACAACACCTGCAGTATATTTCACAGCACCTGCAGTATATTTCACAACACCTGCAGTATATTTCCCAACACCTGCAGTATATTTCACAACACCTGCAGTATATTTCACAACACCTGCAGTATATTTCACAGCACCTGCAGTATATTTCACAGCACCTGCAGTATATTTCACAGCACCTGCAGTATATTTCACAACACCTGCAGTATATTTCACAACACCTGCAGTATATTTCACAGCACCTGCAGTATATTTCACAACACCTGCAGTATATTTCACAACGCCTGCAGTATATTTCACAGCACCTGCAGTATATTTCACAACACCTGCAGTATATTTCACAACACCTGCAGTATATTTCACAACACCTGCAGTATATTTCACAGCACCTGCAGTATATTTCACAACACCTGCAGTATATTTCACAGCACCTGCAGTATATTTCACAGCACCTGCAGTATATTTCACAACACCTGCAGTATATTTCACAGCACCTGCAGTATATTTCACAACACCTGCAGTATATTTCACAACACCTGCTGTATATTTCACAACACCTGCAGTATATTTCACAACACCTGCAGTATATTTCAAAACACCTGCAGTATATTTCACAACACCTGCAGTATATTTCACAACACCTGCAGTATATTTCACAACACCTGCAGTATATTTCACAGCACCTGCAGTATATTTCACAACACCTGCAGTATATTTCACAGCACCTGCAGTATATTTCACAACACCTGCAGTATATTTCACAACACCTGCAGTATATTTCACAATAGCAATTCTACCCACACAATTATTTATCTTTTTTGGATAAGGAGTTTGACCGTTGCTCTGGATAAGAGTGTCTGTTAGAGGGCAGAGTGCAGCTGTGACATCATGTGTGACATCATGTGTGACATCATGTCTGTGTTCTCCTCCTCAGCACCCTGATGATGAGGATGTCAGCCACCAGACGTCCGTCTCTCCAGACTTCCAGTCCTTCCCCAGCGTCGCTGAGGATGCCCAGAGTGAGACAGCGTCCTCGGGGTACGCCTCTGTCCAGGGAGGGGAGGAGCACAGCAGCCCTGCTCAGAGAACCCCCATATACGAAGGTAGGACTGCTCAGAGAACACCCATATATGAAGGTAGGACCGCTCAGAGAACCCCCATATACGAAGGTAGGACTGCTCAGAGAACCCCCATATACGAAGGTAGGACTGCTCAGAGAACCCCCATATACGAAGGTAGGACTGCTCAGAGAACCCCCATATACGAAGGTAGGACTGCTCAGAGAACCCCCATATACGAAGGTAGGACTGCTCAGAGAACCCCCATATACGAAGGTAGGACTGCTCTGTTTCTTTATTGTGGAGGTCGACCCACTAAGGCTTCACTCTTCCTCGCCTGCTCTCTGTAGAGCAGTGGGATCAAACTGGTGCCAGAGGGCCAAGAGGCTGCAGGTTTTCCCTTCAACCAAGCAACTACTGCGGGGGTCAGATGGCTCAGTGGTTAAGGCGTTGGCCTCATGATCGGAAGGTTGTGAGATCGAGCCCCGGCTGTGGCTATATGACTTTGTGTCCTTGGGCAAGACACTTCACCCTACTTGCCTTCACCACTTCACCTTGTACTTACTGTAAGTCGCTTTGGATAAAAGTGTCTGCTAAATGAATACATGTAGGCACTAGTTTGACACCACTGCAGTGGAGGCTGTTGGGAGTGTCTAATCATAGCTGTCCTTCAGCAGGTCGAAACAGTCTTTCCTTCACATGAACTTGATAATATGTACTGAAGCCAAAGCTCCATATCGCACCGCGGTCGACACGCTCTGTGTCATTTTATCAGTCCACTTCAGAATCTTGTGGTGTCATATTCCTCGAAGTACTTGTCTTAGTGTGATCACTCTGGTTAATACTCTGATTAATACTCTGATTAATACTCTTACTGATTTGATGTAAGGCATCCGTAGAACATCTGCCTCAATGCTGAATCATATTTAGTCCGTTACAACATGTTATAGTTTCAGGAAACAGAAACCTAATTGCCTAATAAACAAAAGATTTTTGACTGTCAGCCCTTTTTTCATGTTTGTGTTTTGAAGTTATTCAGGACCAGCCTGACCCAGGATCTGTCCACATCGAGATTCAGCCTCAGTACGACAACCTGGCATTCGAGGGCGATCTCCAAAACCAGCAGGCACCCAGGATATGAACAGCACGCCCTGCTCTGCCTGGGGGCGGGGCTAATACCACTCACGCCACAGCCAATCACATTCAAACCTGTTGTTCCTACTGGTTATGAAACAAACGGAACCTGAAAAGTCAGTTTGAAGTTGTTCTAGAGAAAGAGAATGTAGACTATGCATATCATTGGAATCGATACAAATCCATTTAAGACGCAATAATAATGTTTGAACTGGTATCTTAGCTCACAGGTTTTAATGATTTATTTTACATGGGGATTTCATTTTTGTGTTTGTTTACTGAGTACGAAACTGTCATTAGATCACCTAATGTTTGAGATTTCTGTGCACTAATAGACCAGCCACAGGGAAAAGGACAGGATGGACTTGTTTTAAGGGATTTCATAGCAGCAGAAATGATGCCTTCTGTGATCGTGTTTGCGATCTTCCAATCAAGATGATTTGATGATATTGTATGAGCATGTGTGGTAGAGGTGTGTGTGTGTGTTGCATGCCAGGCTTCGTGGGAACACGGGTTGCGTGTTCAGTTTTACCTCAGTATGCCTCCTCATCATGCCTCCTCATCATGCCTCCTGCCTCCTCATCATGCCTCCTCATCATGCCTCCTGCCTCCTCATCATGCCTCCTGCCTCCTCATCATGCCTCCTCATCATGCCTCCTGCCTCCTCATCATGCCTCCTCATCATGCCTCCTGCCTCCTCATCATGCCTCCTGCCTCCTCATCATGCCTCCTCATCATGCCTCCTGCCTCCTCATCATGCCTCCTCATCATGCCTCCTGCCTCCTCATCATGCCTCCTGCCTCCTCATCATGCCTCCTCATCATGCCTCCTGCCTCCTCATCATGTATGTGGACAGTCACTTCCTATCTTGTCATCTTAGTTGTACTGAACAGCGAAAAGATTCCAAATGTAAACGTTCTTTTTTGTCTTCAGAATTCTATTTGTCTCTTTCATGCCATGTTGACAATGCTTTTATCCATCTGTGGACTAAGAGATGCTAGTTAGACTTTCACTTAGGAAAAACAGATTTGAAAGTATGCAAGTTATCATATTGATTTGCCTCTACACCTTGTAATTATTTTGTATTTTTTTTGCCTAGTGAAAATTATTGAAATGAATAGTTTATTTAGGACACGTTGTGCATGCACTTTAAAATAAATACTATTTTTAAACTTTTTTTAAAAATATAGTGCTCAGCCTTTCCAATGTAAAGATTTATAAAATATTTCGATGAAACAGGGACAAAAGCTAGGCAATTCTTTATTTTTTTCCTTCTCTTTTTTTGACAGTAATGTAGGGGAATTGATGTATGAAAGATGTTTAAATGTTGTAAATAAATGTGTTTTATCAAAACGCTAGTTTTTCTGTCATGCTTATCTGCTCAGAGTTCAGAGTTAATCTTTAGGTGGTTTTGGTTTTCAACACTGGCAGAGATCTTCAACTATTCCAGTTACTAAGGAAACAGAATGAATTGGGCCAGTGCAAACTAATCACTGTAATAGGAATAGTACACTTATGTTTATAAACAGTGTCAAATAATGTTATCATTCATATTTATTTGCTGAACAAATTAAGTGTAAATTAAAATGTGTTCTAGATATGGAGTGACCAGGCACCGTGTTAAATATTGACATTGACATATCATGTCTGTTAAAGATAAGTCTTTAACTCATCAGTCATCAGAGTCTTCTATCTTCCAGTCTGGGAATATTTCCTCTGATCCATTCAGCACATCAGTCGTGATGCATTTTGGGACATGTAGTCTGCACACTGAAACACACCCGTTATCGTCCTCATCCCATCTAAGGAAGAACAACTACAATCCCAGAAGCCTCTGCGACCTCGTCTTTGGCAACATGTCACTTGTCTACGTGGTGCAAGGCTGCCTGGTTTAATACTAACATGTTGATGAGCATCGTGTCATGTTTGGGATTCCAGAGCTTTCCATGAACACACACATGCATGATGTGGCTCAAACCTGAAGAGGTGTTGCTGAAAAATGCTTTCAAGCTTTGGGTGACCGAGAAAAGCAACGATTACTTCGTGTTACAGAGGAGACGCGGATATGGAGAAGGAGGGGGCGGCTTGACAGGTGAGAGATACTAAACTACAACATGAAGCTAGACAAAAACCAACTAATGAACATCTATTTTGACATGTTTCATGTGTGTGTGTGTGTGTGTGTGTCGGCTCCTTCCGGGGTATCATGTAACAGACATGAGCATGGGTGGGGTGCAGACACACACACACACACACACACACACACACACACACACACACACACACACTCACACAGCTGTGTTGCTCCTAACAGCTGAACTCACAATGTTCCATTGCAACAGGTTCACAGTTAAACAGTAGAGCAGCCGAAGGACCTGCAGCTGTGTTGGGTGCAGCTGTGTTGGGTGCTACTGTGTTGGGTGCTGCTGTGCTGGGTGCAGCTGTGTTGGGTGCTGCTGTGTTGGGTGCTACTGTGTTGGGTGCTGCTGTGCTGGGTGCAGCTGTGTTGGGTGCAGCTGTGTTGGGTGCTGCTGTGTTGGGTGCTACTGTGTTGGGTGCAGCTGTGTTGGGTGCAGCTGTGTTGGGTGCTGCTGTGTTGGGTGCAGCTGTGTTGGGTGCTGCTGTGCTGGGTGCAGCTGTGTTGGGTGCTGCTGTGTTGGGTGCTGCTGTGTTGGGTGCTGCTGTGCTGGGTGCAGCTGTGTTGGGTGCTGCTGTGTTGGGTGCTGCTGTGTTGGGTGCAGCTGTGTTGGGTGCTGCTGTGCTGGGTGCAGCTGTGTTGGGTGCTGCTGTGTTGGGTGCTGCTGTGTTGGGTGCTGCTGTGTTGGGTGCAGCTGTGTTGGGTGCTGCTGTGTTGGGTGCAGCTGTGTTGGGTGCAGCTGTGTTGGGTGCTGCTGTGTTGGGTGCTGCTGTGTTGGGTGCTGCTGTGTTGGGTGCTGCTGTGTTGGGTGCTGCTGTGCTGGGTGCAGCTGTGTTGGGTGCTGCTGTGTTGGGTGCTGCTGTGTTGGGTGCAGCTGTGTTGGGTGCAGCTGTGTTGGGTGCTGCTGTGTTGGGTGCTGCTGTGTTGGGTGCAGCTGTGTTGGGTGCTGCTGTGTTGGGTGCAGCTGTGTTGGGTGCTGCTGTGCTGGGTGCAGCTGTGTTGGGTGCTGCTGTGTTGGGTGCTGCTGTGTTGGGTGCTGCTGTGCTGGGTGCAGCTGTGTTGGGTGCTGCTGTGTTGGGTGCTGCTGTGTTGGGTGCAGCTGTGTTGGGTGCTGCTGTGCTGGGTGCAGCTGTGTTGGGTGCTGCTGTGTTGGGTGCTGCTGTGTTGGGTGCTGCTGTGTTGGGTGCAGCTGTGTTGGGTGCTGCTGTGTTGGGTGCAGCTGTGTTGGGTGCAGCTGTGTTGGGTGCTGCTGTGTTGGGTGCAGCTGTGTTGGGTGCAGCTGTGTTGGGTGCTGCTGTGTTGGGTGCTGCTGTGTTGGGTGCTGCTGTGTTGGGTGCAGCTGTGTTGGGTGCAGCTGTGTTGGGTGCTGCTGTGTTGGGTGCAGCTGTGTTGGGTGCTGCTGTGTTGGGTGCAGCTGTGTTGGGTGCTGCTGTGCTGGGTGCAGCTGTGTTGGGTGCTGCTGTGTTGGGTGCTACTGTGTTGGGTGCAGCTGTGTTGGGTGCAGCTGTGTTGGGTGCAGCTGTGTTGGGTGCAGCTGTGTTGGGTGCTGTTGTGCTGGGTGCAGCTGTGTTGGGTGCTGCTGTGTTGGGTGCAGCTGTGTTGGGAACATCTGTGTGTTGGGTGCAGCTGTGTGTTGGGTCAGACTGGGTCCTCCAGACTGGATCACTTTAGTGTTTCTTGGTTGGCCTCAGAACACTCTGCTGCACATTCCTTCTGTCATTCACTTCATGCAGACGTACTTCTGCAGTTTTTTATTATTCATCATTATTATTCATCTTGTGGGTGAAGATATGAGTTTGCAAGTGTGACAGTGCAGTAGGCTGGGATCTCAACATTTTCTACGATAACAATCTAATCTTTTTACTCCGGGGCAGAACATTGACAGTAAACCCTGGTGTTAGAATGTCACTTCTTGGAAACAAGTTTTGAATACATGAAGAGTTGAGCTGATGAACATGGGTGCCGTTTACATTTTTTAGAAGTTACATTATTAATCAGATGGCCTGCAGATTGAGCAGTGTAATCCGGTGTATTAATACCCTCATCAGATGAGTCAAAGGCGGTCTAAATCTGTCCGTCTGGTCCATCTGAATAGAAATATATAAGAGATGGTGAAGTGGCGCCTCCAGCAGGGTTTGAATTGAAGTTGATGAAAGGGTGTCTGGATGAAGTGGAACATAATGCCTGTCTGGTGTGAGCAGTCTAATGATAGAGGAGGTCTGCTTTTAGATACCTGGTTAAACGCTCTCTCTTCAAGGCCCCTTCATCTGAAGGACCAGCAGACACTGAAGGATCTCTTTAAATCACTAGTCAGACTATTTTAGCATTAGCTGCTTGATTACTTTGACCCCATGCTGTAAAAAACACAGATTGAATGAACCCAGATTGTTTTCCAGTCTATTAGGTTGGACGATTAACTACACCTACTTAAATAATCACTGTAGTGTTTGGTCAGCAGCTTGTGCTATGGTGACGCAATCTCTAAAGACAGTATGGCCCACATAGCTTGTTCATTATTAATGAAGGACATTTCACTGATAATGTTACACAGCTAGTTTGAGCCAGGGGCCAGTTACTGGTGCATGTCTGTGTAAATGACATTGTTCTGTATCTAAGAAAAAACTATTCTGAGTAAAGTCCGATTTCATGAACATTTACATTTACATTTATTCATTTAGCAGACGCTTTTATCCAAAGCGACTTACAGTAAGTACAGGGACATTCTCCCTGAGGCAAGTAGGGTGAAGTGCCTTGCCCAAGGACACAACATCATACAGCCACAGCCGGGGCTCGATCTCACAACCTTCCGATCATGAGGCCAACGCCTTAACCACTGAGCCATCTGACCCCATGAAGTTGAAATAAATGTTTCTCAGACGCACACTTCCATATGCTTCTTTGCAGTTATATCGTTTTACGATTATGTGAAATGTGCAGATACCAGCCTACCATTTTTACTTGTGAATTAATCTGTCCAGTTTTATAATTTGTTGATCAATTTCAGTACGTCTCAATTGTTTTAAAAGTCAGGTAAGATTTGGAGTAAACATTTTCCAACTGTGTGACTGTGTGTGTGTGTGTGTGCGACTGTGTTTGACTGTGTGTGTGTGTGTGTGCGACTGTGTTTGACTGTGTGTGTGTGTGTGTGCGACTGTGTTTGACTGTGTGTGTGTGTGTGTGTGTGTGCGACTGTGTTTGACTGTGTGTGTGTGTGACAGGTCTTCTGGTAGGGACCTTGGACACTGTGTTGGACTCCACATCTAAAGTGGCTCCGTTCCGGATCTTACACCAAACACCAGACTCTCAGGTCTACTGGTCTGTAGCATGTGGTAAGTACCCCCCCCCTCCCAGTCCTTAATGGACAGAGCCCATTCTGGATGGTGGTGAAAGTGCTTGGAGTTTCCATTGAGTCTGCTGGTTGACCTTTGCCCTTCTCCTGTGTTTGTTAGGTGCCTCTAAAGAAGAGATCAGTCGTCACTGGGAGTGGCTGCAACACAACATCATGAGGACTCTGTCTGTGTTTGACTCCAGCGATGACATCACCAGCTTTGTCCAAGGAAAAATACGAGTAGGAAATCAAAGGAGGGAGGAGGGGCGGGGGGGGGGGGGGGGGGGGGGGGGTTAGAGACAGCCCGCTGTATCAGACTGAGAGAGGCAGACACTGAATGGTTTTGTCAGCTTGAATGATTCATTAAGCTCTAAGTGAACACTGTGGCTCACATGACTTATTCTCAATACTATCTTCATGAGTATATGGAACACTGTAACACGCAACAAAAATAATCTGAGTCACTGAGA
>CM059338.1:7920706-7999683 GCA_030340685.1 Protosalanx chinensis | reverse complement strand
ACACTGTAACACGCAACAAAAATAAGTCACTGAGAGGAACAAATTATGTTCAGCTGAGTATATTGTACATGTACACTGAATGTAGGGTATGTTTGGATAACTCAGCCTCTAAAAAATATACATTATCTCTCTCCCCTGCTCTCCCCTGCTCTCCCCCTCTCCCCCCTCTCCCCTGCTCTCCCCTGCTCTCCCCTGCTCTCCCCCTCTCCCCCCTCTCCCCTGCTCTCCCCTGCTCTCCCTGCTCTCCCCCTCTCCCCCCTCTCCCCCTCTCCCTGTTTCCCCCTCTCCCCCTCTCCCCCTCTCCCCCTCTCCCCCTCTCCCCCTCTCCCCCTCTCCCCCTCTCCCCTGCTCTCCCCCTCTCCCCTGCTCTCCCCCTCTCCCCCTCTCCCCCTCTCTCCCCCTCTCCCCTCTCCTGCTCTCCCTCTCCCCCCTCTCCCCCCTCTCCCCCCTCTCCCCCTCTCCCCCTCTCCCTGCTCTCCCCCCTCTCCCCCTCTCCCCCTCTCCCCCCTCTCCCCCTCTCCCCTCTCCCCCTCTCCCCCCCCTCTCACCCCTGCTCTCCCCTGCTCTCCCTGCTCTCCCCCTCTCCCCCTCTCCCCTGCTCTCCCCTGCTCTCCCCTGCTCTCCCCCTCTCCCCCTCTCCCCCTCTCCCCCTCTCCCCCCTCTCCCCCTCTCCCTCTCCCCCTCTCCCCCTCTCCCCTCTCCCCCCTCTCCCCTGCTCTCCCCCCTCTCCCCCTCTCCCCCTCTCCCCCTCTCCCCCTCTCCCCCCTCTCCCCTGCTCTCCCCTGCTCTCCCTGCTCTCCCCTCTCCCCCCTCTCCCCCTCTCCCCCCTCTCCCCCTCTCCCCCTCTCCCCTGCTCTCCCCCTCTTCCTGCTCTCCCCCTCTCCCCCCTCTCCCCCTCTCCCCCTCTCCCCTGCTCTCCCCCTCTCCCTGCTCTCCCCCTCTCCCCCTCTCCCCCTCTCCCCTGCTCTCCCCTGCTCTCCCCTGCTCTCCCCCTCTCCCCCCTCTCCCCCTCTCCCCCTCTCCCCCTCTCCCTGCTCTCCCCTGCTCTCCCCTCTCCCCCCTCTCCCCCCTCTCCCCCTCTCCCCCCTCTCCCCCCTCTCCCCCCTCTCCCCCTCTCCCCTGCTCTCCCCCTCTCCCCTGCTCTCCCCCTCTCCCCCCTCTCCCCCTCTCCCCCTCTCCCCCTCTCCCCTGCTCTCCCCCTCTCCCCCTCTCCCCTGCTCTCCCCTCTCCCCCTCTCCCCCTCTCCCCCTCTCCCCCTCTCCCCTGCTCTCCCCCCTCTCCCCCTCTCCCCTGCTCTCCCCCTCTCCCCCTCTCCCCTGCTCTCCCCCTCTCCCCCCTCTCCCCCTCTCCCCCCTCTCCCCCCTCTCCCCCTCTCCCCCTCTCCAGGGTTTGATTGCAGAAGAGGGGAAGGTGTCCCTGGTTCAGGAGGACGATCCGGAGAAGTTTCGTGAGGCTCTGCTGCGGTTTGAGAAGTGGTTTGAACTTCCTCCCAGTGAGAAGCTGGTGACCTTACTACTCCTGCAGCTACTGGAGAGGGAGAGTCCCGTGTCAGGGCTGGCTCTACCTCAGCACTAACTTCCTGTGTTTTTTCTTACTCCTACCTGCTGGGGGCGGAAGGTGAGGGCCAGGCGCCTGGCCTGCTGACACCCTCACACCTCACCTTACTTCAGCCTCTCACTATTATATTAATATTATAAATATTTTGTTGTTATCAGGTCGGTTATTTGTGTCCTCTGCAGTTGATCCTGGAGCCTTTTGTGTTGTTGCTTGCCCCCCCCCCCCACCCCCCACCCCCTTAAAAAGCGATCCAAATCCCTTGGATTTGATTGGCCATCGTAGACGTAACGCTGATAGTCCTCTGTGTGTTATTGTGCTCCTGTGTGCAGTGAAGCTGGTGATCTCTTGGGACGAGGTGTGGAGGCTGGAGAAGACGTCTAACGTGATCCTGACAGAGAGCATCCATGTTCAGGCACATGGAGACGACCACTACTTCTCCATGTTCCTGCACCTCAGTGAGACCTTCCTCATCATGGAGCAGCTGGCAGACTACTGCATCAAGCGACTGTTCGATAAGGAGACTTTTGAGGGAGAGCCTGCCCTGTGTGACCCTCTGCAGGTCACCAAGAGGTAACTACTGTGTGTGACTGTGTGTGACTGTGTGTGACTGTGTGTTACTGTGTGTTACTGTGTGTTACTGTGTGTGACTGTGTGTGACTGTGTGTGACTGTGTGTTACTGTGTGTTACTGTGTGTGACTGTGTGTTACTGTGTGTTACTGTGTGTTACTGTGTGTGACTGTGTGTTACTGTGTGTTACTGTGTGTGACTGTGTGTTACTGTGTGTTACTGTGTGTTACTGTGTGTGACTGTGTGTTACTGTGTGTGACTGTGTGTGACTGTGTGTTACTGTGTGTTACTGTGTGTGACTGTGTGTGACTGTGTGTGACTGTGTGTGACTGTGTGTGACTGTGTGTGACTGTGTGTTACTGGGTGTTACTGTGTGTGACTGTGTGTTACTGTGTGTTACTGTGTGTTACTGTGTGTTACTGTGTGTGACTGTGTGTTACTGTGTGTTACTGTGTGTGACTGTGTGTTACTGTGTGTTACTGTGTGTGACTGTGTGTGACTGTGTGTTACTGTGTGTTACTGTGTGTGACTGTGTGTTACTGTGTGTGACTGTGTGTTACTGTGTGTGACTGTGTGTGACTGTGTGTTACTGTGTGTTACTGTGTGTGACTGTGTGTGACTGTGTGTGACTGTGTGTGACTGTGTGTGACTGTGTGTTACTGGGTGTTACTGTGTGTGACTGTGTGTTACTGTGTGTTACTGTGTGTTACTGTGTGTTACTGGGTGTTACTGTGTGTGACTGTGTGTTACTGTGTGTTACTGTGTGTTACTGTGTGTTACTGTGTGTTACTGTGTGTGACTGTGTGACTGTGTGTGACTGTGTGTTACTGTGTGTTACTGTGTGTGACTGTGTGTGACTGTGTGTTACTGTGTGTTACTGTGTGTGACTGTGTGTGACTGTGTGTGACTGTGTGTTACTGTGTGTTACTGTGTGTTACTGTGTGTGACTGTGTGTTACTGTGTGTGACTGTGTGTGACTGTGTGTTACTGTGTGTTACTGTGTGTTACTGTGTGTGACTGTGTGTTACTGTGTGTGACTGTGTGTGACTGTGTGTTACTGTGTGTTACTGTGTGTGACTGTGTGTGACTGTGTGTGACTGTGTGTGACTGTGTGTTACTGTGTGTGACTGTGTGTTACTGTGTGTGACTGTGTGTGACTGTGTGTTACTGTGTGTTACTGTGTGTTACTGTGTGTGACTGTGTGTGACTGTGTGTTACTGTGTGTGACTGTGTGTGACTGTGTGTTACTGTGTGTGACTGTGTGTGACTGTGTGTGACTGTGTGTGACTGTGTGTTACTGTGTGTTACTGTGTGTGACTGTGTGTGACTGTGTGTGACTGTGTGTGACTGTGTGTGACTGTGTGTGACTGTGTGTGACTGTGTGTGACTGTGTGTTACTGTGTGTTACTGGGTGTTACTGTGTGTGACTGTGTGTTACTGTGTGTGACTGTGTGTGACTGTGTGTGACTGTGTGTTACTGTGTGTGACTGTGTGTGACTGTGTGTTACTGTGTGTTACTGTGTGTGACTGTGTGTGACTGTGTGTGACTGTGTGTGACTGTGTGTGACTGTGTGTTACTGTGTGTGACTGTGTGTTACTGTGTGTTACTGGGTGTTACTGTGTGTGACTGTGTGTTACTGTGTGTTACTGTGTGTGACTGTGTGTGACTGTGTATTACTGTGTGTGACTGTGTGTTACTGTGTGTTACTGTGTGTTACTGTGTGTTACTGTGTGTTACTGTGTGTTACTGTGTGTGACTGTGTGTTACTGTGTGTGAGTGTGTGTTACTGTGTGTTACTGTGTGTTACTGTGTGTTACTGTGTGTTACTGTGTGTTACTGTGTGTGACTGTGTGTGACTGTGTGTTACTGTGTGTTACTGTGTGTTACTGTGTGTTACTGTGTGTACTGTGTGTTACTGTGTGTTACTGTGTGTTAGGTGGCTGAGTGGTTTGGTGAATCAATATAGTCATCAGAATGTTGCTGGTTCGATTCCCAACGTTGTGTCCTTGGGTAAGGCACTTCACCCTACTTCCCTCAGGGGGAATGTCCCTGTACTTGCTGTAAGTCTCTCTGGATAAGAGCGTCTGCAATGTTAATGTAAATGTCATTGGTAAAACATGGAGCTGGAGTTTGTCTGGACTGGATTACAGACTAATGTTCACATGTCAGGAAGCTGCTGGTCATGCCTGTCCTGGATGTCATTTCTATACACACACAGCAGGAACAGTATCATATTATATCCATGTTGTGTATATATGAAGTCTTGGCTGGTGTTTAGAACTGTGTGTTTCTGGAGCCTCGGCCTCCTCAGGGCTGCAGTCTGGAGATCTGCAGGTTATTCCAGTATTTGAGTTACTTCCTGTGTGTTCTCAAACTGTCTTTGCTCGGTTACATTTACATTAAGTCATTCATCAGACGCTCTTATCCAGGGCAACTTACAGCAAGTACAGGGACATTCCCCCCTGAGGCAAGCAGGAGGAAGTGCCTTACCACACAACGTCATGTCGACGCAGTCGGGAATCGAACCGCCAAACCTTCTGATCACTAGCTCGATTTCCCTAACCGCTCAGCCTTCTGACTCCTAGTTGCTCTGCTTCTTCTCCAGAGGGCTGGAAACTCACGCCAGGAACGAGCAGTTCAGGGCGTTCTTCCGTCTCCCCAGGAGGAGAACCTTCTGGAAGTGTATGAGAGTTTCCTGTGGGTTCCCTTCAGCCACTTCAACACGCTGGGAAAGATCTGCCTCTCTGAGAGCTACCTGTGTTTCGCCAGCCAAGATGGCAGCCAGTGCCATGTGATCGTTCCCATCCGAGAGGCACGACAGGGCGAGACGCTTCACCCAACCATAAATATTGACTGTTTGATCTTGTCTCTGTCTGATAGCTGGTGTTTGTTTAAAAAATGAAATGGCTGGATGCTCGCAGGTGATTGGTGTGGAGAACCCGGAGAGGAGCAGCAGGGCGTTGACGGTGTGTGTGCGGGGCAAAAGGGCGCTCCGCTTCTCAGAGGTCCGAGACTACGAGCGGCTGGCCAGCGCCATCCGCAGGAGGTGTGGGGGAGACAGCCAGCCCTCTGCACTCCACACCACCAGAGGTGACCTGTTTAGAGCACTACACACACACACACACACTTTTACCCCACAAACACATGTTTCCCCACACACACACACCTCTCCCCCACAAACACACGCCCCTCCCTCCATACACACATACCTCCCCCCTCACCTCTCCATACAGACATTACCCCCCCCCCCCCCCCCCCCCCCCCCCCCGAGAGGCACACCTCTACAGGACAGAGTCCTCTAGGCTAAAAACTGCAGATAGTCGGAACCTTTCTGTGTCACCATGCATCTCCAGAGGAGGGCGGCAGTTCTATGTCAGTTCTATGGGCGTCCATGATGCCCTTTGCTAATAAAGAAGGGCTACTAATATATGACATTTGATTATTTTTTTAATCATAATAAACCCATGAACCCTCTGTCCTTCCCTTGCAGGTCACACGAGGAGAATGTCAGTCGTTGATCAACCACTTTGAGGACAACCCTGAGGACGTGACCCTGATGGTGGGACAGAGGGACAGCAGCAAGGCTGTGAGCACCGAGGCCCTCATGACCGTGTTCCACCCTCAAGACGCAGAGAACCTCGACCCCAAAATGGTAGGAAACAGCAGGCCTGGCGCACAGGAAGTGACCCGGGCTGCTCGCCGCTCTCTGAGCCCGCTGACGATGTTCTTCTGTTGCCGCCGCGCAGCTGAAAGAGAAGATGAAGGAACAGTCGTGGAACATCCACTTCTCGGAGTACGGCCGTGGAACCAGCATGTTCTGCACTAAGAAGACCCGGGACCTGATCGTCCGTGGGGTTCCGGAGTCCCTGAGAGGAGAACTGTGGATGCTGTTTTCAGGTATCATGTCTTAACCAGGGCTGCTGGATGAACTGGCTGTGTTGGGTAGTCAGTCCAGTGCTTCAGGTTAGAACAGGGTTAGCTAACCCTGGCCCTAGAGAGCCACTGTCTCCAGCACACCTGACTCTAATGAAGGGACGTCAACAGAGCCTGACAGCATGTTGTGTCCTTGGGCAAGGTCCCTGTACTTAAATTGTAAGTCACTTTGGATAAAAGTGTCTTAGAACAGCCTAGCTAGAACAGGGGAACAGGGGAACATCTCAAATCTCCAGGACTCCTTAGGACCAGGGTGGGAAACCCCTGAGTTAGAACATGTCAGTGTGATCGTGCGTGTTGTGACCATGCTCTGGCAGGTGCGGTGAACGACATGGCCACTCACCCTGGCTACTACAGCGACCTGGTGGACCAGTCCCTGGGTACGAGCACCCTGGCCACCGATGAGATCGAGCGGGACCTCCACCGCTCCCTCCCGGAGCATCCCGCCTTCCAGAGCGAGACGGGGATCTCTGCCCTGCGCCGCGTGCTCACAGCGTACGCCTACAGGAACCCCAAGATCGGATACTGCCAGGTAGGAGGAGGAGTCTAACCACCAGCCCTGACCAGCATCACCCTGGTAACGAGATCTGAGCCCACATGTGACCTCCTTCTCTCTCTGTCTCTCTCTCTCTCTCCCTCTCCCTCTCTCCCCCTCTCTCTCTCTCCCTCCCTCTCTCTCTCTCTCTCTCTCTCTCTCTCTCCCTCCCCCTCCCTCCCTCTCTCCCTCCCTCTCTCTCTCTATCTCTCTCTCCCTCCCTCCCTCCCTCCCTCCCTCCCTCCCTCCCTCCCTCCCTCCCTCCCTCCCTCCCTCCCTCCCTCTCCCTCTCTCCCTCTCTCTCTCTCTCTCCCTCCCTCCCTCCCTCCCTCCCTCCCTCCCTCCCTCCCTCCCTCCCTCCCTCCCTCCCTCCCTCCCTCCCTCCCTCCCTCCCTCTCCCTCTCTCTCTCTCTCTCTCTATCTCTCTATCTCTCTCCCTCCCTCTCTCCCTCCCTCCCTCCCTCCCTCCCTCCCTCTCTCTCCTATCAGGCCATGAACATCCTAACATCAGTTCTCCTCCTGTATGCTAAAGAGGAGGAGGCTTTCTGGTTGCTGGTGGCTGTGTGTGAGAGGATGCTGCCTGACTACTTTAACCGCAGGATCATTGGTAAGAGAGTCTGGCTTCTTTATTATCTTTCACCCAGAATCATGTTAGAAGATTTCCTTCTAAAGGATCAAGCACAGTTTGCCATTTTAACTGCTTGACTCTCAGCTGAACTTTTGGTGAACTGACCTTTAAACCACAAAGAATAATTGACTAAGTTTGAAATCTGACATTTAGATCAGATCTCAGTTTAAGCATATTGACAGGTGTCAAAGGTCAAATTAGACGTGCAGTTTTAAACATCGCTGAGAGATAATGGTTGTGTTTAGTTGCTAGACCATGTCGCCGGGGGTGATAAACCATGTCGCCGGGGGTGATAAACCATGTTGCCGGGGGTGATAGAGCTTGTCGCCGGGGGTGACCTGGCGGTGTGTGTGCAGGAGCGCTGGTGGACCAGGCTGTGTTTGAGGAGCTGATCCGAGAGCAGCAGTCCCAGCTGACGGAGCACATGACAGACCTCACCTTCTTCTCGTCCGTGTCGCTCTCCTGGTTCCTCACGCTCTTCATCAGCGTCCTGCCCATCGAGAGCGCCGTCAACGTGGTCGACTGCTTCTTCTACGACGGCATCAAGGCCATCCTGCAGCTGGGGCTGGCTGTGCTCAACTGCAACATGGAGGCTCTGATCAGCTGCCATGACGACGCAGAGGCTGTCACCATCCTCAACAGGTCAGTGTCGGAACACGACAGAACCAAACCTGACCACAGAACTGTGAACGTGATGAGGTGAGACTGAAGCTCGTGTTCTTCTTCAGGTTTTTCGACAGCGTGACGAACAAGGACAGCCCCCTTCCTCCCACAGTGCAGCAGGCGTCGCTAGGCAACAACGACAAGTCCTCCCAGTCCACAATGGACATCAGCGACCTCATCAGGGAGGCCTATGAGGTATCACATGGGCTAATAATCAAAGGTTGCGGGTTCGAATCCCGGCCGTGCCAAATAAGATTGAGAGTGTCCTGGGGCAAGGCACTTCACCCTACTTGCCTCAGGGGGGAATGTCCCTGTACTGCTGTTAGTCTCTCTGGATGAGAGGGTCTGATGAATGACTGAATGTAAATGTGTGATAGGAAGTGAGGATGTCCTGATCTGAAGACGTCCTTTTCTTTCAGAAATACGGGGACATTCGATCAGAGGAAGTGGAGAGCATGAGGAAGAGAAACAAGCTGTTCGTCATCCAAACCCTGGAAGATACGACCAAGCAGAACGTTGTGAGTTAAGAGACGCGGCGCCACTTTTGAGCTGATTGGTCCGTTCAGGATGGGACTGACACGCTTTGGTTACAGCTTCGTGTCGTGTCTCAGGAGGTGAAGTTCAGCAGCTCTCAGCTGGACGATCTTTACATGTTGTTCAAGGTAACGTCAGACAACGTCATCTTTAGAATGAATCATCTACAGCTTGAAAACGCTTCCTGTGCATAGAGTCTTAAAAAAGGTGAATGTGTGTTAAGATATCCCAGACGATAATCTCCCAGCGGTCACAGTTCTTCTCGTGTCGTTCCAGAGGCAGCATTTCCTCAGTTGCTATTGGACGATGAACAGCCCCGCCCTGCTGCACCACGACCCCAGCCTGGCCTACCTGGACCAGTACCAGCTGGGCTTCCAGCAGTTCCGCCAGCTCTTCTCCCTCCTGGAGCCCTGGGCCCTCAGCAGCAGCACGGACACGCTGGCCCTCTGGGCCTTCCGCCTCATCGATGAGAACCAGGACGGCCTGGTGAACTTTAAGGAGTTCTGCTTGGCTCTGGGTGGGACCAACTCTCACCTGATCACTCTGTTGACGCTTCTACCTTGTCAGTGTTCTACCCTTATTTGGGGAAGCTGGTGTAGACCTTGTGTAACCTCTCTCTTTTCCTCTTTCATCCCTCTCTCTCTCCTCCCTCCCTCCTCCTCTCCTCCCTCCTCCTCTCCTCCCTCCTCCTCTCCTCCCTCCTCCTCCCTCCCTCCTCCTCTCCTCCCTCCTCCTCCCTCCCTCCTCCTCTCCTCCCTCCTCCTCTCCTCCCTCCTCCTCTCCTCCCTCCTCCTCCCTCCCTCCTCCTCTCCTCCCTCCTCCTCTCCTCCCTCCTCCTCTCCTCCCTCCTCCTCTCCTCCCTCCTCCTCTCCTCCCTCCTCCTCTCCTCCCTCCTCCTCTCCTCCCTCCCCCCCCCACAGATATCCTATACAGTGGCTCTTTCACCAATAAACTGAAGTTCCTGTTTAAACTGCACCTGCCTCCAGGTAAGAACATAAACTCTCTCACTGAGGAGTCTGTATGAAGTACATTATCTTTGACCATCTTGTAACTGTTTTATCAGTCGTAATTCCTGTTGATGTACTTTCTTGAGAGAGAAACTCGTTCATCTTCCCCTCAGTGGAAAAACTCCTTACAAAGCTTTGCTACTTCTCTACTTCGCTACAATCTCGATCTGTTTTCTTTATACTAATTTCCTCAAGCTTTTGTTTACTACTGTTTGTTTTGTTTACTACTGTTTTGTTTACTACCCTAAAAGACCTGCCTGCATGTTCTTATGCACCGTATCTTCCAGCTTTCACAGGAAGTCCTTTCCACTCAAAGGACCAGCAGTTTCTTCACTTTGTTCCGGTGACTGAAGACCTCTGTCATCTTAGTAGACTGACTGGTCAGCCTGCTTCTTCCTGTCCTAACACCCTCACTTCCTGTCGTACCTCTCTTCCTGCTGTACCACAATTCCTGCTCTTCTCTTTTAACAAGGCCTTAACGTCTTACAAACCTGTGTAAAACTCCAACGTGCTCCTCAGCATGCTAACCTGTTGCACTTATGAACTGCAGGATGTTACTTGTGTTGTGTTTTCACGTTTTTTATTGTTCTTCCTGCTCATATCACAGTGTTAGATCTTCCGGAGGATAGCGTGATTCGAAAAAGCCCTGAAAGAGGTCAAGTTGTTTTCTTTTCGATGTCTTTGGGTTGTCATGTTCCCTCGGGGTAATCTGGTCAGCTGACGGTTCCTGTTTACTCTTCTACAGGCAGAGGAAAGGTCGATCTACAAGCCTACCTGAAGCAATGGCAAGATGAGATCCTGAAAAAAGAGGAGAGCATTAAGGATCTACCCCGAATCAACCAGGTAACCTGCTGTACTTCTATTAAAGAAGGTTCCTGATTTGATTGCCACATTGATTTAGATTAGATTAAACTTTATTGTCATTGAACATGTATCAATGCAAGATCATTTAACTCAGTTTAGCATCCAATCTGACGTGTGAAAGAAGCAGTTCATCAGTGGGTCATCTAATGTTCAAGGGTTTGTTTTGTTCTCTTCATTGGGGGGGGTCGGCTCTAGGCTCAGTTTATTCAGTTCTCCAAGACCATGTACAGTCTGTTCCACGAGGACCCAGAAGAGGAGCCTCTGTACCGGGCTGTGGCCAGAGTCACCAGCCTCCTGCTGCGGATGGAGGAGGTGGGGCGCAGGCTGCAGGAGACCCCCAGCCCTCGGGAGACCCCCAGCCCTCCTGCGGCTCCTGAGGAAGGGGGTCTGGTGGAGGGGGAGGCCTCCGATCCTGTGGAGAGCACCCAGACCCCCAGCCCCCCTGGCCCCCTGGTGGGTGCGGCCTCCAGCCCTCAGGAGATGGAGTGGTCTTTCTCCTTCGAGCAGGTTCTGGCCTCCCTCCTCAACGAGCCTGTGATCGTGCGCTTCTTTGAGAAGCCTGTGAACGTTCAGGCTCGCGTGGACAGTGCTAAGAGCGCCCAGGTGAAGGCCAAGGCTAACAAGTAGAAGGACACAGTGTGGCTCCAGCACACTTATCAAAGCCATCAAGTCCTCATGACTCAACTGCTTCACTGTTGTGTCGTCGTGTCGTTGGCTCTGGTCAGGTAGCAGAAACTGGTTGTAAGTCAACACCGTGGACATGAAATCCCCTTTGCAGAGCACACAGCCCTGTGAAGTCCATCTGATCTGTAGTGATGTACGTACACGCCCTGTCTTACACACCAGCGAACACTCATCTGCCATTCTGCTTTTACTGTTGTGTAACAGTGATTGTTTTTCCTCATGCAGCCTTAAGTCATCTTTTCAAGTTTTAAGTCTTAAGTCAAGTTTTTCAAAGTTGAGGTTGGTAGGAATTATATAGAGAACTATGAAGCTGAGGAGAAGCCATACTGTAAAGCCTGAGGACAAGCAGCTCACAGGGTCACTATTTAACTTCTACTTTAAAACTAAACAACGACAAAAAAAGATATAGGATTTTCTTGATTTGAGTTCAGTTAGTTTCGTGACACAGTGAAGGGAAATAATCAGGTGATTGTTTGTGAAGAATCTTCATGCAAGTTAAAACGCATAAAGGACCACAGAACCTTCTAGGCCCAAGTTCCTAGATGATTTATACATTTAGTTGACTTTCTGACAAACTGAAATGCAATGGTTCTGTTAAGAATATCATTAGGGACATAACAAAAGCCTTTTGTTGATGCAGAGTTAAAGGCCTTTCAGGACAAAGTAAACTAGCTAAGTGTAAAAATGAGGAGTTGGTACAGGAATCTGGTTCAAACTGCAGAACTGGACAACTGAGTCTTTTAATGTCAACAAATCAAACATCAAATAATAACAAATCAACAAATCAGACATATGCAAAAAGGAGAAATGTTTGTGTTCACTTCACCAAAACTTTCGATTGCTAACTTGATATTTGCTCAAATAAGACATATAACTGAGATGAAAAAATACGTTGGCACCTTAAACTCTGGTCTTTAGGCATTACTTGAGTGATGAGTTCAAAAGTAGATGAAAGAGATGAGCGATATTTACAATGAGGTTATCTCTAGTAAGATAATCTGTTATTTCATTCAGTTATAAAGGGAATACTGTGTATGATATCATTCATGATGACTATCGTCAAGGTATATTAAATAATTGTGTTATATTTTGATAGTTGGATTTTTGAGACAGCAAGTTAAATATGTTGATGATATTTAACTGTTATATGTTCCATATTATTTTATTGGATGTTTTTGCAGTGAAGCATGAATCGGTGTGCATGGGCATGGTTACATGATGGAAACAGAACTCAGATTTAAGGGGGAGTTCTGCTCGACGTACAGTCCTGTACAAAATCTTCTTTTTTTGTTGTTTATTTAATTTCTTTAACTCAATGGTTCTCTATGTGGGATATGTCTATTTTACACGGTCAGTGATAAATGTTTCTTTTCATGGCCTGTGTCAAACTCCAGAGATTGCGTGTGTGTGTGTGTGTGGTGTGTGTACGGTGTGTGTGTGTGTGTGTGTGGTGTGTGTGTGGTCCATGTTCTCCTTGTTTGAATGTCATGACTTGGTGCCAACTGTTGATAATGGACCTTTGCAGTTTGATCCAGCAGTCATATTATAAAGCTTTCATCAGTCTGTACCTCATATAGCTGCTACAGCCTCTTAAAAATAATGACTAATCTAGTACCACTTAACGCAATAGCACAATATCACGAAGCATTTACGATGAGCTTGCTGTTTTTGTGTTATAGATGATTGATATGGAGTTTATATTTGTCGAGATCATTAATATGCCAAGTTTATATCTAAAGAAAATGTACCCCCTGTATTGCATAAGCTGTCAGTAGTTTCCAGTGTACCAGTGTACCTGTGTACCTGTGCACCTGTGTACCTGTGCACCTGTGCACCTGTGTACCTGTGCACCTGTGTACCTGTCATGTTGTTACATCATAACCCCGCACAGCGGACATGACGTCATATCCAAACTGAGGAAACGGAAGTAGAATATCCTAACTGTCTGCTGATTGGACCAAAGCTGCAGGAGACATGGTTCAAATGTTTCATTTGCACTCTAGGCCTATATGCACTATAAACATACCAAGTCAGATTCATTTGGCTGCAATATCATACTATCATTAGTGAAACGGAGTAATGTATCGTGACTTGTTACACTTCTTTTAGATCAGACTGTCATAGATTAGATCTTTTAGCACAAAATAGCCCTATAATCTGTCGATTTTTATTCATGACCCAAATGATTCAAGTTGGCCTATACTCGTCAAAACGTATATGAAAGGTGTCCTAAATGGACCAGTCTACTTGTGGTAACCTAATGTACTGCCTCTTTATTGATTTTCTGTTTTGGAGGATTGTGCTCCTCTTTGAATACAGAACAAGAATAACAGTCTAGCTGAGGAAGGCATGCCCGTGCCTATCACACGTGACACTTTATGTGAATGTCATATGTCTTCAAAATTAAATAAAAATATGTTTTAATAGAAATATGTCAAATTTTGGAGCCGTCGTTGTCGTTTTTTTTAATTAATAATCTGCAGACAACACAACGTGCTTGAATGTTTGTTACTTCTCGCGATACTTGGAGTGACATAGTCATTCCTTCTCGCGATACTTGGAGTGACATATTCATTCCTTCTCGCGATACTTGGAGTAACATATTCATTCCTTCTCGCGATATCGGGAGTGACATATTCATTCCTTCTCGCGATACTTGGAGTAACATATTCATTCGTTCTCGCGATACTTGGAGTGTCGTTGCTTCAGTAGCTCTCCAGCTAGTAGCCGAGTTAAGCTGCATGAAACTCCACAGCTTTTCACTCAGGTAATATCATAATAATATTATAATGTTTCTCAGAAGGTTCCGATATTCATCACCGATTATTTTAGCTTGTAAGGCTTGAAATTCCCCTAAATAAGCTTAGCTAGCGAAATGCAGTTATGTGGCTAGTTCAGAAGTAGCTGTTAGCTAAACCAAACATCGTTAGCCGCCTTTTCTCTGCTGTGTTATTGTGTTATTATCCAGATTTGAGCTCGAAATAAAAGCAGAAACAGTTATAACATTTATGTTTTTAATGTGAAACTTTTATGATGATTTTATTGTCTGTTAAGCGACTTTGAGTACCTTGAAAGGCGCTATATAAATACAATGTATTATTATTATTATAATCAGTGTCCAGAGCGCCGTAGTTAGAGGTTAACTTTCATCCGGTGGAACGGAAACCATGTTGTCGTTCTTTTGTTTTTACCTTGAAGTGAAGACACACTAACATGGAGCCATCAAGACTGAACTCTGTTCAGATGGATGAAGGTGAAGATGAAGAGGATCTGTGCCTGGAGCTGCTGTCTGAGGGGGCCGGGGACCCCCTGGCTATGGACACCGGGATAAATCTGCTGTCTGCACAGGTCACCATGGGGCCCCTGGATGTGGAAGCAGGAAGGGGCCTTCTGTCGACACACACAGGGGGGAACTCCCTCTCTACCGGGGCTGAGATGGACCGACTGTGCTCGCAGGCCGACCTGGAGCCTCTTTCTACGGAGACAGGGATGGGTCTGTTCTCCTTACAGGCAGGTGTTAGTATCCTGACCGCTCATTCTGACATGAACCTCCTCACTTCACATTCTGATATGGAGCCTTTAACGGATCTGGGTGCGTCCGGTAGTACCGGGGGCCTGCCGGAGACGAACCCAGCGGGAAGCGGGGACTACTGTATGGAGCTTGAGACCCGTGGCAGTCCCGTCCTGACCCAGTCGGAGAGAGAGAGGCTGAAAACGCAGGATAGTTTGAGCATCTTAGGAGATCCAGACTCTCTGGAGCTTTCCAAGGCTCAGGTGGAGGAGTTCTACAGCCACAAACACCCGGAGCTGTCAGGTCCGTCCACCAGCTTCAGTGAGGAGCAGTGTCAGTGGTTCTCTGAGGCCACATCAGACACGGTAGACCCTGACAGAGACAGAGCGGGCGGAACGTTACAGTTTGAAAACGGCACCGGGAAAGAACACGACTCATCTGAACATGGAATGGAGCTGGACGGGGAGGTGGACAGGGCGAGAGGCGGCCAGAGTCCAGACGAAGCTCTCCTGATCACGGATGTGAGAGCTCTGCCGGGGCGCGAGCTGGACGGCCAGGAGGAGGTGAACATGGCGCGCGGTGGGGAGTTGCCAGATGAGGGCAGCCTGTCCTCGCGATCCCTCACCACCAAACCGCGAGCAGCCTCTAACGGTAGGTCTGCTCACCTTACCGTCAGCTAGTTGGATCTGAAAGAGAAACATGTGCTCGTTCTTTGCATTTAATTTCATTTGATTTAAAACTCCTTTTGGCCTCCTTGTTTTCAAAGCCATAGATGTTGGTAGTGATGCTGCAGAAACAGTAAAGGAGTTATGTTAATAATACTGTTATCAGAGGGAGAGGGGGGGCGCTTTTAATGTGAAATCCTTCACTCTCCATCCACTGTTAATCCATCATTATTTCAGCCTGTCAGAACTCTTCTTATGTCTTTCTAGAGGAACATGCTGGAACTAATGACACAACAGTCATTGAAAATTCTCCAACGCAGCATAAGAGAGATGGAGTTACAGGCCAGGACTCGTCTAACGATGGTAAGGAACGATCTGCTTCTCTGTAAAGCTACGTGATGCACTTATATGACCCTGTCTGTGACCCCTGTCTGTGACCCCTGTCTGTGACCCCTCTCTGTGACCCCTCTCTGTGACCCCTGTCTGTGACCCCTCTCTGTGACCCCTGTCTGTGACCTCTGTCTCATACCATTAAACACTGCAGCAGAGGTGGGGTTCTGGTGCAGACAGACCGGCTTCGTTCTAGAGGTGTTGTTCTAGAATTTGTGTTCTAGAGGTGGTGTTGTTCTACCGGTGGTGTTCTAGAGGTGGTGTTCTAGAAGTTGTGTTCTAGAGGTGGTGTTGTTCTACCGGTGGTGTTCTAGAGGTGGGGTTCTAGAGGTGGGGTTCTAGAGGTGGTGTTCTAAAGGTGGTGTTCTAGAGGTGGTGTTCTAGAGGTGGTGTTCTAGAGGTGGTGTTCTAGAGGTGGTGTTCTAGAGGTGGTGCTCTAGAGGTGGGGTTCTAGAGGTGGTGTTCTAAAGGTGGTGTTCTAGAGGTGGTGCTCTAGAGGTGGTGCTCTAGAGGTGGTGTTCTAGAGGTGGTGTTCTAGAGGTGGTGCTCTAGAGGTGGTGTTCTAGAGGTGGTGTTCTAGAGGTGGTGCTCTAGAGGTGGTGTTCTAGAGGTGGTGTTCTAAAGGTGGTGTTCTAGAGGTGGTGTTCTAGAGGTGGTGTTCTAGAGGTGGTGCTCTAGAGGTGGTGCTCTAGAGGTGGTGCTCTAGAGGTGGTGCTCTAGAGGTGGTGCTCTAGAGGTGGTGCTCTAGAGGTGGTGCTCTAGAGGTGGTGCTCTAGAGGTGGTGCTCTAGAGGTGGTGCTCTAGAGGTGGTGCTCTAGAGGTGGTGCTCTAGAGGTGGTGCTCTAGAGGTGGTGCTCTAGAGGTGGTGTTCTAGAGGTGGTGCTCTAGAGGTGGTGCTCTAGAGGTGGTGCTCTAGAGGTGGTGTTCTAGAGGTGGTGCTCTAGAGGTGGTGCTCTAGAGGTGGTGTTCTAGAGGTGGTGCTCTAGAGGTGGTGCTCTAGAGGTGGTGTTCTAGAAGTGGTGCTCTGGTGTAAACACACCTGCTCCTCTTCCCACAGTCCAGCTTGTGGAGGATGACTCTGCAGGTGATGTGGTCGAAGTTTCCAAGGATGTGACCTCCGACCCGCTCTCTGGCCTCCGTCGCTCCTCCAGGACAGTGAAGCCCATCCTCCCCAGCGTCCCCCCAGCCCCCGCCCCCTCTCGCCCCCCCAGCTCCGCCCGCCAGCCACCCCACCGGGCCGGGGCCCCTCCAGCAGAGCAGCCTGACGCCTACTCCTCCTTCACCTGTGCTAACTGCTGTGAGTCTCTGAAGAGTGGGCAGACAGCCTATCAGAGGAGAGGTCTGCCTCAGCTCTTCTGCAGCTCTGTCTGCCTCTCCACCTTCGGCAGGAAACCTCCTCGGAAAAACCCCTGTGCTCACTGTCGAAGGTGAGTCTGTCTCCCTCTGTCTCTCCCCCACTCTGCTGCACCACTGCACCCAGCCGAGCTACAACTGGAATCAGGTTGTTGTTGTTGTTGTTGACCAACACTGACATCTTTTCTGTTTCGTGTTTCAGCGATATGACGAATAACAAGAACGCCACGATGGCCCAGATCGGACAATCCTTTCACGAGTTCTGCAGTGCTGTGTGTCTGGCTCAGTACGAGGCAGGAGCGCAGGCCCCGCCCCCCTGTGACCCTCCGCCTCACAGCAGGAGGTGCAGCGTGTGCGGCCAGGCACGAGAGGTACGCAGAGACACACACACACACACACAGGGCGTTACAACTCAGATATGTACATATCAGGTAGATGATAGAATAGACAATGTGTTCTACGTTTTCATAGGTAGAGTGTCTAACTGCACACTTCACACTTTATAAAAACATCTCGACAGGAAGTTTGAAAAGTGAGAGTAGATTTGTGGCATCATGTCTGTCAGAGATGCTCCTGTGTGACTGATGAAGAGCCTGGTGTGAAGATGTCTGTTAGCAGTGAGGTCACTGTTCTCCAGGTCCACATGCTTCTCATCCATGCAACAATGCAATTGCAAACATTTTTATGTTTGCCTCTTAAAGCTGGCACCAGGTCCACCTATTCTGCTCTGAGTTTCCCCCACAGCATCTGTAAGTCATTTGTAAATGAGTACAATAAAATTTATTAAAAATAAGTAAGCACTTTTTAACGCCAAGTCCAGCAAAAACCACACAATGCTGTGATTATTCTATACATTCTTTAAAGTTAAGAGAAGCTCTAAAACCTGGTGGTTAGCAGACTTCTGTGTTCCACCAAACACCTGCAATTAGTACTGTCAGGGTCAAGCCCACATTTGCATTACATGTAATCATTTATCAGACCCTCTTATCCAGAGAGACTTACAGTAAGTACAGGGACATTCCCCCCTGAGGACAGTAGGGTGAAGTGCCTTGTCCAAGGACACAATGTCAGGTTGGCATGTCCGGGAATCAAACAGGCAACATTCTGATTACCAGCCCGATTCCCTAACCACTCAGCCACCAGACTCCCTGACTTCCGTTGCTGAGGTGGCTTGTTCTCCTGATCGCTCTGTGTCTTCCTGGGTTAGATCATCCACGAGGTCAGCACAGGGAACACAGTCCATCTGCTGTGCAGCAACGCCTGTTTCAACACCTTCCGGGCGTCCAAGGGGCTGAAGACCAACTGCTGTGATGCCTGTGGCAGCTACATCAACATGGCGGCCTGCAGGCCGGAGTACCTGCTCCACGATGGAGTCCAGAGGAGATTCTGCAACTCCTCCTGTGTCAAACTCTACAAGATGGTGGGTGTGCTCGTTTTAAATAAAGCGCTCGTTTCAAGGGTTGTGATGGGTCTGTGTTTGGAGCGTGCTGAGACTGAGAGGGAGCTGCTTTTAAAACGTTTGTTTTTCTCCTTCTTGCTTGGGGGGGGTTTTGTAGAAGAACACGAAGGTGCTCTCGTGCCTGTGGTGTAAGACTCTGAGTCAGAAGTTTGACATGCTGTCCAACGTGGATCCTTCTGGAAAGATCCAATACTTCTGCTCAACCTGCTGCATCACATCGTACAAAGTCAAGACGTCTGTGAACACAGGTACGGAGGGGGGGGGGAGGTGTGTTCAGCGTGGCTGGGAGGAGGCTGTGGGGATTTGAATGACCTTGTGAACTCAAAATGCGTCTTCTTCTGCTAGTTCCTCAGTATCCCTGCATCATCTGTAAAAAGAACCTCCGTCAGCCGTCGTACTTCTGCAAAGAGAACAAGACAGTGTTTGCCTTCTGCAGCCCGGGGTGCTGGGTGAAGTTCCAGGTGATGTAACCCCTCACACACACACCCAGAACACCAGAACAAAGTAGGCTTAGCCAAAGGGTGCTTTCTTTTATTTAAACATGTTCCAGAAGCTTATGACCTCGCTGTCTTTAACATGGATTTGTATTAAACACAGGTTATTGCTGCTTGAGAAAAGAACTTGAATTAGTTTTTTGGGGGGTGGGGGAGGGTTTCAGAAAGGTTTATTTTTTCTTTCTTTTTTTATTATTAAAGAGAGAGAGAAAACCCCCCAAGAACTGTTCATATTTACAGTGTGATGTACATGCTTGGCTGTGTGTGCCATTAAAGCTGAAGTATGCTAGTTAAACTGGCCCTAAACTGCAGCTCTGCAGCTGAGCTTCACACCCGGAGGCTGAGCTGCCTCGCTGAAGGAGCCTCTGTATGGAGGAGGTCACTGCCTCAACACCACATCTGGAATCCTCCAGGAAATATGTCAAGCAGGACATGTTCTGAACTCTTGTAATCTGAAGCTCTGAAAGTGACCTTTTATGATATCAATATTTCGACATGCCCTCTGTTTGTATACTATATTTAAAATGTGTGCTGTTTTTATGTATTTTTCCAGAGCCACAATCCAGATGGTGTCATCCATTTAAACTGCCAATCCTGCTACGACATGTTTACATGGAAACCAGAAGTCTTAGAATGGCAGGTAATACGACCATTTGGAATCATCAAAATGTCTAATATTGACATCAAAAGCCTCAGAAACAGATACATGCTGATGGTGATCATCAGATTCATCAGAATAACTCCTTGCTTTTGTCTGTATTTCAGAACTCCATGTATCAGTTCTGCAGTAAGGACTGCTGCAGGACGTACAAGAGTGTGACAGGTGTGATCACAGTGTGTGCTCAGTGCAAGCAGGAGAAGATCTACCACAAGAAGATGACCTTCTCTGGGGTGGAGAAGACCTTCTGCAGCAACGGTGAGGACATGTCCTGACTTACATTTACATTCAGTCATTCAGCAGACGCTCTTATCCAGAGCGACTAACAGCAAGTACAGGGTCATTCCCCCCTGAGGACAGTATGGTGAAGTGCCTTGCCCAAGGACACAACATCATGTTGGCATAGTAACCTTCAGTAACCTGGTTACCAGCCCAGTTCCCTAACTGGACAGTCACCTGACTTCCTGTGCCCCCCACACTGTTTGTTTCCCCAAGCCTGCGGGACGCTGTACAAACAGGATGTGACCCGGCAGCTGGGCGGAGTCTCTGTGGACTGTTCCTACTGTTCCCAGACCTGCATCCCCACCGTCACTGACCAACAGGGGGACAAGAAGTGGGCCTTCTGCGCCCTGGACTGCAAGAGGAAATACCTCCGCCTTCACCTGAACGTACGTCCGAAAAAAATACCCACCCACACTGTGAGGTCACAGACTGACCCTGGAGTGTTTTAGATGCTTCCCAGCTCAGCAGCTCAGAGTTCAGAGTGTAAATCTGTCTGGACATGTCCAGCGTGGCGTACGTTTACCTTAACGAACACGTTCTGAATGTGCAGTGCGAGTGTATTTGTGTGTGCTGGGACATTGACAGTGTGTCCTTCACCCTCCTGCTGTCCAGATGTCCTTCTGCCACTTGTGCCAGCGTCAGGGGAAGCTGCAGGACAGTCTGCTGTGGAAAGGAGAGCTTCGACACTTCTGTAACCACCACTGCCTGCTGTACTTCTGCAGCCAGCACAACCAGCCCAGCCTCCAGGCTCCTCACAGCCAGCCCAGCCTCCAAGGTCCACACACACAAACACACGATCTGTATCTCACCTTTGGCTTCCCGGTCAACTTTGTATGAAACGCCGCAGTGCAAATTTCGGACACGCGTGTCCTCCTGAAGCGTGTCCTGGTGTCTCAGTTGCTGGTTTAGGATCAGGGTTAGCTGTAGTCTCTCTCTCAGGGTTATGTGGAGGACTGATCCTGGACACACACTGGAAAGTGTAAACATATGTTAGGCTTCCTCAATAATTGGCTATTAAAATTCTATATGTTTACTGGCCCTACAGGTCTCTCCTCGGGGACCAAGCTCTCTCCTGTTGCTAGCAGGAAAAGTGAAGTAAGGCTTTTTCATTTTAATTCACTTCCTGTCCCACCACACCAACACAGAGCTGCAGTGTTAGTGAGGATGCTGGTTCCTCTTCTGTTTCAGCCTCCTGTCAGACTGAGGTCTGTCCCCCGGTCTGAACCAGCCGCTATGGCCTCCCCCGCTCCTCCCCCCACCCCTCACCCCACATCCCTGAAGAACAAGTCATCCATGTGTAAGCCCATGGTGGAGACCATCGCCATCACCTGTAAACCTGAGATGAAGACCCAGGGCTGCCAGACAGGTGAGCTCTCCTCTGCTCCAGACTGTGTTCACCTCACCTCCGCACCTCCTCTCCTCACCTCTGCTCCTCACCTCTGCTCCTCAACTCTGCTCTCCTCACCTCTGCTCACTTCACCTCTGCTCCTCACCTTTGCTCCTCACCTCTGCTCACCTCACCTCTGGCTGCTGTGTTAACCTGCTGTAAACACATTGTTGTTGTTGTTGTTGTTGTTGTTTCAGATGACTTCCTGCTGACTCCTCCTCTGGTGTTGCCCATCCCTGTTCCTGTGTACGTCCCCCTGCCTCTGCACATGTACTGTCAGTACAGCCCCTTCAGCCTGGCCTGGCCCCTGCCTGTGAGTCTGCCTGGCCCTGCTCACACTACACACACCTATTCACTACACACACCTATTCACAACACACACCTATTCACAACACACACCTATTCACAACACACACCTATTCACAACACACACACATTCAGTCACCATGATATCACTCATCAGTGTGTGTTCCTGTTTGTGCAGCTGCCAGTCCCTGTCTTCCTGCCCAGCACCCTGGATCAGATTGTAGAAACCATCAAGGAGCTGAAGCTGAACCTGCCATACGAGCCAGCTGACATCACTGCTGAGGAAGAGGCTGAGGAAGAGGCTGGCATCACTGCTGAGGAAGAGGCTGACATCACTGCTGAGGAAGAGGCTGAGGAAGAGGCTGGCATCACTGCTGAGGAAGAGGCTGACATCACTGCTGAGGAAGAGGCTGAGGAAGAGGCTGGCATCACTGCTGAGGAAGAGGCTGAGGAAGAGGCTGACATCACTGCTGAGGTAGAGGCTGAGGAAGAGGCTGACATCACTGCTGATGAAGAGGCTGAGGAAGAGGCTGAGGTTGATGAAGAGGCTGAGGGGGAGGCTGATGAAGGGGCTGAAAGCGAGGTGGATGCAGAGGCTGAGGGCGAGGCTGAGAGCGAGGCTGAGGGTGAGGCGGATGAAGAGGCTGATGAAGAGGCTGAGGGTGAGGCCGGGCCCTGTCTGGATCCCAGTATTCAGCCCCCCTGTGTCTGTCCTCCCAGTTGATGTTGTGGTGTTCCTAGGTGAGAGCCATGATGCAGAGCAGGAAGACGATCTGGCCCCAGCCCCCACCCCCCTGTCGAGGTCAGACCACGTCCCACTGACCTCTGACCTGGATGAGGAGCAGGACATGCAGTCTGAGCCTGGCCCTGCTGAGCCTCTCCTCTCAGGCACGTTCCTGCAGCTGTTCACCACCGGGAATGGGAAATACGTAAACATGGGGTCACCCAGGGCAACACGGGTCATGACCCTGCTGTCTCCTCCTGCATGGGGGTGCTGGGAGGTGGAGGAGGGCTATTCTTACCTCTCTCTCTCTCTCTCTCTCTCTCTCAGATCCTGGGGGCGTGTCTGCTGGCGATGTTGGAGCAGGAGGGTGTGGCTCAGATATCCCAGAAGGCCCCGGGGTCATCGGTCTCAAGGTATTCACACACTGTGTTCTGAACACCGTCCTCCAGTGTTAATGAACTTCTTAATGAACCTCAGCTTCTCTGTGTGACAGGGTTCCAAGAGGCAGGCCCTGTCGGAGGGGGTTCTCCAGGACCCCCTGGACAGCCAGGATCCAGGCCCAGGGCTGGACAGCTCCTGTGGGGTGCAGGCGTGGAGGGCGTGGGTGGAGAGCCAACACTCCGATCAAACTAAAGGTCCGATTACAAAGGCAGTGTGTTTTATTCAGTGCTTGGAAAATGCTAACCGAAAACAGGCCCTGTTTTAATACATTTACACGACTTACAAGAGAGCTTTTACAAAGAGCATCAGTCATTGAGCATAGCAACGTGATAGACCCCGAACACAGTGGGGTTTTTTAGATTGTGAATCATACATCATGAGAACCAGTAAGTGCCAATGGAAGAACTATAACGATTGTGACACAGAAGCTAGATGAGACAGAGCTGTGTGTGCTGTGATCCTGTCCAGAGAGCTGTGCTGGGCTGAAGGAGGACATCCTGTCCTGCTCTCCAGCAGAGCTCAGCCAGGGCCTGGTCCAGTTCATCCAGGACTCAGCCTCTCCCAGAGGACGCTTCAAACCAGACAGCCTGTTCTACCTGTGCCTGGGGATCCAGCAGGTAGGCCCACACACACCAGCCAGACACACACACACCATCCAGACACACCATCCAGACACACACACACCATCCAGACACACCATCCAGACACACACACACCATCCAGACACACACACACCATCCAGACACACACACACCATCCAGACACACACACACCATCCAGACACACACACACCATCCAGACACACACACACCATCCAGACACACACACACCATCCAGACACACACACACCATCCAGACACACACACACCATCCAGACACACACACACCATCCAGACACACACACACCATCCAGACACACACACACCATCCAGACACACACACACCATCCAGACACACACACACCATCCAGACACACACACACTCCAGCCTGTGTGTTTCTTTTCCATACCTCTGAAGTCACTGGGATGTTTGTCTGTTTCTCAGTTCCTCCTTGAGAACAACCGCATGGTGAACATCTTCACTGACCAGCTGTACAGCAGCTTCGCCAGGCAGCTGGATGGAGTTCTGAGTGGCTGGGCTCCTCAGCTGAACACACACGGTACACCCCCCCCCCCCACACACACACACACACACACATCCTCATACATGGATGTGTCTTAGCTGTGTTCCCAGGTGTTGCTGTGTCTTAGCTGTGTCTTAGCTGTGTTCCCAGGTGTTGCTGTGTCTTAGCTGTGTTCCCAGGTGTTGCTGTGTCTTAGCTGTGTCTTCCCTGTGTTCCCAGGTGTTGCTGTGTCTTAGCTGTGTTCCCAGGTGTTGCTGTGTCTTAGCTGTGTCTTCCCTGTGTTCCCAGGTGTTGCTGTGTCTTAGCTGTGTCTTAGCTGTGTTCCCAGGTGTTGCTGTGTCTTAGCTGTGTCTTAGCTGTGTTCCCAGGTGTTGCTGTGTCTTAGCTGTGTCTTCGCTGTGTTCCCAGGTGTTGCTGTGTCTTAGCTGTGTCTTCGCTGTGTTCCCAGGTGTTGCTGTGTCTTAGCTGTGTCTTCCCTGTGTTCCCAGGTGTTGCTGTGTCTTAGCTGTGTCTTAGCTGTGTTCCCAGGTGTTGCTGTGTCTTAGCTGTGTCTTCCCTGTGTTCCCAGGTGTTGCTGTGTCTTAGCTGTGTCTTAGCTGTGTTCCCAGGTGTTGCTGTGTCTTAGCTGTGTCTTCCCTGTGTTCCCAGGTGTTGCTGTGTCTCGTGTTGTGGAGGAGCACCTGTGGGAGTGTAAACAGTTGGGGGTCTACTCCCCCTTCGTGCTGCTCAACACCCTCATGTTCTTCAACACCAAGTTCTTCCACCTGCGCACGGTGGAACAGCACCTGCAGCTGTCCTTCGATAACGTGATCCGCAGAATCAAGAAGGGTCCTGCTGCTGTCAAGCTGGCCAGCATCTGCTACCGGCCCCGCACCCGCTACAAGAAGCACACCGGCAGAGGTGAGGGGGGGGGGGGGGCTGTGTGGGACGTTTTGGTTTCCTTCCCCCTGGTTTAGTCACTGTTCTATTCTGAGTGTGGCTGGGAGCTATTAATACACCAGCAGGGAGAGGCTGTGCAGAGCTGCCCTCGCTCGGCCAGGGAGAGGCTGTGCAGAGCTGCCCTCGCTCGGCCAGGGAGAGGCTGTGTTCAGAGCTGCCCTCGCTCGACCAGGGAGAGGCTGTGTGCAGAGCTGCCCTCGCTCGACCAGGGAGAGGCTGTGTTCAGAGCTGCCCTCGCTCGACCAGGGAGAGGCTGTGTGCAAAGCTGCCCTCGCTCGGCCAGGGAGAGGCTGTGTGCAGAGCTGCCCTCGCTCGGCCAGGGAGAGGCTGTGTTCAGAGCTGCCCTCGCTCGACCAGGGAGAGGCTGTGTGCAGAGCTGCCCTCGCTCGACCAGGGAGAGGCTGTGTTCAGAGCTGCCCTCGCTCGACCAGGGAGAGGCTGTGTGCAAAGCTGCCCTCGCTCGGCCAGGGAGAGGCTGTGTGCAGAGCTGCCCTCGCTCGGCCAGGGAGAGGCTGTGTTCAGAGCTGCCCTCGCTCGACCAGGGAGAGGCTGTGTTCAGAGCTGCCCTCGCTCGACCAGGGAGAGGCTGTGTGCAAAGCTGCCCTCGCTCGGCCAGGGAGAGGCTGTGTGCAGAGCTGCCCTCGCTCGGCCAGGGAGAGGCTGTGTTCAGAGCTGCCCTCGCTCGACCAGGGAGAGGCTGTGTGCAGAGCTGCCCTCGCTCAACCAGGGAGAGGCTGTGTTCAGAGCTGCCCTCGCTCGACCAGGGAGAGGCTGTGTGCAGAGCTGCCCTCGCTCGACCAGGGAGAGGCTGTGCTGAGCTGCCCTCGCTCGGCCAGGGAGAGGCTATGTGCAGAGCTGCCCTCGCTCGACCAGGGAGAGGCTGTGTGCAGAGCTGCCCTCGCTCGACCAGTGAGAGGCTGTGTGCAGACTGCCCTCGCTCGACCAGTGAGAGGCTGTGTGCAGAGCTGCTCTCGCTCGACCAGTGAGAGGCTGTGCAGAGCTGCCCTCGCTCGACCAGTGAGAGGCTGTCTGCAGAGCTGCCCTCGCTCGACCAGTGAGAGGCTGTGTTCAGAGCTGCCCTCGCTCGACCAGTGAGAGGCACAGCGGGGCAGCTCAGAAAGCCCCGCTCGCTGCCCATGCCCCACCCTGAGCCCCCCGTGCTGCCCCACAGGAGAGGTCCTGAAGCTGGGCAGAGGCCTCGGTGGGGAAGCCCCCCCCGTGGATCAACATCCCTGCTGCAGGGTCTCCACAGGAACCTCCCTGCTCTGTGTGCTGGCATGTAACGAGCGAGGAGCCTCTCTACCTCAGACCCGTTTACAGCCTCATTAGAAGCTCCACCTGGAGGAGAGAACAGGGGGGAGAGCGTCTTACAACGGCTTCAAAAGTTCACAACAAAGACTCCTTTTTTTGGCATGTTGTGTTGAACACAGTGCATTCTGGGTAATAGTGTTGTGTTTTTGAACAGAGTGCAGTCTGGGTAATAGTGTTGTGTCTTTGAACAGAGTGCAGTCTGGGTTATAGTGTTGTGTTATTGAACAGAGTGCAGTCTGGGTAATGGTGTTGTGTTATTGAACAGAGTGCAGTCTGGGTAATGGTGTTGTGTTATTGAACAGAGTGCAGTCTGGGTAAAAGGAAACGAGAGGAGGAAGAGGAACTGGAGCAGGAAGAGAACCGTATGAACCCTCTCAGATGTCCTGTTAAGTTCTTCGAGTTCTACCTCTCTAAATGGTGAGAACAAACACACACCCACACACACACACACACACACAGGAACCACACTACTGAGCCCTGCTGTGTTGTGTTCCCACAGTCCCAGTGCTGTTCTGGACAGTTCCACCTCCATCTACCTGCTGCCAGAGAGAAGCTGCACTGTGGACAGCAGCCTGTGGTACTCTGAGACGCCCATGACCAGAGGCATGCTGGGAGTCCTGCTCAACCGCATCCTGGCTGTGAGGGATGTTCCTGGGGAGCGAACAGGACAGAGAGATGTGGACTGACAGCTGCACGCATCGCAGCACACGCAACGCAACACACGCAACACAACACACGCAACACAACACACGCAACACAACACACGCAACACAACACGCAACACAACACACGCAACACAACACACGCAACACAACACACGCAACAGAACATGCATCACAACACATTAAAGCCAACAGAACTCGTCACACAGCACCTGGGATGCTCATGTGGTTCACAAGGTACCTGAACTCTGTTTCCATTTCTTTGTCAGGTTCTAGTATTAACATGGTTTGTAGTAACTGATGTTGTAAAGCTCTTCTGTGTTCTGGTTTAGTACCCTGAGGCAGGGCAGTGAGGAGGGCTGTGTTTCCCAGGGCTGAGGGGTGGGAGGGGGGGGTCCGTATAGTGACCTCTTGCCACCCCTCTGGCTCTCATGCTAACCTGTGGAGCTCTGAAACACAGCTCACCTCCTCTCTCTCTCCTCACTAGGGAATAATATCACACTACGATAGTTGAACCATGTTTTATGTTTTCACAAGAACCTTGTACCTTTATACTTTGTACGTGTGGAAATGCTGCAATGTTGGACCTGAATACCAAACAGGCGTGTTGATGTGGTGCCAGTTAGGAGCGGTGAGGGACGTTGCTGCCATGGTTTGAGGGAGAAGGAACACAAAAGAATTGAGATTGGATCATTTGTTTATAATGTATTGGAGATCTATTTTTATTACACATTTTTATAGAGAACAGCATTTTACTTCTCGAAAGTAATTAATAGGATTCATTTATTTAAAATGAAAATTAAATGCAATACTGGTTTCCTTTTCCATTCCAAAGCTGATTTGTAAAAGTGATGGCGGTGTATATTGTCAAACAGTTGAAGTTTCAAAAACAGAGGACATTCTGTGAATTGAACACCTGTATAGTAATAACAACCTTTCACTTGTTTTAGTTGTTTTATTTAAAAAATAAAACGGATGTTGCCATTTATTAAACCACATCAACATTGAAAAGTCTTTTATAAATGTTTTATAGTTAACTGTCTTCTCTTTACCACTCGGCTTCTTTTGTTTTGTGAAGTTTGGGGAAATTCAAGGATATGTGCAAATTCTGTTAATTATTCAAGAAATAAGGACGTTATTGAATTATGAATCACCTTATCAAGTAAACCATATAAAAACATAGTTCTAGACCAGTCTGTGTTGATAGCGGGTTCTATCTACTTTTCGAGGTTCATTCTGCAAATCTTTGCTTTAGAATGTTTGAATTCAAGTAAAATATGTACAAAATTAAACCAAACAGGTCATCATCATGCAAAGCATCCAAATGTGGCTCGGAACATGATTCTGAGACGACCATCAGACCTTCAGATCATCCAGTCTGGTTTTATTGTTGCTGTGTTTGCTTGATCTGCTCTCTCGGCGCTGATTGTCCTCCGGTGATAAAAGAACCGGACTGGACCGAGCCTGATTCATGTCCCCCTCCTCCGGTTTACTGTTCCTCTCCACGGCCAGGTTATCCCTGTTCTGCTTGTAAGCTACCTTGCTGTTGTAGGGCTGGAAGGTAGGATCCGCTTCAGTCAGGATGTATTTGTCAGAGCTGTAGGGCTCCGGAGCCTGATGATGATGATGAAGATGATGATGAGGAGGAGGAGGACTGGGGAAGTGGTTATACCGGGGAACAAACGGTGTTACAGTGTCGGCTTTACCTGCCGCTTCCGCCGCGGCCTGGGAGCGTCGGTACCGGAGGCCCTGGCGACACTTGGTGAAGCCCAGATGGTAAATCTCCACTAAATTAAGCAGCAGTGACACGCAGGCCACCGCTAACATGAAGACGATGAAGATGGTCTTTTCCGTGGGACGGGAGATGTAACAGTTGACCACGTTAGGACAGGGGGAGCGGTTACACGTGTAGAGAGGCTTCAGTTCAAAGCCGTACAGTAAATACTGAGCTACGATAAAACCAACTTCAAACAGAGTCTTGAAGAGGATGTTGAAGACGTAGGTGCGGAGCAGAACTCCCTGCAGGCGGATCCGACCCTGCTCATCCTTGACTGAAGGCTTCTTCACCTTGACCTCTGGTAGCAGCTGCTGCTTGTCGTTGCTCAGCACCAGGTGAGGATCCTCCTTCCGTTTGTGTTTCTCCTCCATGCGCACCAGGTGGAGGATGTGTCCCAGGTAGATGAGGGTGGGCGTGGACACGAAAATGATCTGCAGCACCCAGAAGCGAATATGAGAGATGGGGAAAGTTTTATCGTAGCAAACGTTCTGACAACCCGGCTGCTTGGTGTCGCAAGTGAAGCCAGACTGCTCGTCTCCCCAGACCTTCTCAGCTGCCGTCCCCAGAACCAGGATCCGGAAGATGAACAGGACGGTCAGCCAGACCTTGCCCACCACCGTGGAGTGTTCCTGGGCACTTTCCAACAACTTCCCCAACAAGTTCCAGTCACCCATGGTGGCATAAGATCAGACCTCCAGAAAGATCCACCTCAGGAACCTACAACCAGAGACATGAAGGGTAAATTAGATGAACCTTTATTTGTCCTCCAGGAGGTGGAAATGGCAGTTCACAACAGCAGCAGGGTAAATTACAGCACACAGAGTTGCAGGGTAATATACATAATGACAATATAAACAATATAAACTATGTTCATTGTTACAAGAAACAAGGTGGGGGGGGGGAGACCAGATGGCAGGGAAAAAAAGGATTTGGTCTAGAAGATAAGATATTTTATTGTCATTACCGTCATGCAACGAAATTTTGTGGGTACTCCCAAAAGCAGCAGCAGCGTTTTAAAAAGAATGTAAACATGTACTAATAAAAACCTTCATGGATTGCAGTTTGGAGAGCTTAAGTATTGTTCCCAGATTCTCAGTCATTAAACCTTGGGTGGTAGACCTGAATACTGCGCTGCTTCAGACAAGGTGCTTTAATATCATGTTGTTCACAACACAGTTTGTTGCTCTCTAAAGCAGGCAGAGATGAAAGCCAACAGTTTTACTGACCTCTGCAGCACGTTCATTTGTTTAGTCGGTTTTGGCAGGTAAATGCAAAAAGGTTTTAACATGCTGGGGAGTGTTTTTCTTTGATTAACCAGATTCCTACATATGGGTGCTTCGCTCCAACTTTCACTTATTTTGGATTTTATTTCATGTAGAGACGCGAACATTAAAGTAGTTTTTTTTATCGGCAGAAAACCATGAACGTGGCTTTTTTCCATGTTCCTAGTTTCAATATGCTTGAAAGCGCTTCAGAGCCTTCGGAAAGGAAAAAATGAAAAAACGTTGTAATTGAAGAAGCACATTTTCTTGAAGCCTGTATTAAAAACACCAGACATCAAAATGATGTCTACTTCTCAATGAACACTTATTCCTCGATGACAAAAGACAAATCACATAGATGAAACATATGCCTGTTATGATGTATCACACAGCACGTGAACCCCAGTACATTCATAGCTTCATTCTCTGGTTTCAGTCTATAACTCATAATTCACATCATTTCATGGCCTGACCAAAGCAAGATTCTGATGTTTTTATGTTCATTTGTCAGCACTGTTGTTGTTTTTCTAAATCTGTTGCCAAGATGAAACATCCACTCATCAGTTCATGTCTGTGAATTTGTTTCCTCTGATTCTTGTGATTCTGATTTCTCATCCCAACTTTCACAGCTACTTTGCGTCGTCCAGACTTCCACATCTTTCCTCCATCTTCTTTATAATCCATCACACGGCACCATGACATTAAATCCTCCCATATGTAGTTACTCTCTGAGTCACTGTGTCTGAAAGCAGCAGCTAATCATACACATGCTGCTGGATGGAATCACAGCAAGCAACAAGAAGTTTAAAAACAGACCTTGACTCCTCGCTGTTTTCAGCTTTGAAACAAAATCTAACGTTGAAATGTGATCTAAGACTCTGATGTTTCAGATGGAGGAATGAACTCTTCACACAGGACCTAAAACCACCCTTCTCAACAGATCTCAGTTGTTGACCTGTACATGCAACAACTTACATCACACAACAACAACAAAAACATTTGTAAAACAAGTATAGTTGTTGAACTATTTAGTGAAAGGTGTGCGTCTCAAGACCCACCTTATATTGTTGGTATTTCATTCGAGTTGGGAGAGAGATTCAGTGAGTTGGCTGTGTGGCGTCTCTCCTCCCCCTCTAGTAGTACATGTCCTCAGGCCGTCAGCTGATCTTCAGCTCTCTCTGCACTCCAGCCAAGTCAACTTCTCCTTCTCCAGTCTGTCCTGGACCCAAACCACACTCTCCTGGAAGAAGTCCACTGTAGCTGGGGCCTCGTCTCCCACACCTCTTCTCTGTGCCAGCAGAGAGAAAACTCCCTCCTCTCAGAGAGTAACCAAGCTTAAGAAGTGCTTCTGTACATCTGACTGATGTTAAATAGTCCAATGAGGGGGTTGGGTTTAAGAGTGGTTTGGCTTTGCGCTAAATATACTTCAAGTAAAAGGGTGTGGCTTGGTTATCTCCCTCCGGGGGCTGGGGGGGGGGGGGGGGGGGGGGGGGGGCTGGAGTGGGGGCTGGTGAGATTCAGGGGCTGGAAGGTGGAGGGTCGGGCAGCCTCTTACTGCATGGGAGACCGTGTGCGATGGGAAAGACGAGCTGTCTCTCTCTGTCGTGTTGTGACTGACTGGCATGTAGGAGAGGTTGTTTAACGGTCGGCCTGGGAACTCAGTTTGTAGCGGTTCTAAACTCAACACAGGACTTCCTTCTGAACAGGGAGAACACAGTTGTGTTTGTTTAACCTGAGGAAGGAGACGATCGACCCTGAACAGTTCAAATGACCCTGCTGCGACCTTTCACATGAGAGACGGTCTGACACATTAACACAGAAGGGGAAAAAAATAAAAAGCTGAGAGGATTTACAAACTAACAGGTTGGTGTTATGAGTCCAAAACTTTGATCAAGCTATCCAAAAATTATTTAATTTTTTAATCTTTGATTGGCTTCATCAGATGACAAGCTTTACAGTTGGTATTGCTCTACATACAATCTGACAGACACAAGACGTTAATTGCTAGTAAACTATATCCTGGTGTGACCAAGCTCCCACCTGATGCAGCCTCCATATAAGGGACGCTATCAGACCGGCTCCAGAAAAGGAGAAGTGCCCTCAGGCTTGTCCTCTTAGGGCCAGCTGCCTCCAGGGGGAATACTTTGTACTTTGAGGTTGACCTCTTACTAGACCACGCTATTGATAACCTGGTAACATGACCTCTGACCTCCTGTATGAGTCTGAGTTCAGGGAGGGTTAGATTAAATGGAACAGGTGCCTAAACTGCCTGCAGGACCTCCTGGCATGTTAGAAGAAAAACCACACTGTTTGGTTTAATAGGATTTTATTTAATACAGTTTATTCATTTTCGATCCCATTTTGAAATGATAGGGGATGGAACTATGGAACGGTCATGCGCCCTCTATGCTATGTTTCTGATGCCACCACGTGGTATGTTAAGGTATTACATGGATGGACATTACTGTGATGACAATGTAACGATATTCCGAAATTATTGTTTAGATTAATAAAAACATTAATAACAATTGTATAGAGCCTATATATACTGTATCAACTAAAAGTTTGTCATAAATATTATAGTATATATGTATAGAAAAAAGTAAGTTACTAACTATTTTCAGTTAACAATAAAGTACCGTTCTGCTTTTTACACGTTAACATTTTGACACATGACAAACTTGATCAAGCTTTTTCTTCGTACAAGATCTTATAATACACAGCATTAATATAAACTACCTACAACTAAAGTGCTGCAAACATTATTAAGTATAAACTTCCAGGGCCACAATATTTTTTGTGCCACATATGCAACATCCTTACCCACAAACTTGTTCCATGTGCACTATAGTCCTTACAGTGCGTTTTCAGTGCGTAAATTCACAAACATAAATCTGTGTGTTTCCTGCTTGATGACTTGAAAGCCGTCATACTTCAGAGAACAGGTCTGAAAACAAAGCAGAGAGGAGTCCAGTCAACATCTAAAGCTCCTCTTCATCACTGCTAACTCCTCTTCCTCGTCCTGGCTGTGTTAGCTCTGTGTTTGTTCTAGAAGGAGCAGAGCTTCTGTGAGATCCAGGCTCCCATGGAAGAGTCTCCAGCATGGCTGATCAAGTGTCGCCCACAAGCCTTCCCCACCAGGAAGATGACCTCTGCGATGTTGAGCAGGATACAGACCCCTGACACCACCAGCATGAACACTGTGAACACCGTCTTCTCTGTGGGCCGGGACACGAAGCAGTCCACGATGTTGGGACACGGGTACGAGTCACACTTGACCAGACGGATCATCTTGTAGCCTGGGTAGATCACGTAGAAGAGGAACATGAAGACAGACTCAAAGAGGATCCTGAAGAGCAGGCTGATGATGTAGGTCCACCACAGAGCTCCGGTGATCTTCATCTTCTGGGTCTTGATCTGCTCCAGCTCCTTAGGGCTGGCTCGCCCTGACAGCTTGTAGAGCTTCTTGTCGATGTGGCGTCGGTGGGCCACGTGCATGGCCACCAGCAGGGCCGGGGTGGACACCAGGATGAGCTGCAGAGCCCACAGACGGATGTGGGAGACGGGGAAGAAGTGGTCGTAGCAGACGCTGTTACAGCCAGGCTGCTGGGTGTTGCAGGTGAAGCCAGACTTCTCGTCTCCCCAGACGCTCTCAGCTGCCACCACCAGGACCAGGATCCTGAAGATGAACAGCACCGACAGCCAGATGCGACCGATCCCAGTAGAGTGTCTGTTTACCCCGCTGATCACGGCGTAAAAGGACGCCCAGTTCATTTTCGGTTCCGGGTCTGGGAAGAAGAAATAATAATAAAAAAGGAACATTAGTCAATAATAATTTGACACATTTGAACCAGTCTGTTGGGAATCAACCTAGAAAAACACAGCTTTTTAAAGACCAGGCAACATGAAACTCTCCAGGATAAAAAAAAAAAAAAAAAAAATTACAAAGATGGAAAAGAAAGAGGAAAATGAATGAGCCTTTCCAGATGTTTCTGTTCTGTAGTTCCCTGTAGTTACTGAGGGGCATCAGTAGTTACCAGGCTCAGCTGGAGGTGTAAGAGGCATAAGCAGGGTCCAGGGTGCAGCACAGCGATGACCCGCCGGTGAAGAGCGGACATGGATGTGAGTCCAGAGGAGGAGAGCCTCTCAGCTCCAGGCTAGTGGGCCTCTTAAGAGGGGCATAGCTACACTCTGGTACAACACATCACATGACCTGCTGTCCTAAATCCCCCCCACACAGCTGGGTGGAGCATGTGACCTCTGGGCTGAGGGGACACTGTTACCAAACAGACCCTTGAACCAATCACCTTTGTGTCTGATGGGATGTTATAAATCACATGTAGATATGAAGTGTTAGTGCTGTGCTGGATACAGTTTGTGTGTCTCAGTATTATCTATGGATCACAGAGCAGACGAATACAGGATGGACACCCTTGCCACCCAGCATTGGTTAATACCAAAACATAGATATAATATAAAAACATTTAATAAAATAACAAATAGTAGACACGATTTAGAATTTAAATGACAAAACTACAGCGTGCACATAACATCAAGTTTAAAGATGTCAAACCTTATATGGAGTAGTCAGCCATCACATTTTCAATGTAATACATTAGTAACAATTATTACATAGGGTTAACTATATGTATAAGCAGAAAGGTACAAGTACAAATTATTCTAGAAATCAAACAAATCAAAAGTAAATCCATCGAGGAACAGATCTAAATATCCCCTTCTTTACTGCATCCTAATAACAATTAAACCATCCTTACTGAAACATGAAGAAAAATTATCGTATTTACCTTTAGATGAAATAGTTCACCAACACGCCCATCAACTATTGAATTAGTTTATCCATTTTTCCCCCCCATTGGTGAGTCTGTGAACCAGCCTATCATGAGTTTGCATTGCTAATGATTCCTCACAGTAGCCACCACCCTGTACTGGAGGTCATATGGTCTGGTGGGGATCATTTACATACAATAGCTGCTTTTCTCAGCACCAACAAGCCCCTTTAGAATTCAGATCAAACGCCTCAGCTTCCTCCTACCCTGACAGGCAGGAATCTGTGTGGACAGCGAGTCTTGAACTCTGCCTCTATTGTGCTGTGTGCTGGGAGGGAAGAGGAGGAGGATTTTGACGCAGAAAAGACTGGAAAAAAATCACAACTAAACAAAGAAAAGTCTCAGCTGATGCTGAGGATGTGATTCTGAAAGATAACAGACTGCTGCTTGGATAACTCGCCTGAACTTTGAAGAATGACATCTGTAGTTGTAGTGTACGTCAAGACGTACGAGCATGAGCTGAGAAGAAAAAAACGTATACTTAAAACATCCCATTGGGGTTTTCTGTAGTTGTATAAACTGTGTGAAACATGACTGTCAGAAACTCGTAATCATTATTACTCGTTTATTTAGGAAATGAGCAAATGGGGTTGAAATGTCATAACACAGCAGTAACTACAGGGTTACTATTTGGGGTCATGCAGTTCACTGGTAGGAGCTGTTTAAAGTTTACCAACCCCAAATCTGAATCTGAGAAAGTGCATCTTAAAACAGCAACTGTAACGAAACAAGGAACATGTTTCTTTACATGTTGAAAAGTCAAGTACAAACCTTTAAACAATAACATGAAAAAAATCCTTTAACTAGAATGAAGTTAGTATGATTTATAAAAAAAAAAAAAAAGCTTCCTTCTGCCGTATGAAGTCCCGGGGGTGGGCAATCCTGGTCCTCGGGGGCCGCTGTCCTGAAGGTTTTAGATGTTTCCCTGCTCCAGCACACCTGATACTAATCATCAGGCTTCCACAGAGCTTGATAACAACCCATTCATTAGAATCTGGTGTGCTGGAGCAGGGAAACGTCTAAAACCTTCAGGACAGCGGCCCTCGAGGACCAGGATTGCCCCCACCCCTGCATCTGTACCTAAAGAACAGATACACGTTTAGGAACTCACATTTAGAAATTGAAATTTGAGTTTGTTTTACAAATGGCATCTCATGTTTCTGTCACCATATTTCACATCAGCTCATCTGTAACATCCCTTTCATGAAATTAATCCCAAAGTAATATTCTATTGCTTACCACACTTCCCATGACAAAAGGAAACGTAGTAGGCCTTGAATTTTGACTTTTACGAAAACAACAACAGAATTAAAACGACAGATGCACTTCATATTAGATCCAGACAGACCTACGATTCATGGGCAGCCTGTTAACTCTGGCTTCCAATGCAGATAGATGAGATTTTTACCAATGGACACAAATAAATAAACATGTACCACTGATACAAGCACAATTCAGGAAGGAACACAGGGTCTGAGGAACCAGAAGACAGACAGTGATCAACGTGTCCCCGTGTCCTTGTGTTGTGTAAGCCCTCCCCTTTAAGGCCACCCCTTCACACAGCCCTATCACTGCTTCCTTAATATTGGGGTAGGTCTCGCTGTGGGCCGGCCTTGTTGCCGTGGCGCCGTGTGTGGGAGGAGCCTGGCTCCTCAGCCCATGTTCTTGCGGTTGCCGTAGCCTTTGCGGTGTGTGTCCTTCCAGTTGTCCCAGTCCCTGGCCTTCTGCAGGGCCTCCTCATCATCGTTCTCCACCCGCAGCTCCTTATCCTCTCTGGATTGCTCCTCTGCATCGAAGTCGGCTGCTAACGAACCAGAAAACAAGAGAGCGTTTAAACCACACATAAACACACCTGTCTTTCTAAACCAGAGGGCCATCCAATCTTGGTGCTCGGGAGCCACTGTCCTGAAAGAGCTCCAGCACACCTGAGTCTAATGAAGGGTCGTTACAGAGCTCTGTGGAAGCCTCATAGTGATCCTTCGTTAGAAGCAGGTGTGCTGGAGCAGAGAAACATCTAGAACCTTTAGTACAGTGGCTCCCTGAGGACCAGGGGTCTCATTTATAAAGGAGTGCGTAGAAGTCGTACTAAAAGTGTGCGTACGCCCAAAAGCGTAAATTGGCGTACGCACACAAAAATTCTGATTTATAAAACCGTGCGTACGCACACCTGTAGGCAATGTTCGCTTTATAAATCACATCTTAACCACAAGTTTGCGTACGTAAAGTATCATTGCACCCCGCCCTGAACACGCCCATTTTTAACCATAAATAGTCAATGCAAAGGACCTCATGAATGCTAATCTAGTATCGTTCTCATGAACCTGGCAGGTGATTCTTCTTAACGGTGAATGAAGTCAAACAAAAAACAACACAATAGTGCGACCGCGCCAAGTGGCAGAACCGGAGAAGAAGCGGTAACAACTGCAGTAGTAAATTCCGTGATTATGTATCTTGCATGGCGATTAAAAACGAATTCTGATTCTGAAGTGTAATGAGTGTAGTGATTGCGCGGGAGCTTAACAACTGTATTTACAGTTTTTGACATATGATATATGCACAGTATTAAAGAAATATATTTAGTTATACTTTGTGTTCTGTAGTTACATGCATTTCAGCCTCCTACACTGCGGTAAAAGGACGTCTGATTGTGAGACAGACAGCACTGAATATTGATTTAAAATTTGAGTTGCATTGTACAAGATGTGTATGGAACAATTATCACGCAGTTCAAGCTCAAATAACACTGATGTATTTAATCTTCATTATAAAGTGTGTGAGGACAACAAAATACATAAATATTACGAGTAATCGCTTCTCCGACTTTTACTTTTTGCAGCATGTGTCTCCAATTCCCACTGTCTCCAAAAAGTGCGTAGGTTTACGGGAGGGTCATAGTTTGCGTGGAGGACCGCACATTCTACCGCCAAGTTTGTTTTTTATAAATCACTGACTTTGCGTGAAAACTGGCGTACGCATATTTTCAGCCCCGTTTTGTGCGTACGCAAGCTTTATAAATGAGACCCCAGGACTGGACACCCCTGTTCTAAAGACATTGTGTGCATCAGTACCCGTTACAGTGGGCTACAGGTGAGCACCTTACCTGTGCTGCTGGGGATGCCTTGGTCAGGAAGAGCTCCTTTCTTCCTGTGCTGGTCATACCAGTCATCCACTGTCATGGTGGGCAGACTGGGGTAACCTGCGCCAAACACTCTGCAACCAAACACCAGGCACAGGACACAGGGTTACTGAAAGCTGCGGGCCAGTTTGTGTTAATGTGTTCCTAGTGACTGCAGGAGGGTAACTTCAGTGGTAGGAGCGCTGTGCTGATGCGTACCGTGCTTGAGCAGCATCTTTGGTGAGGATGAAAGGCTTCATGGGCGGCCTGTGTTTGGTTTGGGAAGGCTCTGTTGAAGCCTGTGTGAGAGAGATCCTGCGTTAGATCCCAGGAGTTCTGAACGCTTCACCTGCTATTTCATTTCACCTTCTGTAAACATCCAACTACTAGACCAACCTGTTTTAGAACATCCATCCTCTTCAGGATCTCCATCTCCTGGTCGATGCTCTCGATCTCCTCCAGGGATATGGAAATCCATTTCCTGACGTTTAAAAGGTAAAAGTCTCTTACGATCTCGTCGTCTGCTGTTCCGCTGTCGACAGCTGCTTTGACCTCTGACAGTTTGGCTTCAGTATCCTTCTTCTGCTTGTATCTAAACAGATTTCAGAACAGGGAAGGTGACTCCAGGTGATCCAGTTCAATCATTAATGAAAAACTCTACTGACATTATTTCAATTGATTCAAATATATATACATTTGTGTGCAAAGAAATATTACGTAGCTCACATTTGACATGAGAGTCGTATTGAACCACAAACACCGTCTGTGTCAAGGTAAAACATAAAGGCTGGACTGGCTAAACGAAAACAGACCTTTCAATCTTAGCTTGTCTCTGAGTTGCCATGGCTACCAGGTCTGGTGGTCTGGGGGAGGTGGCAGACACGGGTTCTAGTTCCTCTGAAGTGCCTGAGGAGTCTTCACTGGTCTTGGGTAGTTCAAACTTGGACAGGTTGTACTCTTTACACCTCCTCAGGAAGTCTAAGAAATACACCCTGGCCATCTGAACCTGCTCCAGTCTTTTGGCCAAGTTCACCTGCTTCATAGTCAGAGCTCCCAGCAATGCAGGTAACAGTAAGTACTTCAAGTCAGCAGTGGCCATCTCCTCCAGCTCTTCATTGCGACTGAAACATAACATCCATATTATTATCACAAGTGAAACATAACATCCATATTATTATCACAAGTGAAACATAACATCCATATTATTATCACAAGTGAAACATAACATCCATATTATTATCACAAGTGAAACATAACATCCATATTATTATCACAAGTGAAACATAACATCCATATTATTAACACAAGTGAAACATAACATCCACTTTATTAACACAAGTGAAACATAACATCCACTTTATTAACACAAGTGAAACATAACATCCACTTTATTAACACAAGTGAAACATAACATACATAACAAAACATACTAACCCTAACCCATACTTTATTAAGAATCTCTTCTGGCTGCCCAGAAGACATTAAAGTTACATCTAGCTAGGCTAGCAGGTTAGCATCATGAGCAAACAAACGACACACATTAGTTTAATATCTAACTATAATACTATCAAGGTTGTACATGTGTTGATGTGTGACACTACATTTAATATCGACATCTGTAAACCACAAAAAAATATTTTTCTTAATATAAAACCTCCCAAGTTAACAACGTTAGACAACAGAGTTAGCATAGCAAGGCTAGCTAGCTGTAGCTCGTACCTGAATAAATCCAGCTGAGCCACCATCCGTGAAGCTTGTTCAAGCTGCGTTATTCCTCGCTTTATCTTAACTTGTATGTGTGTTGCTGCTATGGGTTCATTTGTACAGTCTACCTCTTCAAATAGTTTCCATCCGTGATCTAATAATTCAGACAGTTTAACAGGTTCATCTGCGGCCGCCATCTTCACTGTTTTCCTTCCTTTCCTCTTCGGCTTCCGTCCACATCCGTTCTTCTGTCCAAAAGCGAAACAGAAAAAGATTCTGCTGTGACATGATGAGCAAAGGTTACGCCATCCTTCACCCAAGTAGAAGTACACTAACTTCATACCAATATCAGAAAATAAATCAATATTTCCCCCCAAAAAACTTTTGTTCTCCATATGCTCCTACTGCTTGACTCTGTATTATCCAGCCATAAAGCACAGCCAGTGGGTTCTGGCTGAGTGATTCCAGCTGCTGAAGTTAGTCTTTCTCTGTACACCCCCTGGATGGCCTTGATCCAGGTCTCACCCCTGAGGGTGTTTAAATGATATATATGTGAATCATCTCATCATGTGACCTCCTGAAGTTCTGGGGTTCTGTGAGGTGGTTCTATTTTGGAACCAGGAATTTCATCACCTGTCCCTCATTTTTAATTAGTCTCAGGATAGATTTGCAAACATGTCCAAGACAAATTGTTTAGAACAGTTGTTCCACCGAAATAAGTGTTCAGCTCAGGATGTCATCAATCACTTCCTGTTACGCCCCCCCCCCACACACACACACATGCCTGTTACCCTGATCTACCCCCCCACACACACACACACACACACACGCCTGTTACCCTGATCTCCCCCCCCCCACACACACACGCCTATTACCCTGATCTACCCCCACACACACACACACGCCTGTTACCCTAATCTACCCCCCACACACACACGCCTGTTACCCTGACCCCCCCCCCCACACACACACACACCTATTACCCTGATCCCAACACACACACACGCGCCTGTTCCTGTTTACTGAAGTTGGACATATCAAACCCAGTGTGCTGTTAATGGCTTCTGGTCATTTAGAATGAGCACCTAGGCAGCAGTGGCCCCTGCTAAGTGAGATTGCTGGGATTCCGATCATATTCTCACCGCGTCCTGAGTCAACAGCAGAGCTCTTTACAGCTGGGTGCCATCTCTGTGGTCTGCTCACTGCCTCTACAGGCCCATAGAGAACACATGGAGTTTGAGCGTCATTATTTAAGCGGCGTGAGATGGTTTATCTCCAAAAAACGGTTCATGGAAATGTCATATTTGTCTATTTTAATGCGAAATAAATTTTTACAACTCAGAAGTATTTTGTACCTTTTTAATATAATAAATCTTTAAATAAACCCCTTGGTGTCCAGAAAATAAAAAAGCATTCAACTGGTCTTGTTCTTAGGCCAATATACAAAGTAGAATATTCTTTTCAGATCAAGCATTATCTGTCTACGGAAATTGAGAATTTTTTCTTTTTTTGCCCTACAGCACACAAGGCAGATTTTCTTCTGAAAAGTATTTTTGTCCATGAGTGTTGTCCAGTGTGTTCTCCATTCATCCACCATGGAATCCTTCACCAATAAAACATTTAATACTCCCAATTGCATCTACCCATCTGATATATCAGTCATATTTCCTGTGACCTCCCATCCTGCTCACGGGCCTTCGAGCACCATGATTGTCCTTCCATTGTCTTTTCCCTCCAACACTTCATTTCCCAGAGTCCTGCAGTGTGTCCTCTGGGCTGGTGATCTTATGGAGATGTGATGAAAGTAGTGCTTTGTGTCAGCAGCTCCTCGTCCGTTTGACCACTTCACTTACAGACGTATCTCTCCACAGTCTGTTCACATTTCTTGCAGGTGACATAGCAGCACCAGTGATATTTACACTGACACCTTTCCACAACCCTCTCGGAGTAAGCGTTGTAACCACGGCCACAGCACATTAGATTGCAGCTTCCACTTCCATTGGACGTCTTATTGCAGAGTCTGGAAACAACAACACATGTTAAAGATCCAGCAGGTGAGGTCATCAACAGGTGAACAGGTGATCTGTTTCAGATGAGGTGGTGGATTAGAAGCGTACCTGTCCTGTGTTCCCAGGGAGCCATGCTTCTGGTTGTGTGTGCAGTAATCTGGAGAGCTGATCAGGTAAACCAGCTCACTGTCTCTCACTGGCCTCACGTCCAGTTCTCTGGGGACTAGAACCTTCCGCGTCCCCACATAGCGATGCATCACTTTGGTGGCTGCCAGGTATTTGGACTTGAGCTCGGTGGCGATGTAGCCGACATCACGGAGGCCTTTCCAACATGTTTTGACGGAACATGACCCAGACACACCGTGACACTTACATTTGGTATCCTGGGATTCAATCAGAGCCTTGAAGCAGAGAGAAAAACTGATGTGAGTTGATTACTGGAACAATACAGATAAGCATTTCAACCCCCAAGTAGTAAAGTAAGGACAGTTTGGGGTGGGTTTAATGTCCTTGGACGCTCCTAGGCTGATATTGGAAGCCATGCGTGAAAAACAGAATGACAAACATGTGTGTTAGTATAAAGAAAACTGCCTCACCTGTCTGCCAACAGCGTTGTTGTGTAAGTGCATCAGTCTGAAGGCCTGGGAGCCGGATCTGCTGTTCCTCATCGGTGCATCCGAGAAAGCGGAACCCATTTGAAGACCGTAGCGAAGATTATCGCCACATCCTCCCCATCTGAAGTCTGGGCCTGCCTGCTCTGCAGGTGCCGGGGCGCACGAGCAGCTCGGGAGATCTCCAGATGAGCAGGCGCGTGCTATCGAGTGACTAACAACGGCTGCCGCGAGCGAAAATACAAACGCAGATTCTCTGGTGGCTGTAAAATCACCAAAGAAACATGATGAGTGAAGCGTAAAAGCCTAAAAACACTGAAGCCACGTTAATGGTCATTTTTCAACACTGAAATAAATATTTACCTTTGGCTAAATCCGGCGTAAAACGAGGTGCATTTTCAATGGACGAGCAGTTCCAACGCATGTCGCTCAGCGCGTGCTGACAGGTGCTTTTGGTCACCTTGGCCGCGTGCACGATGCTGTGCATGAGCTCGAGCTGCCTCCTGCAGAGCTGCAGCTGGTCTGGAGCGAGGCCCTCCAGCAGCTTGCAGTGGTGGCTCTGATCCCAGCCTACTGAACTACCGTTAACAGTGAGGCCCCTGCGGAAGAACAACCTCCCATTAGGTCACCAGACGACCCTAGACTACCAAACGGCTACTACATATACATTAAACATGAGTAGGATTTCTAAAGTACTATTGTAGTTTTAATAAAATGAACCCCCAGACTCGGTCAGTATACTCACAGCCAGATGATCCCAGCACTGCTGTGTGTGTTAACCAGAAAGATCAACAGAAGGAAATCAACGTGGTATTTCATTTTGGAAGAAGAAAAAAAAGAAGTCTCGCTGACTTCCAAGGGTCGTTATAGTTCCAGTATGAAAACTCGTTTCTTCTTGTACTCCAAAGGGTCACATCTGAAAGTGTCCCTTGTCCTGCCAGGCAGTAGGTCATGGGTGTGACCCCCCCCCCCCCCCCCCCCCTCCAGCCTTCTTATGGAACCTTAACCACGCCTACTCGCCTATGGACCAGGGGGTCTTAACTATTTTAATTTAGGTCAAATTACTTTTAGTTGATCAGTTTCAACTATTGAAATGCAGTGATCACATTTTTTTCACCTAAATTACTGTATATTCCAACGTGATTCTCTCTTTTTAATAGGCTTATTGAGCGTCATTAATCATCTAAGATGACGTTTTTCCAAAGTGTGAGACACTGAGACACACTATCGAAACCACCGATCTTTAATCTTTGAAGATCTCCTTTGAGGATTTACAACACTTCTGCAATGCAGACCACTGAATAAGCAACACTCTTTAACAACTGAGCTCTAAATACTTAGTCTTGCCCAACGCAGTGGAAACATCGATGTGTATTTATTTAAGATAAGATAAATCCTTTATTGAGGATTATTAAAGCCTACTAAACATTGATCCCACTACAAAATAAAAGCTTTGCTCTTTTTAATCTGTCCAGTAAACACATTTGACCAACAAATGTAGTTTTTCCTCAGTGTCCTTTTTCAACACTCCTTCCTCACATGGTGTGTGTGTTGTGTGTATGTGTGTTGTGTGTATGTGTGTGTGTTGTGTGTGTTTTTGCTTCATTTGCCCCTGATGAGTCCTTGTGGTTCACCTCTTAATGCCGTAAAATCTTAATCTACAAAGAAGACAGAAGGGGACAGAATCGTCCATTCAGTATCAGCACGGCCACAAGTGAGTAGAAATGGTTAATTATCTCCAGGCTCCTGGAGCAGAAGATTAGTGGTTGAAAGAGGCCCTTCCAGGGGCCCATCACTGTGTCTTAGTGAGAGGATTATTCAAACTGCTGTTTATCCAGCCATTATTATATTCCCTTCAGCGAGAGAGGGTAGCCTTTCTCTCAGAAGTCATCTTAAGAGAAGGTTCTGGGAGAAACTCCTTATTAGCGTCTTCATTCTCAACAATAGGAACCTCGGTTGGTGGTAATGTTAAACCACGATTTAGAGCTGAGATAGTGATCTTCCCACAGCCCAGTAAAACCCTTACTAACGTGACTATTACAGGTCTGACTCAGGAACACATCAGGTGAACCAGTCACCTCTGTAGGGTTAGAAGACATATCTTGGTGTTTAAAAATACGTATGACAGCATTCTGCTCTATGAGCTGTGAAGCTGTTCTGTCAGAAGTGATGGATTCTGAAACTACAGTGACTCCCCTAACCCCAGTCACCCCCTCCTCCCTCCCTCCCCCCCTCCTCCCTCCCCCCCTCCTCCCCCAAGAACATGCTGCCTGGCGTGGGAGGACCTCTTCCACCTCAAGCAAATCCTTCCCTTTTGTTAGCGTCTCTGCTTGAAGATTGTGGTGTTAAGAGCTTTGAGAGGTGAGGAGACCCTCATGTAAATGAAAGGTCAGGGTGTGAGCTTGCATTGCTAAGCTTTGCCTTTCCTGTTTTCGCCCTTTCAGTTCTGCGAGAATGCTTATTAGTGGAATCTACACTCAAGGTATTCCTCTGAAAGGAAAAGCAGAACACACGTGACATGTTGCAAATCATGTGTATTGAATGTTGGCCGATGCAGACGTTTGAAGTGTGTGTTGTAAGGGTATTGAATCTGTAAGGTCACCCAGGTTACCCTGAAGAAGGTAAGGAGAAAGGTAACAAATGCTTCCACCACTGAGAGGGAAAAGCTTTTTCGTCTAAAAAGTATTCATCATGGCACTAAATATAAAAGGATTTCTTAAGTGTGAATTTCCTTCAGAGATTAATAACTGTATACATCTTTTCTCCTTTATATCTTTATTCTAGTGGCTTTACTTCTTTATCCCTCTGGTCAGTGAGCCGCTGTAACAAAAGAGTTTCCCCTTTGGGATCAATAAAGTATCTCTGATTCTGATATCACTGATCAGCACTGCAGCTCATACAGACCAGACTGATTCCTTGCAGGTTCTGATTGGTTTGTATGGTTTCATATCGTCTGCTGGGGGTTTAACAAGAGGATCAGATCAACACGGTCCACTTCCATATGTATCCTGGATCTGTTCTTGTTCTGACTGGGGGGAAAACCTCCAAATGAATCTCTGTCCCAGGCTCCACTTTAACTCTGCTGGCCTGAGAGGTTGTCTTCCGACCAGTAGGGGTCACTGTTTATCCAGAGAACTGACAGCAGAGGCCTCACATCTGGCCTCAAACTGGGATCCCACCACTTCTCTGAATGGGAGCCAACAGACAGCAGAGCCCCCGAATCTGAATAAAACAACAGCATCACCAGTCTGGGTTCATGAGATGGTTTTACATCTTCATATAAATGTGAAAGCAGTTCATCTTTTTCCAAGGATTCATGTTTGGGGAAAAAAATTGTTTTGGATCAGTCACAATCTTGAATAGTAGGGTGGAGGGTTCAAAACATGTCTCATCGCAAAGATGTTCTGGTGTTAAAACAGTTTAATATTATAAATCAATTAAATTTACAAGAACGGAAATTCTATTTTATATACATATGTACAATCACAACAGAGTATACAAATGTACATTATATTCAAAGTCAGGGAAAATATACCCTATTGACCTACAAACAATCAGAATACAGAGTTACACAAATTATTCCTACTCATCAACTGAACAGGGTGGATTATGACCAACGAGTTCAAATTCATTATTCATGTAAACGTTTTGGTCTGGTCTGGTCTTCAGTAAGCTACTTTAAGAACTTCACTTTATGAGGCAGACATCCCATAATAATTCTACATGAACAACGGGACACATCAACCACATGAGTGACACACATGGTAACAATTCAAGGTATTATGTTAAAGAACCTCGACAGAATCAAAACAGACAGATTTTATATCCTCATATTTATACTGCTAACTTGTGACTGAGGGGGAAGGGGGGGGGGTGTTAGTGAAGGATTGCTTTAATATGACCAGGAATAGGAAATGTTTCGAATTGTATAATTCTAACCTTGATTCCTTTCTTTGTTTCACGGAATGAAATCATTCTAATTCAAAACGGGACTAGATTCTGATGCTATAATCCCCAAGTATGTTCTACAAGGCTGTTAGTATGGAGATGAACCTGACCCTGTTATACAGTATATGCACAGTACAGAGAATACTCATAAAGAATCATACACTGGAAGTACATCATACTGAGAAGCATAATCTGTATCCATAAATGTTATATTAAAGATGATTGTGTCCTGTCACACAAACAGCCAGGGGGGAAACATTCTGACTGTGTGATATTTACAAAAGCTTCAAGCTGCCTACGTACGCAACAACAACAGAGACTGTTTTGAGAAACGCGTTGAATTCTTTTTATATTCGAAACATATCCTACCCTTCATGAAACAAACCATGACTGGCTTGACTCAAACAGAAGTGAATTAGTCATTTCAAACAATCCAAGAAATTACAGCAAGAAAGATGTTCAGTTCAGAGTGAAGATGGATTTAGTATCACACAAATGGCATCATTTGTGTTACTGGGAGAAGATAAAGTAAAGCTGTCATGTAATCCTGGAGATTCAGTCTTAATAAAACACTTCATTTCATTTCAATGAACAAACGCTTAAACATTCATACTGACCTTGCTCACAAGAAAGATGGAGAGAAAAATAAAATTCAATCAGTGCTCATTCTATCTGTGAAGTTCTTGTGCTTGAACATAGTCTGTGTGTATTTAATCACAGAAAGGCACAATCTTTATTGTACTTGCCACAATAAATTCAAACGCGAATAATTATGTGCGCATGTTTTCATAATGGCATACGTGAACCGATCACATTCAGGACCATAAATACAGTTCTGTGTGAAAATACAAGAATTCTACACTCAGACACCAAATAAGAAGAACTTGGAAAGGGAACATGACATGTAGGTTTATAAAAATAAAACAAAATCAACCTTGCTTTTCATTTCCTCGCTCATCTAAGAGTGGAGACAAACAAACACATATCATCAAAAACATCAAGCTCAAGTGTTTTCTCTGATCATGGGTGTATAAAGGTACGGTTGGTGTCCATCATTACCACAGCCACACTGCAGGAAGCCTCCCCCCCCCCATCCCCCCCATCCCCCCACCCCCCCCACCCCCAGTTTACTCCATGGTGGGTGTGGCTTGAAGGTGTGTGTGTGTGTCTGCTCACGAGTGATTGGCTGGAGGGGCCTCCCCTAGGCGGATGCTCCCCAGGAAGGTGGTGTGATTGGTCATGCTGATGGACGTGTCCTCGTACACCATACGGATGGAGATCTTCTGCCGCGCTCGCAGCAGACACACCCCCGCTGTGTAGCAGGTGTTGAACTTCCGCTGCCCCGTCTCTATGCTTCTGGTGCAGCGCAGGAATGGAGTCTTATCCACCATCACCTCGTAACTGGCGATGTCAGTGAAGTTAAGGTAGTAAACCTGACGAGAAAGATGGGTTTAGAAAGACAAGCTGTGAAAACAGAGGGTGCAGGTGTGTGTCCATCTAAAGAACAGTAACACTACTGAAGAACAGACACCAGATCCATCATTTTTACTCATGCTTCTTTTTGTGATCTGGTGAAAAATTCTACTTACAAAAAATGGCAAAATGGCATGCTGCACATTCTCTTCACTCATTCTGACGTTTGACTCTGCAGTTAAGAGACTTGCCAAGTAAATCCTGTTTCCATGATCGTTTATTCTTTTATAGCGTGAAGCAAATACTATGAATAAACAGTTGAGAGTCCTGTTGAGATGTTTAGATCATATATACTGTATACAGTCATTGTCAAAACTGTTGGGCACCCCTGGCATTTTTCCAATTTGGATTGGCCCATTTTTTGAAGTTTTGTGTGAAATCATGTCAGTTTTGCTTTCATTTAAGTTGTTGTTCCAGTTTACACAAAGGAAATGAACATGTGTATAGAAAAACATGTGTAATTGCAATACTTTTCTGGGAGAAATATTTCATTTTCTGGGAAAAGTTCAGATGTGACAATAATTTGGACCAATTCGAATGTATATAGATATACTGAATGTAAGGCATTGTTAAATCCATTCTCTACAGCAGTGTTTCCCAACCCTGGTCCTCAGGGTCCACTGTCCTGCATGTTTTAGATGCTTCCCTGCTCCAACACTCCTGATTCTAATACATGTTCGTTACCATGATTCTTCAGAGCTAATTAACGACCCATTAAGATCAGGTGTGTTGGAGCAGGGAAACATCTCAGGGAAACAGGCAGGACAGTGGGGCCCAAATCAGAGCCACAACCTCCACAACATTCCTCCTCATCCTACGTGTCTGACAGTATGAAAAAGCCTTGGACCTCTTGAACTGCAGAGCAAAGGGACCGAGCGACTCACAGGCTACAGAAAGAGTTAGGCCCAAGGCCGTACTCACTTCTACCTGACTATAGATGAAGTAGGTGCCATCGACCAGCACCTCCAGCTCCCCTGAACGAGAGTGCATCTTGAACACCTTGTGGTGAATGGAGATCATTTTCCAGTTTCTTAACACGCCTTCTGAAAGATCTCAGCGTGAGAAAAGGGCAGCCACTCATAATCCGTAATCGCCACAAAACAAACACACGGTTAAACAGCAAATCGATCACTAACAACGACTTATTTAAAATGACATCTCCCCCCCCCCCCCCCCCCGCCCACCCCCCCCACCCTTCAACACACACGATCACATCAAATCTGTGTCTCATTGTGTCGACATCAGTCTGTTACAGTTTTCATGGAGGACTCTTGTTGTGAAGCTCCTGAATGTGTGCAGCCAATCAGGGCCTCCCATCCTGTAGGGACACTCACCTTCCTTCACCTGGATGCTCGTTTCCTGGCCTTGAAGATGAACGACGGCCGGCTGGAAAACAAACACATTAAATTGAACTCTTTCACAGAGGAACGTAACTTTAACATGACGTCGTAAACTTTTGATATGCGTTCAAGATGTTTTTGGCATTTTGATTGACGAAACCACCGTGAGCAGACGAGAACATGGGCCTCGTACCTGACTGTCCCTCAGTCTGACCTTATCCATGCCTCCTACAAAAGTGAGAAAACAGATTCCATGTTAGTTTGCCATCTGCAGCAGCAGTAGACATTGTGTGTTGATGTACGCAGACTAACAACCCTTTAAGAAACACAAAGATAAAACAGCAGCTGTGGTCTCTGGGTTTCTCAGACAAAGACAAGGAAACTTTAGGGGCACCTGCAGGTCCTTGAGGGCCAGGGGGGCCCTGTGGTCCCGGGGGGCCGGCTGGGCCAGGGGGTCCTGGGGGGCCGGAGGGGCCCATGGCGTTGCTCCCAGGGATGCCGGGGATCCCAGGGATGCCAGGGGGGCCTTGAGGCCCGGGGGGCCCCGGGGGCCCTGGGGCACCGGGGGGGCCTTTCTTACCTGGAGACCATAACCATGGAAACCAATGAGACACACCCAACATCAGCTTCACTGCACAAACTTGTGTTCTGCTTTACTTGAAACATTCAGTGTCAGAGATTTGGCGTTTGTGTTGATGAATGTGATTCACATGCAGCGATATGAGATCCAGAACATGGACAGAAGTTGCCAGAAGACGTCATTGTTTTGGTTTCGGCTGATCAGATTAATTGGACGTCAGTCCCATGATCCAATCGTCTCTGATGATTTTTGGGCGACGCCTACTGACGACTCCATCAATCACAGAGGGCGTGTCCGGTCACATGGGGAACTCTACCTTTTTTCTTTTCTTTCCGTCTTCCATTCGATTCTGAGAAACAGAAAACACAATCAGATCAACGACCTTAGTGACACATTCTGCTGTGTGTTCAGCTGAGCTGAAGTTAGAACTACATGATCTAGCTGTTCTCCAGTTAGAACCACATGATCCAGCTGTTCTCCAGTTAGAACCACATGATCCAGCTGTTCTCCAGTTAGAACCACATGATCCAGCTGTTCTCCAGTTAGAACCACATGATCCAGCTGTTCTCCTGTTAGAACCACATGATCCAGCTGTTCTCCAGTTAGAACCACATGATCCAGCTGTTCTCCAGTTAGAACCACAGGATCCAGCTGTTCTCCTGTTAGAACCACATGATCCAGCTGTTCTCCTGTTAGAACCACATGATCCAGCTGTTCTCCAGTTAGAACCACATTATCTCACTGTTCTCCTGTTAGAACCACATGATCCAGTTGTTCTCCAGTTAGAACCACATGATCCAGCTGTTCTCCAGTTAGAACCACAGGATCCAGCTGTTCTCCTGTTAGAACCACATGATCCAGCTGTTCTCCAGTTAGAACCACATGATCCAGCTGTTCTCCAGTTAGAACCACATGATCCAGCTGTTCTCCAGTTAGAACCACAGGATCCAGCTGTTCTCCTGTTAGAACCACATGATCCAGCTGTTCTCCAGTTAGAACCACAGGATCCAGCTGTTCTCCTGTTAGAACCACATGATCTCACTGTTCTCCAGTTAGAACCACATTATCCAGCTGTTCTCCTGTTAGAACTACATGATCCGGATGCCACTGCACCAGTTCACAGCTGGCACCTCCCATGTTGACCCGCCTTAAAGACCTTGGCCCCCCTAGAAGCTCAGGGAAATGACTAACCCACAAATCACCTGACAGAAGATGTGGTTTCCAATAAGACACCTGGAGAGAAACACAAGTATCTGTGTGCAGGTAAGGTGGCCAACGAACAGGTTGGAACAGAGAGAGAGAGCTGGCTCTCACCACAGAGCAGATCCGAATGTCTGTATCTTTGCAACATTCAGTCAGCCTTCCCCCTCAGCTCTATCTGTTAATGTTGACATAAGCAGTGAGTGATACAGTAAGGAATCAGAGAGAGAGCAGGCAGATCCAAGCTACACAGTCCGCTGCAGCTGAATCCCTGTTCCTACCTTGAAACAAAGGAAACTTTAGCATTCGAAATGAAACTGAGGTGAACAGCTCGCTTCCCACAGCAGACTGTCCGTGAAATAAGAGGGCTCAGTTCATGGTGACGCATCGCTTGTTTCTTGTAGATGGATCTAGATTGTTCTCCCAGATAAAGTTTCTCCCTGGACACATTAGTGGATGCACTTAACGTTTTTTTCTTAATGAGAGAAATAGAATCTGGAAGATGTTAGTGAAAGATGTGAAAAGCCAAGTTGTGAGTGATTATAGACACAAAGTCTGTCATGTGTAGGCAGGAGGGAGTCTGGGAGTCATTAGGATTTAAAGATTTTAGGAAAACCTTAAAGGTGGTTAGACTTCTTTACAGGATTATATGTTGCAGTAGCTTTTTCTAGGAAGACAAGTTACTTGAAAAGGTATTTGGTAATGGAATCACACTGACAAGACGCGAGCAGTATTTCAAGAGCAAGACAATAAAACGATGACAACGTTCCGTCACTCCTTCCACAAACGTTCGAAACTCTCCCAAAAATTGGCAGGAATGTTTCCTAGACCAACTATCCTGATAGCTGTGGCAGAAGAGAAGTCTGCAAGCGGAAACACTGCTGATTCATTAATAGAGAGAGCTGGTGTGGCCCGGTGCCCACGGCTGTGCTTTGTGGTCTGAAGCAAAGCGCTTTCTACAGATAATGAGATTTAGGAGTTCCGGAAAACCCAACTTCCTTCACCACTGCTGTCTGCTGCCAGGTACTGCGAGGAACTGGAGAATCATCCGTCATGAACGCTGGGAAGACGTCACAAGAACACATCTGGGTCACTGGACCCAAAGAGCGGATTGGCTTCAACAAGAAAACAGCTAACAACGTTTTTCTTGGTTCTTTGTTGTGATGTTGTGATGAATCAGTGGTTGTAACAGTCACTGCTGGGAAAATGATATCCTCATCGACTCGTTGAGTAATATGTGTTCGTTGTTAAGTGCTTGTGTGTTAAGGTGTGAGGCGAGGTTACCTGCTAATTAAAAACCTGTGACATGTTCTGACTACACCCTCCGTCCCTGTCAGGGCTCGCTCTGAAGATGTTTATTCAATGAATGTCATAATGTCATTTTTATTCACTAAAATTGTTTCTCAATGTTGTCTTTACTTGTCATCTCACGCAATCATTGTTTTCTCTCTCAAAGACACAAAAACAAACGCGAGTAGAACAATTGTGAAAGCTTTAGCTTTAAAACATGAAATATTTTCCAGATGAACTTTTATTTCAAATGAATTCGCCAGATTGTCTAAAGCGTAAACATAGCTTGGCCAAGCTAAGCTGCAGCTCTGTGGACAAGGCTACAGGAACACACACACTTTCACAGAAAACACTCTTCCTTTTGTTGATTTGTGTTCACTTGGTTTGAGTTTCACGGTCTGTTCAGTCTAACACTTCATGAACACAGCCATGTGAATAAGTGTACTCTGTCCACCCCTAGTCCAGCCCCTGGCCCCTAGTCCAGCCCCTGGCCCCTAGTCCAGCCCCTGGCCCCTAGTCCAGCCCCCGGTCCAGCCCCTGGCCCCTAGTCCAGCCCCTGGCCCCTAGTCCAGCCCCTGGCCCCTAGTCCAGTCCCCGGTCCAGCCCCTGGCCCCTAGTCCAGCCCCTGGCCCCTAGTCCAGTCCCCGGTCCAGCCCCTGGCCCCTAGTGCAGTCCCCGGTCCCTAGTCCAGCCCCTGGCCCCTAGTCCAGCCCCTGGCCCCTAGTCCAGCCCCTGGCCCCTAGTCCAGTCCCCGGTCCAGCCCCTGGCCCCTAGTGCAGTCCCCGGTCCCTAGTCCAGCCCCTGGCCCCTAGTCCAGCCTCTGGCCCCTAGTCCAGCCCCTGGCCCCTAGTCCAGTCCCCGGTCCCTAGTCCAGCCCCTGGCCCCTAGTCCAGTCCCCGGTCCAGCCCCTGGCCCCTAGTGCAGTCCCCGGTCCCTAGTCCAGCCCCCGGTCCCTAGTCCAGCCCCTGGCCCCTAGTCCAGCCCCTGGCCCCTAGTCCAGTCCCCGGTCCAGCCCCTGGCCCCTAGTCCAGTCCCCGGTCCCTAGTCCAGCCCCTGGCCCCTAGTCCAGTCCCCGGTCCAGCCCCTGGCCTGTGGAGCCAGAGAACTACCTTGTGTCAGGATGAACTCAGATCTCAGGGGAGTTTAACTTGTTAAACAATCTACTTATCTGTTGAATCAATGATCGTTCTTTATTTGTTTTCCTTGGCTGAAGACGGATGAAATGTGTTTTTACTGGAAACAAAACTACAGCAGCACAAAGCTGAGCACAAAAGATAAATAACTAAAAACCTCCAGCGAACCCATTTGATGCGGCAGATAAGGTTGTTTTTTTGTGTGGCTTTTTTAACATCGGAAAACATAATTACACATCCATACTTAATTGAGAATGCTTGTTGCTAGCTGACAGAATGATGAGCTTGTTCTCTCTGGGACGCTGTGCAGTCATGAGGAAGTAGAACTGCTGTGGTTTCTCTGGCTGTCCAATTAGCTGTAATTGGACAGTATTGGACAGCCTCCCTGCGCTGAGTAAACACACGTCCAGTATTGTTATGAAGAAGAGGCACCTTGAACAAATCCAGCTTGACAGGAGATTTCACTAGATATAACAAACATTTAAAACGCAATTTCCACTTCGTGACAGCTATTCTGCTTTCTCTCATTGCCACACTGATATCACCTGGTTTGGACAAGCTCTCTGCTAGTCTAAACCAAACTTCATTACAGGTCATCTGTGTTTCCACATAAGGCTTCTGAAGCATCGTCAGAAACTGAAAGAACACATTTCAGAACTCCAAGACAGAAATGGTCCCATGCTGGGACAGAAGGGGTGGTGTGTTCAGATAAGCTTCCCTGCAGAAACGAGGGGTCAGGATCAGATGTTCCTGTGCAGGTGTGCCCCAGTGCTCCAGATAATCAGATCGGATCTGAGGAACCAGGATCATTAACACAGCTCAGTGTATTAAGGTGTGAGCAGTTCAACAGCATGGGACAGGGCACTAATGGCTGAACACAGGCAAGGATCGGTTTCTCGAAAGAATACCCATAATGCATCTGTAAACAGATTGTGACAAAAAGTGGTAAAACGCTTTAATGAATGGAACAAATTAGCATCAAAGAAGGAGCAACATTGAAAACACATTTTCACAACACATCCTACTAAAAAGACATCTGCTTCGAGCGGCTTGCGAAGGCAAACTGCATATTTATGATGGCAAAGTGCATCAGACATGAAAGAGAAATGATTATTTTGGCAACGTCTTCAGCGCCAGCCTCCTTTAGTCTGATAATACAGACGGGCTCTTTCAAGTTTCCCTCCAGAGATTACTGCAGCCCATCGAACACTCACCGGTTAAACTGTTGACTCTTAGAAGCAACAGATGGTCAATGTACCATTTGGAATCGATACAGCATCTTTGCATTGAGCTAACTGCCCCTGTCTGGCATGATGCAAATATAACTGATAGCTTCATAAGGCTCGTCACATATCCGATATCAACACTACCAGCCTTTTATAATGCTCGCATGCGATAAATTCATTATTGATAATAAAGCTGACTGATTTCGGCGTTAGTAGAGGAGAAAATCAAAGGCACGCGTATGTAACGAGACACACGTTCATATAGAACTTTATCTTCTTAGTTTTGCCGTCTGTCCAGATGTGAAACTGAAGCATTATTTAATATACACGTTGCAAATTCAGCAAACTACATGATGGATGATCTTAGACAGAGTGAATCTGAGAACTGAGAGACTTATCCAGAGTTTTATCCCCTCCAGCAAGTCTAAAACAAGGTTGTGTCCTTAATCTCTTTTTTTAAGGATATAATCTTCAGACATATTTCAGTTTCACGTTTCCTCTAATTCATACTACCGCATGGAAACATGCCTTTCACCACCCCCCAAAAAAATCTAATTAAAAGTAAACTTTGGCATGGCACAAATATCTCTGCCAAAAAACCCTCAGCAGTAGTCCAAAAGGAAGGGGATATTCTTTAGTGAAACCTCATCCTGCACCGGGGCATGGAAGAGCTGTTTCAAGCTTCAGGTCTGTGATTCATGGAAGCATGTTCCAATACAGCGTTTCCTGCTTTAAATCCACAATAAAAAGGTAGAAAACAGGCAGGACATATTGTCCACGTGCATCTATATCTTTTAAATGTGGCTGTTTATTGTTTCAGCATATCAATCTTCATCAATCTTGTTCCCTTGAACTAAAAATAAATACGATTTCACAATCCATCAGCACAGATAATCTAAGCATATCAGATAAGCATAACATCTGTCTAGGTTAATCAACTGGATAGACTTTTAAATCAGGGCTGCTGTTTTATTTTGAAAATCACGTTAAGTAAAATGGATATTATGTTAAAATTAAATTGAATTGTGAAAACGAAATGGCTGTTATTCAAGTCATTGAGTCAGCCAATAGTCATATCTGGGAATGAAGTCTCCTAATCCAAGTCCCACACTTGGGGAGAAACAGCCTTATCCAACCCTACTTACAGGACTGTCAAGGTTCTTGTCAAGAACCCATTTTTGTTCTAGTGGCCGTCCTTAGGGACGTAAACACAAGCAGAGGACGAAAGGCAAGAGGAAGGTTAGCCAACTGGCTCCTCAGTCATCTTCTTCCATAATTCGATTTAAAAACGAGCGACGTTAGCCAGCAACTTTACTGCTGAAAATGTGAAACGTTTCTCAGTAGGACACGTGATTGCTCTGTGGATCATTACACACGTGTATTCAAACGATGCTTGGAAACGACATTAAGAATATTTAATGTGTTTTCTACTCAGCATCATCATCATCATCATCATCATCATCATCAATAAAACAGCTCTGTAATTCACCTTGCTGTTCATATTCTTAAGGCAGTATATGATTTCCATTTGCTGAGTTGTTAACATGCTGCAGAAAGTATGAGTATGAAAAGAGATATACTAAAGATCAGTTAAATCATGACCTAAAACTAGTGCCAAAACAGCGTGACATTGATTCAGGAGTCCTGCTGCCCAGAGCCTCAGATCCATGAGAGCTGGACCTGAGCCCAGAGACAGGTTAGAGAGCTGAGTCACTTCTCTACAGATGGAGGGTTCCAAGGTTTCAACACGTCCTGTTTTAATGTTCACTGACGCATGCAGGTGAGGATCAGGAAACAACAGGTGAACATTAAACCCTCACGCTGGGGGGGGCGCACACACACACACACGTCATGGCTTGTCTCAAGGCTGGCTTCCTCTCAGAACAGTGACCCGGCCCTCTCCGGACAGGTGAGAGTCACCAGCATGTTAAACAGGCAGAGGAGAAGCCTTCCTTTAATTCAGGTCTTAATCTAAGAGAAGGAACACAGAAGACATCTTGGGTTCCTTTGTCCTTTGTTGTCTCTTCAACCAACCATCACACTGATCTCCTGTCACAGAGGGGGTTTGTAAACACACAAGCTTCTCATTTGTGGACGTGGACCAAACGCAGATCCCACGCTAACTGGCTGTGTGTCGTCTTTCCAACTGGACGGTTTATCAGTTTGTTTACATACTGTGTAGTTTCCTGAGTTGTATACATTCAGCCAGACACCAAAACAATGTTGGCTATCATACGATTTTAGACATTCTTTTATTTTTTTGGGGTCATCAGTCTATTTTATTTTTCCTTTTCATCCGTGCAGCCTTTTCTCTATCCCTCCCCCTCCTCTTTATCACTCTTTACCTCCAGCTATCACAACCACATCCCTGACAGGCCCCAGACCAGGCTCCAGGCTTCAGGCTCCAGGCTTCAGGCTCCAGGCTTCAGGCTCCAGGCTTCAGGCTCCAGGCTTCAGGCTCCAGGCTTCAGGCTCCAGGCTTCAGGCTCCAGGCTTCAGGCTCCAGACTTCAGGCTTCAGGCTTCAGGCTCCAGGCTTCAGGCTCCAGGCTTCAGGCTCCAGGCTCCAGACTTCAGGCTCCAGGCTTCAGGCTTCAGGCTCCAGGCTCCAGACTTCAGGCTCCAGGCTTCAGGCTTCAGGCTCCAGGCTCCAGACTTCAGGCTCCAGGCCTCAGGCCTCAGGCCTCAGGCCTCAGGCCCCAGGCCCCAGGCTTCAGGCTTCAGGCTCCAGGCTTCAGGCTCCAGGCTTCAGGCCCCAGACTTCAGGCTCCAGGCTTCAGGCTCCAGACTTCATGCTTCAGGCTCCAGGCTTCAGGCTCCAGGCTTCAGGCTCCAGGCTTCAGGCTTCAGGCTCCAGGCCCCAGGCTTCAGACTTCAGACTTCAGGCTCCAGGCTTCAGGCTCCAGGCTTCAGGCTCCAGGCTTCAGACTTCAGGCCCCAGGCTCCAGGCTTTAGGCTCCAGGCTTCAGGCTCCAGGCTCCAGACTTCAGGCTCCAGGCTTCAGGCTCCAGGCTTCAGGCTTCAGGCTCCAGGCTTCAGGCTCCAGGCTCCAGGCTTCAGGCTCCAGGCTTCAGGCTCCAGGCTCCAGGCTTCAGGCTCCAGGCTCCAGGCTTCAGGCTCCAGGCTTCAGGCTCCAGGCTCCAGGCTTCAGGCTCCAGGCTTCAGGCTCCAGGCTTCAGGCTTCAGGCTTCAGGCTTCAGACTTCAGGCTTCAGACTTCAGGCTTCAGACTTCAGGCTTCAGGCTCCAGGCTCCAGGCTTCAGGCTCCAGGCTTCAGGCTTCAGGCTCCAGGCTTCAGGCTCCAGGCTCCAGGCTCCAGGCTTCAGGCTCCAGGCTTCAGGCTCCAGGCTCCAGGCTTCAGGCTCCAGGCTCCAGGCTTCAGGCTCCAGGCTTCAGGCTTCAGGCTCCAGGCTCCAGGCTCCAGGCTTCAGGCTCCAGGCTTCAGGCTCCAGGCTTCAGGCTCCAGGCTTCAGGCTCCAGGCTTCAGGCTCCAGGCTTCAGGCTTCAGGCTCCAGGCTCCAGGCTTCAGGCTCCAGGCTTCAGGCTCCAGGCTTCAGGCTTCAGGCTTCAGGCTTCAGGCTTCAGGCTTCAGACTTCAGGCTTCAGACTTCAGGCTTCAGGCTTCAGACTTCAGGCTTCAGACTTCAGACTTCAGGCTCCAGGCTTCAGGCTCCAGGCTTCAGGCTCCAGGCTCCAGGCTTCAGGCTTCAGGCCAACATGTCTCTGACATGATTTGTCCTCTGGCAGCTTCCAGAAGCATATTCCCTCTTGACTTGTGAACAACTTGCACCTTCACAACTTGATCCACCTCTCTTAACACGCTCTGTGACTTCACGCATTGTTACTAGATTTAGATTTAAGTCTTATCTATATTTCACAGAGAGTTTTTGGCGTTGGCTGGTACAGCAACCATCTGCTCAGCCACGGAAAGAATCAGACCTGCATGATTATGTGTATATCAACCCCCCTGTCAAGGAAGCAAAGACGTTTTAAACACCCGTCAGTCATCTGGGGAGGATCGTCTGACTGCTTCTTGGAAGTAATCAGAGAAACAGCACCTTGAACAACTGACTGGAACATTCCAGAGTATTGTTCAAGAAGCTGTGGTATGAGCACTCCCATCCATTGATACCTGACCTGAGGCTTACAATGGAAGGAGAGAGGGGAGAGAGAGAGTGAGTGAAAGAAAGTGAGGGGGAGGAAGGGAGAGAGGGTGACACAGAGAGAGAGAGAGGGAAAGAGAGAGAGAGGAGAGAGAGAGAGGGGAGAGAGAGAGGGGAGAGAGAGAGAGAGAGGGAGAGAGAGAGAGAGAGGAGAGAGAGAGGAGAGAGAGAGAGGGGAGAGAGAGAGAGAGAGAGGGAAAGAGAGAGAGAGGAGAGAGAGAGAGGAGAGAGAGAGAGGAGAGAGAGAGAGGGGAGAGAGAGAGAGAGGGAAAGAGAGAGAGGAGAGAGAGAGAGGAGAGAGAGAGAGGAGAGAGAGAGAGGGGAGAGAGAGAGAGAGAGAGGGAAAGAGAGAGAGAGGAGAGAGAGAGAGGAGAGAGAGAGAGAGGGGAGAGAGAGAGAGAGAGAGAGGGAGAGAGAGAGAGAGAGGAGAGAGAGTGCAGGCTAATGACAGAAAACCCAAACAAATGACTGTGTTGTAAATGTACACATGCAATGCATCCCCAGCTTTGAACAAAACACCACATCAAAACGTTGTGTTTTGCTCCTGTCAAACCCAGAAACCCCTCAGGATTCGCCTCAAAAATGTTATTACTAAAGTTCTGGTTCCTTGCCAGGTGAATCTGACAGGGAAACATTCTCAACAGGCTTAACCTCTGTAAACACAGGTCAGTTCAGCGAGCTGGCTCCACCAAACACATTCCCATCAACACGTACGGCCCAGAGTTCACCAGAGTTCTGCTGTTGGGACTTCATAGACGTTTTCAGGGACACAGTCTGTCCATACAGCAAATGAAAGCAGACTTAACGACAACCCCTGAAGGAGTACACATTCCGACTCACCTGATTCAGGTCTTTTTTGACTCCTTTTGGTGCGCAGGATGAGGTGTTCGCTGTCCTGTGGTAGATGAGTGTTCTCCTCGCTGGTCTGGAGAGATATGGCCTGTTATGAAAAAAGGGAGAGAGGGGATTTGATTAGTTTAAGAAATCTAGGCAACAACTCTAAATGGCTGTTATGACACTTCGGATAAAAACGTTTGCTAAATGAATAAATGTTATGACAATTTGGAAAACAATTCTACAGTAAATTCTGAGTTCAGAGTAAATAAATGTTTCAGAGTATTTTCTGACATAAGGAGGTGAGAGAGCATGTTGATGTTCTTTCAAGGCTGAGACAGGGGTGGGGGGTGGGGGGGTGGGGGGAAGACAGATATTTCATCCACAGATTGAAACCCTTCTGGAATGGATTAGGTAGTCTCTGTGTTTTGGCCTTTGTTGACACAGGATTGAATTACTTGGCTGTAGTAATTTTTGGTATTTATGAGACCTGCACTTGTGGAACATAAATTAAGACCCACTGCAATATGAGGTCCTCTCCTCAAATACCATGAAGAGAGCTGGCAAAGAGGAGGGAAGGAGAGAGGAGAGGAGGGGGGAGGAGGAGAGGGGAGGAGAGAGAAGAGGTGAGGGAAGGGGAGAGGAGAGAGGAGGGAAGGAGAGAGGAGAGGAGGGGGGAGGAGGAGAGGGGAGGAGAGAGAAGAGGAGAGGGAAGGAAAGAGGAGAGAGGAGGGGAGGAGAGAGGAGAGGGAAGGGGAGAGGAGAGGGAAGGAGAGAGGAGAGGGAGAGGAGAGGGAGAGGGGAGAGGAGAGGGGAGGAGAGGGGAGAGGGAAGGGGAGAGGAGAGGAGGAGAGAGGAGAGGGAGGCTAGAGGAGGTTGGAGGAGGTTGGAAGAGGCTGAGGAAGGCTGGTCTGTCAGTTAAAGACGCTCAGTAGTGTTCCTGCCAGAGCTGCTGGATGTTTGAACTGAAGCGCTTCTCTTGATAAATCCACCTTAAACGGTACTTTCCTGACAACAGTAAGCAGAGGTTGTAAATAGTTTGTCCTCAATGCCACAGGTCTATCGCTCAACTGAAAATGCTTTTGCACGTAACATAGTTTATTATGGCTCTCAGTAATGATACTGGTAAGGAGGATTTTAAAAAGTTTGAACATGAGGAAAGTGTTCACTTTAGCTGACCTGCCAGTCAAGCTGATCTTGTCACATCCAGAATGGAAAGATGATGAACTAAACTGAACAAAGTGAACTGCTATACAAGAACAATGAGCATGACCTCATAGGACTCGCAGCAAAAAGATTCATTTAATGAACCCCCTGCATTCCTGGAGGGTGATACACCACTTCCCCTATCTGGGATTATACAGCGCTGAAGCCATCCGGTGAAACTGATACATTTACAGCATTCACAGGACAGTGTTGGTTCCTGCTGATTCTCTTCACAGACGTGACATTAAACCATGTTCCCTCATTCTGCTCAGCTTTGGTGTCGAGGCTGTTTGTTCATTGAGGCGTTTTGATCCAAAGTGTGGTGGTGCCTTCATGTGCCTCTCTCTCTGTCCCTCTCTCTCTCCCTCTCTCTCTCTCTCTCTGCCTCTCTCCCTCTCTCTCTCTCTCTCTCTCTCTGTCCCTCTCTCTCTCCCTCTCTCTCTCTCTCTCTCTCTGTCCCTCTCTCTCTCTCTCTGCCTCTCTCCCTCTCTCTCTCTCTGTCTCTCTCTCTCTCTCTCTCTCTGTCTCTCTCTCTGTCTCTCTGTCTCTCTCTCTCTCTCTCTGTCTCTCTCTCCCTCTCTCTCTAAATCAGGGGGCTCCTGTGAACTCCTCTGCTGTTTTGAAACATGCCAGAGTTAGTGTTCTCCTCGGCACCTGGCCGACATTAAAAGCAGGCAGGACAATAAAGAGCGAAACACAGACGAGGAGTTTATCTGTTTCATCAGCTGCCTCCTTTGATATCACAGCCATCCTCAGAAAACACAGCACAGCCAAGACTGAAGCAGATCTGACAGGCCTTCATTACAGACAGCTCTGACACACAGCACTGACACACAGCTCTGACACACAGCTCTGACACACAGCTCTGACACACAGCTCTGACACACAGCACTGACACACAGCACTGACACACAGCACTGACACACAGCACTGACACACAGCACTGACACACAGCACAGACACACAGCACTGACACACAGCACTGACACATAGCACTGACACACAGCACTGACACACAGCACTGACACACAGCACTGACACACAGCACAGACACACAGCACTGACACACAGCACTGACACACAGCACTGACACACAGCACTGACACACAGCACAGACACACAGCACTGACACACAGCACTGACACACAGCACTGACACACAGCACTGACACACAGCACTGACACACAGCACTGACACACAGCACAGACACACAGCACTGACACACAGCACAGACACACAGCACAGACACACAGCACAGACACACAGCACAGACACAGCTCCACAGGACAGACACACAGCGCAGACACAGCTCCACAGGACAGACACACAGCACAGACACAGCTCCACAGGACAGACACACAGCACAGACACAGCTCCACAGGACAGACACACAGCGCAGACACAGCTCCACAGGACAGACACACAGCACAGACACAGCTCCACAGGACAGACACACAGCACAGACACAGCTCCACAGGACAGACACACAGCACAGACACAGCTCCACAGGACAGACACACAGCGCAGACACAGCTCCACAGGACAGACACACAGCACAGACACAGCTCCACAGGACAGACACACAGCACAGACACAGCTCCACAGGACAGACACACAGCACAGACACAGCTCCACAGGACAGACACACAGCGCAGACACAGCTCCACAGGACAGACACACAGCACAGACACAGCTCCACAGGACAGACACACAGCGCAGACACAGCTCCACAGGACAGACACACAGCACAGACACAGCTCCACAGGACAGACACACAGCACAGACACAGCTCCACAGGACAGACACACAGCGCAGACACACAGCACAGACACACAGCACTGACACACAGCACAGACACACAGCACAGACACAGCTCCACAGGACAGACACACAGCGCAGACACAGCTCCACAGGACAGCCTCCAGGAGAAGGGATGCTGCTCAGCTATGAACAGGGATGTCAGTCCTCCAAACAGGAGGTGTACATCATGTACTTCTGACAGAGTCGTGTGTTCTGCTGTCGACACAGAGAAGTTTGTATTTATTAACACTTTTATTTATTGACCCGCGTGTTGTGTCCTCAACTAATGTCAATCCAGTCTGTGATTTACATTCAAGGATGAAGGGGGGAAGATATGTCATGATAAAAAAACACAAATCTACCGTGACAAGCATGATGATTGTCGTATTAAACGCTTCTTTCCAGAAGACATCTGATCATTACGCGCTGTCAATCATGAAGCGTTATCTTAACGTTATCCAGAGAAGTGCCTCACCTCAGAAAAACAATATCAGCTAAAGCAGCCAATTGCAGAGGGAGGGGGTGGTGGTGGGGGAGGGGGGTGAGGGCAGGGGGGGGGGGGGGTGAGTTGTACAAGATTATTAATGAAAAAGTAATTTGAGGTCTTTGAGCAATCACACCACCAGAGCTCTTAAAATTCTCATGTTTCACACTTACTGGATTAAGAATGAGGTTTTCAGGATTTGACAGGAACATGTTTTATGTGGGCAGATATTATCTTTCAGTCGGATGGGTAGAACCAGCTCAGGTAGTCTGTGTTCCTACAACTCTGGTCGCTGCCAGTTGTCAAAAACTTGCACAATAAATTAGCACAACGTAACACCTCTGTACAACAACTCTACACATGATGGCCCAAGGCACAGAAATATTGATATGAATTTGAAGTCTGCAAGAGAGAGAGAGAGAGAGAGAGAGAGAGAGAGAGAGATAGAGATAGATAGAGAGATAGGGAGAGAGAGAAAGAGATAGAGAGAGCTAGAGAGATAGAGAGATAGAGAGATAGATAGAGAGATAGATAGAGAGAGATAGATAGAGAGAGATAGATAGAGAGATAGAGAGAGAGATAGAGAGAGAGAGAGAGAGAGAGAGAGTACCGCTCCGAAACAATAGCACGGCACTAAATTATCCCACTGTCTTTCCCACCAAACTGACATGATTGACAAGTGAATAAACGATCACCTCTAAAAAGAGACAAGCGTGAAGAAGGGTCTGAACATTCTGAACCAAGAGGTTAAAATAAGAGAAGCTGTCAGACAAGAACCAAGAATAGAACAGAGAGAGGGAGAGAAGGAGACGAGGAGAGGGAGAGAGAAGAGGAAGAAGAGAGAGAGGGAGGGAGAGAGAGAAGAGGAAGAAGAGAGAGGGAGAGAGAAAAGGAGACAGAGAGAAGAGGAACAAGAGAGACAGGGAGAGAGAGAGGAGAGCGAAGGAGAGACAATTAGAGGAGAGATAGAGAAAGAGAGAAGGAGAAAGAGAGAAGAGAAGAGGTGAGAGATAGGAAAGAGAATAGAAGAGAGATAGAAGGAGAGAGAAGAGGAGAGACTAGGTGAGAGAAGAGGAGAGAGATAGGGGGTTATCACTAGAACAGATGCTGACCTGCCAAATCCTCACCTAATGCTGCATCTCTGAAAGGACAGAGAGACGCGCTGTCTAGACTGTGCAACATGACTCTGCTGCGAGCTGAGCAGCATTTCTATGCAGGTGGCGTTTCCAGGAGCGTTTTAAATTGCATCTTTTCTTTCGACGGCTGAACCGGGCCGTCTCATTCGCTGAACCGGAGCAGATCGGAGAACAGCTCCGCCCCCTCGTCTGTGAAGGGACAGGAGCCCCGAGGCCGACCCTCCATGGAGCCCTGTTCATGATGAGGGCGCGGCCACGGACAGGGTGGAGGGAGGCTGGGGGTCGTGGGGGCTTTGAAGGCTCAGCTGGAGAGCTGGGGGCTTGGCAGGGGTGAGGCCAACCCCCGAATGAAGCCAGGGGTACGAGGGGGGGGGGGGGGGGGGGGGGGGGGGGGGGAAGAGAGTCCAGCGTGACTTATTCCAGACCGCCACAGACACCAAGACCACCCAGAGTTTATCCTCCTTCAACCAAGGCCAACAGGGCTCTGTGTGTGTGTGTGTGTGTGTATGTGTGTGTAGGCCCTATGTGCGGGTGTGTGTGAATATGAGATTGAGAAATTGTCTTCCCTCTTCGTCTAAACACAATGTGATGTTGTCAGGAGGTCAGACTGAATAATTTGACATGCACAATTTACTTCCTGGAAATCTAGAACTGGGAAATAAATCCCACCAAACTGAATCAGCTCCATCATCTAATTCAGTCCTGCAGTGACTTGTAGAGCATTTTTGAGGCAGGCAGCATGGTGCTTCTCTGTTTCTATGGGAATACATCTGGGAAAGACAAAGACTGTGAGATGAACACGATAGTGTGCAGCTCCTGGTTTATTGATTCGTTTTGCAGGACACGCTGATCCAGATCTTAAATGAGTTATCACATGTTGGATGGCAGATCCCATAAGATAACACATGGAAACTGAAGACTGACATATTTGAGCTGGTTCTCTCCACATCTACAGCGTGTTTAAGGATGTGCTACCTCACCTCACCTGTCAGACTGAGCTGAACACTCCTGTCCTGTCACTCAACAGAAAGAGAGAATCATGTGGTGCAGTCAGTTAGGGTGTCGGGTTAGTAACCAGAAGGTCTCAAATCAAATCAACATTTATTTGTATAGCCCTTTTTACAAGCAATGTCACAAAGGGCTTCACGGATGTGGACTGTGTGTGTGTGGATGTGGACTGTGTGTGTGTGGATGTGGACTGTGTGTGTGTGGATGTGGACTGTGTGTGTGTGGATGTGGACTGTGTGTGTGTGGATGTGGACTGTGTGTGTGTGGATGTGGACTGTGTGTGTGTGGATGTGGACTGTGTGTGTGTGGATGTGGACTGTGTGTGTGTGGATGTATTTCACAGTAGCTTCCTCTTACTTTCCTGTTTATTTTCACTTGTCACAGAAACCTACTTGTGCTTTGAGACAGAAACTGTTATTATTTCATGAAAGATGTAGCCGGTGTCACGTCGTAAACAGCCCCAGAGGAAACTCCACTGTGGATCCACGAAACAATTTAATGTTCCTTCCTCATGAATCACTAAAAGTATAAACACCACTTACTGTTTACACAGCCTCAAATGTATTGTATATACACACACAATAGGAAGAAGTAAATGCTTGTGACTGTTCAGTGGGAATCGAATGTGTCCCATGTTTGTTCAGTGTAGGAAACAGCTGGTTCAGTACAGGGAGGCTGGGTCCTCTGTCAGGGAGGCTGGGTCCTCTGTCAGGGAGGCTGGGTCCTCTGTCAGGGAGGCTGGGTCCTCTGTCAGGGAGGCTGGGTCCTCTGTCAGGGAGGCTGGGTCCTCTGTCACAGGATGCTGGGTGTTAACAGCTCACTTCAACCACCAGGCCCACTCATGTAAACTGTCAATCTAAAACCAATGACCCTGCCGACACTTTGACAGTTATAAATGAACGGTGGTTGGCTGTTGAACTTCGACTCATTTCTCTGATTGGTCTGGTTAACAGTCTCCATCCAAATAAGCCAATCTGACAAGTTTTAGATGAACTACGCACCAGCCAAGACTTCATATATACACAACATGGATATAATATGATACTGTTCCTGCTGTGTGTGTATAGAAATGACATCCAGGACAGGCATGACCAGCAGCTTCCTGACATGTGAACATTAGTCTGTAATCCAGTCCAGACAAACTCCAGCTCCATGTTTTACCAATGACATTTACATTAACATTGCAGACGCTCTTATCCAGAGAGACTTACAGCAAGTACAGGGACATTCCCCCCTGAGGCAAGTAGGGTGAAGTGCCTTACCCAAGGACACAACGTTATTTGGCATGGCTGGGAATCGAACCGACAACATTCTGATCACTAGCCTGATTCAAATATAGTTTATTAATAAAACGCCATTCCTCATCTTGTGGTCTATTATTGGAGCCTTTGGATCACTTTGGGGTCCAAGATGATGTTGAGTCCAGTCAAGTTTTACCCCCAAAACATTCACACACACAAAACAAAACAAAAAATCAATGTTTTGGAATGGAGAACTACCTTTTCTGCGCCTCCAGGATATTGAGTCTGGTCTCTGTTAATCGTATGCAGATTTCTGTAGAGTCTGACAGAGTAAAGTGAAACTCTCCACAGACACGGTCTCACAGTGAAGACTGCTCTGTTACTGACACTGGAGGTGCACACAGTGATTCAATTTCCTTTATTTGATGTAATCGTTTTAGCATTTTTGGGGCTAATCTTTGTCTCTATAAAGAAACCACGACCATACGAGCTATCATCAATGTAGCTGTGCTCGTCAGTCTAGTGTCAACGCCACAAAACACCTCTTATCTCCAGACTGTAACAGTCAAATAACCCTTGTGTATGTGAAATGTACATACAGTATGTTTTTATTGAATATCTTCCCTCTGTTTACACACAATCCACACAGCCAGCCTCCACACAGCCAGCCTCCACACAGCCAGCCTCCACACAGCCAGCCTCCACACAGCCAGCCTCCACACAGCCAGCCTCCACACAGCCAGCCTCCACACAGCCAGCCTCCACACAGCCAGCCTCCACACAGCTAGCCTCTAAGAGGCCAGCCTCAACACCACCCCTTCCCACAGACCCAGACACTGAGGTCGTGTCCCCCCCCACCTCCCACCTCCCTGTCTGCCGGGCAGCTGAGGACAGCAGGTCCAGACGTGAGCATGTTCTCACCTCATCAGCCCAGGGTTCCTGTCAGATCCCCGGGCTTCCCTCCAGATGAGGGTCTGCTGGAGGGAGAGAGGCGGCCCCCAGACCTCCATGTGTGAGGCAGCTGTCACAGCATAGATCCTGGACCCTGACACAGCCAGCCGGCCTCCATCACTCCCAGAAACACACCCAGCATGCTGACCTCATCAGGCTGTTCACCTGCTGGAACCCACACCTGAGGGACACACTGGGACCCACACACACCTGAGGGACACACAGGGACCCACACACACCTGAGGGACACACAGGGACCCACACACACCTGAGGGACACACAGGGACCCACACACACCTGAGGGACACACAGGGACCCACACACACCTGAGGGACACACAGGGACCCACACACACCTGAGGGACACACTGGGACCCACACACACCTGAGGGACACACAGGGACCCACACACACCTGAGGGACACACTGGGACCCACACACACCTGAGGGACACACTGGGACCCACACACACCTGAGGGACACACAGGGACCCACACACACCTGAGGGACACACTGGGACCCACACACACCCCTGTCCAGTCAGCCACAAACACAGAGGATCACAATTCAGGTGGCTGAGCAGTTAGGGAATGGGACCAGAATGTTACCGATTCGATTCCGAGCTGTGCCAACATGACATTGTGTCCTTAAGCAAGACACTTCACCCTACTGTCCTAAGGGGGGAATGTCCCTGTACTTGCTGTAAGTCTCTCTGGATAAGAGCGTCTGATAAATGACTAAATGTAGATCACAGAGAGACTTCAGAGCTCCAGTCATCAATAATGTTTGATGTCAGTATTGAGACAAGGCTGCAGCACAAGACAAGAACTGCCACATGGCATGTCAACGCTGGATCCCAATTTTCCTATGAACAAACTGAAATGAGATCATCTGTCATTGCCCCATGTAATTAATAATCCTGAACATTAACAATGGATCTGAGCTTGTCAGTGTATACGGTACGGCTCGTTACTCCATCAACACATCCGTTAGATCTGAACAGTAAACTGTTCACTATTACAGAGGCCACACAGAGTCGTGGGTTTAAAATGCCACATGAAAACGAGTCTCATGGAGTTCTGGTGACAGAAGCTCAGCACGGCAGGCTGATCCTGGAACACAGGGGGCTGTGGAGGGGGCTGTGGAGGGACCAGGGGGCTGTGGAGGGGCCAGGGGGCTGTGGAGGGGCCAGGGGGCTGTGGAGGGGCCAGGGGGCTGTGCCAGGGGGCTGTGGAGGGGCCAGGGGGCTGTGGAGGGGCCAGGGGGCTGTGCCAGGGGGCTGTGGAGGGGCCAGGGGGCTGTGGAGGGGCCAGGGGGCTATGCCAGGGGGCTGTGGAGGGGCCAGGGGGCTGTGGAGGGGCCAGGGGGCTGTGCCAGGGGGCTGTGGAGGGGCCAGGGGGCTGTGGAGGGGCCAGGGGGCTGTGCCAGGGGGCTGTGCCAGGGGGCTGTGGAGGGGCCAGGGGGCTGTGGAGGGACCAGGGGGCTGTGGAGGGACCAGGGGTAGAGTTGCTGTCACATCTCGTTGTTTCAGATTCACACAGTAAACATGAAGAGCAGTTTCCTGTGTTCACGGCAGCGAAAGCAGCAGCTTTTCAACAACTCATCTGCGTGTGTTTGAGTTTTCCAATTTTCCCCTTTACAACATTTTATTTTGTATTTGATTAATTTTTTTTACGGAAAGCAGAGCTTGTTACACACTTAGTAAACAAGGTTTGTGTTGTGCCGTGAAAAGTTAAGAGTTGTTTTTTGTTGTCATCGGAAATTAATAGGAAGTGATTGAAGCCATGTGGTGTTTAAGCAGAACTCGGTAAAGCTGCACCAGCTGTGATGAGATCTGGCTTCACATGACGAACACTCGAAAAAAAAACTCAAAAGGTCCTCAAAGCTGTTTAACGTGAAATTTCAAACACGTAACTATTCCTCCTCCACAGATGAGAACTGAGGTGTCATAGGGGATGTGTGTGTGTGTGTGTGTAAGTGTGTGTGTTTGGGGAGGGGACGGGGGTCCTCTAGAGGTTAGGATGTGTCCCTATAGAGTTGCCATGACAGCAGTGTCACAGTCACTTCTCAGACTGTTCAAAAACAGCCGAAAGAGCGGGAAGCTTTAGGACAATCGAGGGAATTGGCGTTTCTATGGAGACAACATGGGTCATGTCAACAGAGAACACTGCATGAAGACTTCAAACAAACACTGGCCCCTTTAAACAATAGTTATGAGAAGAAAACTTCTAAAGTACTGTGTATCCCTGAGTTAGAACACAACAAACACTATCTAGCTTCTTTATGCAACAGCCAAGAAGTGCCTGGTGGATGAGTCATTCTTCTCGTTCTTTAAACTATGAAAATGAATATGGCAAAAATGTTATTCTAACTGCTCCCAAGCTAAAACTGTTCCCACAAAAAGGCTACAAAACAGATTTTCCTTATTAACAAAGCAATCGGGTGAACCTAATATAACTTTAGTTCTCGCAATCATCCTTCTTTTTCCTGAGATGGTTTGATAACGGTATTCAGACCCAGGCCATAGGCCCACATGGGAGGGCTTCACCCAGGCTTGGAGGGAGTTGGATAAGAGATAAATCAAATCAAACAGACACTCAATGCTCTAGTACTGTAGCCAGCCGTTCCATGTCTTACACACAGAAAATAATCAAACAAAAATTACAGCTTAAGGCTAGGAATAACAAACTAGGATTACGTGTCATCCAGTTTTAAGAGCCTATTAATATATCAGGGGAATGCTGCATTGAGAAATGTTCAGATGTTTCCTACAGATTTGAACTCTAAGGCTCCAAACATTTTCAGATGAATTTCCTGCCCATCAAATGGAAAAGATCTCCAGTGAAACGATAACATTATTCTGATTCCCAAAGCTGTCATATGGTCTTTAGTAATACCAGATCATTTGGTTCTCCGCCTAAACTTTTCTGTCTGTAAATGTGTTGGACGATTACAGCAGTTAGGGTTTGTGGTCGCCTTATAGCTCACATAAGAGAGACATAGTTCACGCTGTCATTCAAAATGAAAGATCAGTTGAAATAATACGAAATCTGTGTTTCTGCTATTTTCCCTCAGATGACGAGCTACGTCATATGCAACATCTGTACATAATCAAACATTCAATAACACTGTCCAAGTAGTTAATTGGGTCAACAGCCATTAAGAACTCAATAAATAAAAGAGGTCATAACACTTGACAAGTCTGATTATCTGCCATCTCGTAAATTCAAGACACACATCCTTGAGTGTGTGATGGGAGACCTGACAATATGTGGTCAGAGAGAACACTGTAGTCCACTTTATAACTGGCAATTTCAACACACACAACCCAGGATCTGTGATTTGGTTCATTATAAGAGTGAAGTCCAGTCCCAATACACTTTAAAACACCTGCATACAACGTCTGGTCATGTAGAGTGTAATTGTTAAAGAAATAAAATCAAATACGTTTGAGTCACTTTTACATTTGCGTGTCCAAGTTATGCTATGCTAACTCCTTTGGGCTTTTCTCTTATTTCTCTTCTCTCTCTCTCTTTTCTCTTCACTGGAACAGATCGGTACATCATCATTTTTCAACTCCCTCTTTCTCCAGAAGAATGATGATCTGTACATCTGTAGATGTTGCAAAGTAGAGAAGGCACCCCATATCCCTTCAACTGAGTTATATCGCTCTCTTGAATTGGTCTAAATTATAACGAAAGACAAGAGGGGGTGCGTAAGTCATACAAAGCTTTCCGACATGACAAATGAGTAGGATATTTTTTTTTCCTTCTTCCCTTTTCCAGAAACCAAACTGCGCCCAAACTGACATCAAACACTTTGCATATCAACAAAAGGCCTGGGATGTCTCGGACACGCCTTATCTCATCTAGGCCTCAGTAATACCACACAGCTGCTTTGAGTCTGGCAGTCACGAAGACCTTTGGACGGCGCTCTGCTCCAAATGAGCGTCCTGGCTCATCACAAATGGCACCGCGCTCAAGATCATGACCCACCGCTATCTTTGGGACACGGACGGGAAAATACACAATCCTGCAGGACACATTCAGAGCAGAAATAAGAGCTGATCTGAGAGGACAAGAGGACGTCGCACTGGTTGGTTTACTTATGGGACAAAATGTCCTCATGCTGATCTAGAGACACAACGTTCATAATAAAGTTTGTTTAGAAAAATAAAAGGTTTTTTTTTACATGACGTTCTTTCAAAACTATAATGAGAGTCAAAGCCTTTAGAATAAGACAGATCTTAAAACTTTTATCAGAGAGCCCAAAGCAGATCCTGCCGTGTCATCGATGACACGTTTCCCAATGATCTCACCTCACCTACCTGCCTCACCTACCTGCCTCACCTACCTGCCTCACCTACCTGCCTCCCCTGCCTGCCTCACCTACCTGCCTCCCCTGCCTGCCTCACCTACCTGCCTCACCTCACCTACCTGCCTCACCTACCTGCCTCACCTACCTACCTCACCTACCTACCTGCCTGACCTACCTGCCTCCCCTACCTGCCTCAACTACCTGCCTCACCTCACCTACCTGCCTCACCTACCTGCCTCACCTCACCTACCTGCCTCACCTACCTTCCTCACCTACCTGCCTGCCTCACCTACCTGCCTCCCCTACCTGCCTCACCTACCTGCCTCACCTCACCTACCTACCTGTCTGAAGATCTGGGATCTTGGAGAATCATCCCTCTTATCAACATTCGTTAGAGTCTAGCTGCATGTGATCAGTTGGTTATTTCAAATTTAAAGACCTGGAATGTTTTCAACATTTCACCTCAGGATCAGACTTTGTAACCAAATCTCTTTTAGTTTAAACATTTAATACCATATTTTACAAGGTTCGGTAGAGTTCCCTCTCCCTTCAATTAGAAAAAAAGCGATCTGGTCGTTTGAAGACTCGAGCTTTTAACGTTTTGTACAGTCTGTACGTGTTAAGAGCACTGGCTTACGACCACACATCCAAATGATGGATAACAGCAAATAAAAAGGAACGAGGGTGATTATCATCCAAACTGTTATCCATTTGAAACTACAATCAAATTTAAAAGTTGACTAAGAGATAGCACACTTGAACCCCAATGAAAGGGTAAGTGGAAGTGATTTGTTGGAATAGTGACGCACCAGAGTGGAGTGAATCAGGGAAGATTAAAAGCAGTCCGACAAGAAAGAGTGCTTCAACAACATGCAGTGCAGTCTGCGCATTTACATTTGAGTCATTTAGCAGACGCTCTTATCCAGAGCGACTTACAGCAAGTAAAGGGACATTCCCCCCTGAGGTAAGGTGTACTGCCTTGTCCAAGGACACAACGTCATGTTGACACAGCTGGGGTTCAAACCGGGTACCCAATGATTACTGGCCGGACTCCCTAACTAACGAGCCTCCATCTGTAGACCTGAAACAGAAGTTCTGAATACAGAAAATGCAAATGATCTCAGTTGATTCTAGTTACATTTACATTTATTCCTTCATCAGATGCTTTTAGCCAAAGCGACTTCCAAGGGAGCATCAGTCACTGATCATAACAACCTGATAGTCCCCAAACACTGAGGGGAGTCAGATTATGGGACACACATTGTGTGAAACCAAACAAGTGCCAAAGAGAGGAACCACAAGAGCGTTCAGTTAAACAAGTTAGGGTTAACTAAACAACACAAACCTCAAAACGTGCACAAGTGTACCTGTAGGAAAGCAAGTAACTAAGTAAATCCCACCGTAAGTCTTTACAACACGCTTGGTGCTAGGTAGCTACAAATGACATCTTGCTTTGAGTGGCCTCATGCCAGCCTGTTCGTTTCCCCATGAGGTACTTTTCTATTTGAAGATTCAGACCCGAGCCTGTGGTGCACCTGTCAGCAATTTGCCAAATATGTTTTTCCACCTGTTACCTCGTTTTTTCCCCCTTCTTTGTTCCTCTGAGTGCTCCCCTGCCGCCCCCCTCCTGCCCCCCTCCTGCCCCCCTCCTGCCCCCCTCCTGCCCCCCTCCTGCCCCCACCCCCCCCGGCTCCGTAGCTGTGTGTTGTGGCTTTAAAACAATTCCAATTTGGGACAACCAGAAAACCACATGAAACATGTTTCATCCATGTGAGCACCACATCTGTTCTGCAGCAAGGTTGACAACTTGCTTTCACCACGCCGCCATTTTTCACGGTTTCTTCCCCCTCCCAGCGATAACCACGACAACCGTTCCAACTGGAGTTTAAAGACGAGGAGTCTGATATCGACTACAAGTGATTCATGTGGTGTTTCCTTCATTACAATCATATGTAAGATTTTCATGTTCAGTTCATGTTGCTCTGATTTGAAATTCCTCCAAGATGAGCTGGTCTGTTTCCCTCTTGATGTTCATGTTAACGTCGTAACAGGTTGTTCATGAAAACGAACTTTAAGAGGTTCAGAGAGGAAAGGTCAGAGGTTAGGATTGGGACCATGTTGACACTCCTGATGGTCAGTATTCAAATACTTCAGCTCATATTATAAAATATTCAGATTCTGTTTGAATCCCTTTGCGCTGTGTGGTACAGGCCTATTGCCACATTGTTGCCACACTAAATTCCATGCCTGTGCAAATTTACGTGGCAAATAAAACCCATTCTGATTCTGAATGTGTCTGAACTCAGTATAAAAAGGGTCCGAAAGAAATAAGTTGTTCGAAAAACCGTTTTTCGTTTTGACACCCAAAAAAATAGTTAAGCCTACGCTTTTATCCAAAGAGACCAGCAAACAATGCAGGGACAGCTAGAAGAGAACTATGTATGGTATTTCTGTCGATTCAGGGCTCGTCTTTGTTTAGTATTTCTGTATTAAGAAGGGAACTCTTTGTCTTCGTGCGCTGAACAGACCGCCAGCCACAAAACGGATTGTCTGGTTTGCTTCACACAAGAAAGTAAGACCATCTGTCTCGCCACTTGACTGTAACCCCAAGTTCATCTAAACAAAAGCAGGTGCAAAAGGGGGGCAAACATCATCCACAATTAAGGACCAACATTCTTTCCAAACTCTCGCAAGGAAACCGAAAATAAGGAAAACAAAGTTTTGACACCTGTCCTGGTGTTCTATACCTAGGGGCCATCTTTTCCCTTTGATAAAGCTCCAGATAGTTCAATTAAAAACCTCCAGCTAAAATAAACATCATTACTAATCACGTGTTCGTGGTTCATCAGTGAATGATCTAATCTTGGATCAGGGGAGGGAGCCTGGACTAGGTGGGGGGGGGGGGGGAGCCTGAACTAGGTGGGGGGGGGAGGGAGCCTGGACTAGGTAGGGGGGGGGAGCCTGGACTAGGTGGGGGGGGGAGGGAGCCTGGACTAGGTGGGGGAGTCTGGACTAGGTGGGTGGGGGGGAGGGAGCTTGACATGACTGGGAATATTTTCCTGGGCCTCCTAAAAAGATCACAGCTCACACACACACACACACACACAAAAGCTAGTTAGCCATTAATCAACTTCACATGTCAGTGATCACGAAACCATCCTTCAACATAAACAAACATACCCTCCTGTATCTCAGACTCCTTAAGCCCTAAAGACCCTTGCATAGATGCATAGACAGAGAACACCAACAGACCAATTTCCCACCGCATCCACGTTGTGCAGCCTCCCAAAATCCATTTTAATGATTCGGATTCTAATTATAACCGAGTAGATGTAATTTACTTGCGTGCACAATGTTGCTATTAAAAGGAGACATCCTGCAGGAGATCTCATACTACACCCGTGTGCTTGTCTGCGCGTCTGTTTAATGGCAGCGTTGAGAGTTGGCACCGGATCTTTGTGTAGCGCAAACTGTGCTAGTCAAAAGATCTCACACTGAGATCTGGAGGGGAGCCACAACGCCTCAGGAAGGAGAATGAAGGAAGTAAGCGGTGATTTACCTGCTTTGCTTCATTCAAAATCTCATTTAGGCTTTTTGAAGCATTTTATTCTCCACATGAACCCCTGAAAGCAAAGCTTTTCCTACAACAAAAATGACTTTACTAAATAGTCACTGCGGCTCAGCGGATTACACAGCTGTAAATGCGGCTTAATTCCAAGATGTTTTCTGCGGTGCAAAAGATGCAAACCAGCATTCTGGGTGAAATCTGATCTGGTGTTTGAATAGAGTCCAGATATGAGAGTCTGGTGTCGTCTTCCTGAATCCTTCAGGTCTGAACATGGCCTGAGCACCACATGAAGATGTTCAGAAGAGGACGTTTGGCAAACAATGACCCGAATCTCTTAAAGATGTCCACAGTGTCCGCTGCTGACTGTCAGACCACAAACTGACAAGAAATCACGACAGAATGATCCGAGTCTCCCTCCTGCCAACAGTGGTTAACTGTCGGCAGTTCTACTTGGCGGGGCTGGGTAGAACTTTACAGAACCACATGCTGATGGCATGGAGAACCCTGGTGAGGCCTGCCCGCCTCCACACGCATGACCAAGTCTGTCTTAACCGCACACACACACACACACACACACCACTGCTGCCATTCATTCAGTCACCAGAAGAAGTCGTGGAACTTTGAACTCTCATTATATGACAGTGTAAGTGAGATGACCCAGAACAGGCTGATGAACACAGTATGAAATGTGGTCAAATAAAACACACTACATGTCTTCCATCCTGCGTTTTAAATGAAAGGTTATGTGGTTAAATAATATCTAGACCACAACATCTTTTCCAACACATTGTTACGTCTAAAGGAAGATTCTTCATGTACAAGTTGGGATGTAAATCCAAACCCTTTTTAGATCTAGTAAGACGTACAGGCAGTTTGATAACATGCACAACTTCTCAGACTAATGATCTCTATAACCATGTCCTGTTTTAAGTTATTAAATCACATCAGTAACACAATGACCCACAACAATATCCACACCAAGGAACTCTGATAATTAAGGAATTCCAATTGAAGCCACACCTTCACACACGCGCTCTACCTCGCTCTCACGCTCTCACGCACGTGTCATTTCACCTGACGTACCTGCAGGTTAATTGGGTCGCTCATCTCCAGAAGCTGGAAGCCAGAGGCCAGCTTGTCCTTCACATCGCTGCCGGCAGTCTGGGACTCATCTCGGTTCTTCTGGAGAATCTCTCGTTGAACCGCGGATCTCAGATCCAAATAACAGAATAGAGTGATGAAATGTAAGGAGAGGGATAAGACAAAAAATCCAAAAATATCTTACAGTTGTTGCACTGTCTTCTGCAAATGCAGGTAGACTCTTTCAGATCACTCTCCTCTAAGTTTGCCAACTTTACAGACAGAGATTTCGGTGCCATGTTGAGAAATGGGTCCAGCCTTCTGCTATCTCCGCATACTGGGCTTCTGTCTGATCCTAACTTGAACTGTGGGCTCAGAGGCTGAACACCCCCACTTATCTCCGGCCTCATCTAATAAGGGGGCTGGGACCAGGATGGGACCTCTGATGTTACCCTAACATCCAGAGACCCGCCCCCCTAGCTCTGATTGGCTGCGCTCATTTACAGACCCGCCTCCCTGTCTGTGGTTGGCTGCGCTCATTCCGCTCCTCTGTTGAAAAAGCAGCGCCTCATTGTTCGTTTCCCTCTCGGTCAGAATCACAATCAGAATGTGTTTTATTCGCCATGTAAGTTGCACAAAACACGGAAATTACTGTGGCAGGATGGAGCAAACAAACAAACAAACAAACAAACAAACAGTTCTGCTTTTAAACTTCACTATATACTGGCGATTTCCATGCCTGATTAGATTAGATTAGATTAAACTATAATGTCATTACACAGGTATAAATACAGGGTAACGAAATACTGTAAAATGACGTCTTGCATTGGCCGGGAATCGAACCCGGGCCTCCCGCGTGGCAGGCGAGAATTCTACCACTGAACCACCAATGCTTGCTTGAATCTCCGAGCTTACTAAAACAACCAATTCTTACTGCGCTATTACGTGCTGTTACGTGCTATTCATACACTTTATCTGTGTTCTACAATGACTGAATAAGCTAAACATGCACTGCAGACAAGACTGTGGACTGTGCAGGCTTTAGTCACTGCAAATCCCTCCCTCCCTCCCCTTCTCCCTCCCTCTCTCCCTCCCTCTCTCCCTCCCTCTCTCCCTCCCCTCTCTCCCTCCCTCTCTCCCTCCCTCTCTCCCTCTCTCTCTCCCTCCCTCCGCTCCATATCTGCTTGTTCAGTGATCTTATCTGTGGTGTGTTCCAGTCCAACATCAACAGTTGAAGTGAGCTGTGCAGCTGTGGAGAGCTGTGGAGAGCTGGGGGTGCTAACATCTTTAAAGTGTTAGAAGAAAAGGCATTATAGTGTAATACTAACATGTGTAGGATCATATATTTTCATCCCTTAAGTCTGTCACTTAAAAGGCAAGCTCTGTGGAATTCACATGTCTAATAAAGGAATAATAAACACACACACACACACCCACACACACACACACACCCACACACACCCACACACACACACACCCACACACACACACACACACTCGAGTGGAGTATCTGCCAATGCAGATCCCTTCTTTAACAATGACTGATGACCCTGATGTGAATCTTATCCTGCCAACACAGATTACAGCCATGATACCAGATTTTCCTTTATCTGGGTGGAAAATGGGGATATGGGATGACTTCCTGTGTACTTCCTGTGTACCGCCTGTATACTTCCTGTGTACTTCCGGTGTACTTCCTGTATACTTCCTCCCCCTGCCTCATGGAGGAAGCTTGTCAATCAATGGTTCTGTGCTGTTCAGCAAGGATAGGAAACAAGGAGAGAGATTCATTACCAGAGAAAGAGGTACGAACTGGATATGTAGGGGGTGTTGGACTTGAGTCATAGAACGTCAGACAACTGAATTATTCTGATGAGAATGAATACAAATGAGAAAGAGTCTGACCTGCATGACTCACGGATGTCTGGAGGTTTATCACAGCAGCCAGAGACTCTTACATGTCATGGAATGTGTTTGTGGCCTTGAAATTGTTAAAATATGATTTGAAGAAAAAAGTAATAATTTCCTCATGCTCATTAAAATACGAAGGTATGGTGGTTCCAACATCTAATGAATTCACAGTGAAATTCATTAGCGCTAACCATCGCAGACTTGCTGTAACCAGGCCCCACATTTTCACCAGACACAGCACAGCTCGAAGCCAGACACAAAGCTGTGCCCTGTGTTCCAACACCAGTAATGCTGTCTACTTAGATCAGTACTGAACTGAACTGATATCCAGGGAGGTGGAGAGGCAGGAGGTGAGGCAGGAGGAGAGGCAGGAGGAGAGGCAGGAGGAGAGGCAGGAGGAGAGGCAGGTAGAGGCAGGTAGAGGCAGGAGGTGAGGCAGGAGGTGAAGCAGGTAGAGGCAGGTGGAGAGGCAGGAGGTCAGGCAGGTAGAGGCAGGTGGAGAGGCAGGTGGAGAGGCAGGAGGTGAGGCAGGTAGAGGCAGGTGGAGAGGCAGGTGGAGAGGCAGGAGGTGAGGCAGGAGGTGAGGCAGGAGGAGAGGCAGGAGGAGAGGCAGGAGGAGAGGCAGGTAGAGGCAGGTAGAGGCAGGAGGTGAGGCAGGAGGTGAGGCAGGTAGAGGCAGGTGGAGAGGCAGGAGGTCAGGCAGGTAGAGGCAGGTGGAGAGGCAGGAGGTGAGGCAGGTAGAGGCAGGTGGAGAGGCAGGTGTGGAGGAAGGAGGGGAGGCAGAAGGAGAGGCAGGAGGTGAGGCAGGAGGAGAGGCAGGAGGTGAGGCAGGAGGAGAGGCAGGAGGTGAGGCAGGAGGTGAGGCAGGAGGTGAGGCAGGAGGTGAGGCAGGAGGTGAGACAGGAGGAGAGGCAGGGGGTGAGGCAGGAGGAGAGGCAGGAGGTGAGGCAGGAGGTGAGGCAGGAGGTGAGACAGGAGGTGAGGCAGGAGGTGAGACAGGAGGAGAGGCAGGAGGTGAGGCAGGAGGTGAGACAGGAGGTGAGGCAGGAGGTGAGACAGGAGGTGAGGCAGGAGGTGAGACAGGAG